>JAXQQM020089259.1:0-346251 GCA_034641835.2 Pinus albicaulis
TGAGATGAACTACTTCGCGCTCTGTTCTGTAGGCCCACGACATAAGGTTTTTGATACGTTCTACCGCTTTATACCTACCGAACTGAACTATACTTTCTGAGAATCAATCCCTTCCTCCCTCTCTAATAAGAGGCCAAAGTATCTAAACAACACAGCAGGCTATCTATGATTGATTGGGTAGGTAGATAGTAACGTAAGGTTACAAAAAAAGTCCGCTACAAGCCATACCTCTGAACAGTCTGTTCCCTTACACACCTGTAGGACCCGGCACAACCTCGATCCTCTATATGAGCCCAATTACTAGTTATTCATAGTTCCGCGGCCACCTACGTTGATTCCCAAAGATCTACCTATTGACAGCAACCACTTTCTGGAAAGGGGG
The DNA here is from genome assembly GCA_034641835.2 of Pinus albicaulis. Lineage (NCBI taxonomy): Eukaryota > Viridiplantae > Streptophyta > Pinopsida > Pinales > Pinaceae > Pinus > Pinus albicaulis. Next base: position 383 of record JAXQQM020089259.1, read on the forward strand.
AAAAGGAATTAATACGTATTTAAGCCCACTGGTTGCTGGGACATTCGGGAGAGGAAGTACTCAAGCAAGACGAAAGACTCTTCATTTCAGGTCAGGTCTTCCTTTAAGGTAAGGAAAGTCAGGTCAGGGAAAGAGAAATAAGGTACTTCTCATTGATTTGATTAGGCATAGATGCCTAATAGTATCAGTATATATTACCAAGTGATGAGAGTAAGGCAAGCTCTCCTTCCTTGTCAAAGGACCATTGCAATAGTTGAGGTGGTAGGGGTATGGGATAAATAGGTTTGGTTGAGCGAGACCACTGGGTATGGGTGGGACTTCGTCAAGAAAGAGTTCCGGAGGAGATGGGAGGCGTGAAATAACTCGCCTATAGATAGTAGGGCGAATCATTTACTTTTGATAACTACTCATGCTAACGAAAGGAATGGTTCTTCCATGCATGCCGGCGAACCAGATATGCCAACTATAGAGTAGAGGGCCCTCCGGACCTAGCTCTCGTACGAGTTTCTGAGCAGTAGGAAGCACCAACCTTGTCCTCGTGTGGATCTCCACTTAGAAAGGAGGGGGCGATTCCCGCGGATGTTTTGGGGTCCTCCCTTCACAAGCCCTAAAAGAACCCTTCCTTAGTTTAGTTTTGCAAAGGGTAAGCTCAAGCGAGATGCCTCCTAAAGAGTAATAGAGGTGTGCTCTGTTTACTACCATCTTGTACCCCCGTAGGGCCCCTGCTGCACCATTGTATGCTTCATTCGACACATCGTTGTATGCTCCATTCGAGTCACTGGGTATGCTTCTTCAGGGAATTATTGAATCCGTCGCTACGGCTCTTGACCGTGAGGAACTGGCAAAACGCCAAATTATTGTAGAACTGATCCGAGACAAAGAGGTCCACGAAGGTACTACTAGGCATGGGTAGCACTTGTTTCTCCCGCCCAGTTCTCTATCTCGTTCGGTGCTTGCACCCCTTTCTCCAGTAATCGCTCTCTATTCATCGCTTGATCTGCTTCTCAGTCTCTCAGTTAGGTTGGTTCGCCGAGAACGAGGTAGATAGGCCCATCATCCATACAGATTGGTTCGCCAGTGCTCCATTTCTTCCACCCACCCTATATGTACTTCTGTAACTAACACTTTTGTATATCCAATGAGAGATAAAGGCTGCCTTCGCTCATCCCTACCACCCCTTTAGCAGTGATTCGATCTCGCCCGACATCAATAGTTGTTTCATTTTGATCGATAAGTGGACAACTGCCAGAGCCCTACTATCTATAGGTTGCCGAAAGATTTGCTCAAACTTATAGATAGTTCCTGGTTATCCTAAAAGATAGTAAGTTCCTGGCCAATGAGTACACGAAATCGGGTGATTCGCTAGTGGGACCTTCTATGGTCCTTCTCCAGCGAACATGACCGGAAGAAGCAGGAGTCGTTGAAACAATCATTATAGAGTTCCCTCCCGGTTGGCTGGTCTCGAGCTTCCTTATCTATAAGTAAACACAATGACCCTTCTGGTTAGTTTTGCTAATACCAATATATAGAATACAACTATAGAGGATAGTCCCCTCTGGAAACCCCGGCACCTCAAAAAGAAAGACGGCTGTCTCGTTAAAGACTGCTGTCTCGTCGTTGGAGGAGATCCCCGCCAATGGATGAAGAGGATGCCGAACCCGAATCAGTCACTTGCCTTTTCCGTGCACCCAACCCCTATTGGTTTGATTGGGCCGTACCCCTCTGCCTGCCTCATTAATGGGGTTACCTCCTCTCCCCGGAGCACCGAAATGAATTAATAATCGGACAGAACGACACCTCGGGGCGATGCAATGAATGCACCTGCCTCCAAACTACTTTCTTCATCTGTTGACTTTGAAAGCCGAATGCTGCCCTACTATCGCAGGTGAAATGTCAGATATATGTGATATCGTTAAGCAGTAGCGATCATTACCGAACATGGAGGCAAGCGGTTTCTTTCTCTCTTTTTTTCGCTCTCATTATCAAACCTTCTCTTCCGGCAAGCGGTATCGATTATTGCCCGACTAGGAGGCAAGCTTTCGCGATCATTACCAAACATGGAAAACCATTATCTCTAAACCTCATTTGTGTAACCAGGCTCTAAGCAGCTTCTCTCCAGTGTAGCGTCCTGTTACTAGTCCAGGATAGATGGGTCTGGGGGGCCCCCGTACAGTGCTGCTGTCTGTCTGTGTTCTGCGGGTTTCCATTGTTAAGGGTAAAAGCGTAAGGCCTATTGTCCAGGGGTATTCGGATAGAGCTTCCTGGGCGGCAGGTTCCCAGAAAGTGTAATGTGTATCCGCTCTTTCTTGTTCACCAACCCCTTTCTTTCGCTCTCCGCTTATGGCTCCACTTCATGCTCTCATTGCTCGGCCCCCGGTAATCATTAATCATTCAAGAAAGAAGTAAAGAGAGCGTTCTGGGTATTTCACTTCATGCGGGGTTTTCACGCTGGGGAGTGCTGGTCAAGAGATCGAATGCTACCTTCCTGGTTCATATTCTCATGCTGGACTGGGTAATGGGGGCTGCTGACTGAAAGCGGGAATGCTTTTTTCATGTCGTACTGGGGGATGCATATTGGGGAATTTGGGTATGTGGGGCGTAATTATATCTATATACAATATAGAATGATTCACCAAACTACAACCATCATTGGGTTATACTGCATCGTTATATAATAGAGGCATCTTATCTCTATTAGGCATATAAGATTAAGACTCTTAGGTATTGGTTCTTCAGTTAATACTATGAGTAGCTCCTTATTAGGTATTTAGGAATCTTAGGAGTAGGAATGAGTCTTCTATTAGTTTAGGCATAAAATAATATCTGAGTATTCTTAGTATTTATAGTATGTGAGGAATCTTATTAGTGTTAGGAATATAATACTATATTATTTATTTGTTGAAACTATTACTTTTTATAATGAAACAATTCAATGCTAATTCAACATATTAGGTCGTCGTTACGATGGGGAGGCTACGATCTGCCGATCTCCGTACCTGATAATCTCCACTGATATCCTGTTGACTCAGAACTATAAGCATATTAGGCAACAGTAAAAGCATAGACAGTTTGAGTTGATCCATAAATAACAGAGGTAGGCGCATCGGTATTCACAACAGGGGGCACTGGCCAAGTACATAAAAGCATAGGCAGGAGCAGGAGAGGTAGGAGAGCTAATCTGAAAAAATCCCAAGCAAGGTGATAGAAGTCCATAGCATGGAACCTCATATCCATAAACCAAATAAAGTGTTAGGCACAACATCCATTGACCTTTAATCCATTAACCTAGTTTTAGTGAATTATGCTAGTAACTCATTAGTTTCACTGGTTGAAGCACCACCAATAACAGTAGTTGAGGTTTACCCAATTCCAGTATCAAAGGAAAAGCTAAAGGTATTAGCAGTAGATCTCACAGAGGCATAGGGAGTTTAGCCTGTTGTTTTACTAGTGGATCTATAAGCAGATTAGTATAGTACCTATATATATATACCATAAATCGACCATCTAGCCACATCTAAATTGACATTACAAAACCTCTACACTAGGATATAGAGAAGGGCAATACGTTGGTCCAGGAGTTATCACCCTATAATCCCCTGGCCAAGAATTACCATTAGAGACACGTGCTGAAGGTAAATCATTACCTAATCAATTACTTACTAAACACCATGAGACAAGTCATAACATTAAGTGGAAGATGTGGATAAGCCCTTCCAATAAAGTTGAGATTCCCCTCCTGGAAGTAAGAAACAACTAGGAAACTAGTAAGGGATCTGATCACATGGGCAATAACTTGGAGGTAGTGGTGAAGCAAAGACTCGAGCTCCCATGTCTACTAGAGTGTAATGTAGCGAGATGAGCCTGGCTAAAAAAAAGGACCAGTATGGGGCAGTTCACTCTTTTTCTCATGCTTTGTTTCATGTTGCTTAGTTAAGGTTAACACCATATATGTATCCCTTACCACGATCTGGCATATACCTATCTTACATCCTTATCTAGTCTCTTCCTAGCTATGATCTTGCTACAGTAGTTTCTTACATGCCCATGATACCTCACTCACTATTAGGTAGGGTTAACTCATAATCACTCGTAATTCATCTTGATTGTAGAGAGCCAAGGGGGTTAGTTAGGATCAAGATAAAGATCTATAGTTCCCAAAGAAAGTTGAAGAGAAATACCTAGTAGTTCTAGGTTCCTTACTTTCATACCATTTTGTTAAAACATATTCTATAGCACCAGGAGTGATGGAGAGGTATAGCCTGATGTTCTCATAAGTAGTGTTCCAACTTAAGCATAAGCTCCTATAGAGGTAGTTCCGGAATAAGCTAGTGTTACTACTTGTTATGTACATTCCACTATATCAGTATTATGCCCGAGATTCCTGCAGTGCTCGTAGTGAGGCTGGCGAGGCTGTTAACAGTTTCTTGTGATATGCCCCACTTCATTACAATTGTAACACAGTGGTGGAGGATGATTCAAATCATTCCGCAATGCCTTGTTGTCTTCTTTCTGATTCTGGCCCCTATTCCTAGCCCCAGTGGACTCAACCACAAACAGTTTATTAACCGCTATGCTAATGCAGATAATGCGCGACAGTCCTCTATACGGTGGGTGTTTACCCTGTAGAAGTCGCAATGCACAACCGTCACAGTGCTACTGTATTTCTGAAGTAGCGGGCAATGGTGGGGGTGTTCACCGCAAGTGAAAATAACCCAAGCTTCCAGCAATTTGTCGAAGGAGCACAACCAGTAGAAGATTAGGTGGCATGCCTGGAAATGTTCACCTTCGATCAAAAGTGGTTTAGCTTCTCTGCGGAACAGATTAAGGCCAGGTAGATGCAGGAAAGGACGGGTAGATGCAGGAAAGATGGCTGTCCCAAAAGTGAATTCCTCGACCTGAAAAGAGCATCTATCCCCTGAAATAGATCCCAGGGGCATTCAATGTGTGCACCATTTTGGCTTTATGGATGGATCTTTGCGGAATAGGCAAGCCAGAGAGATAAGATAAGTGAAACCCGCGACGATAAGTAAAGGCGGTTGATTGATAGAGAGAGGGTCCCTCTTTCTCTTTTTCTCTTTCCTCACTTTCTCACGGTGTTTATTTAGGAGACCTATGCCTACCGCGGTGCATGGACAGGATGGAATTAATGCTATCCTTTTCATCCATTTGTGAATGAATTCCCTTCCTCATCAGTCAGTTATAGCGTATTGAAGGAGATTTGTTAGCGAAGTGGGAACTTTTCCTGGATGCGGTAGGTGGAGGTTTTATTTCATTAATGCCAGCAAGGTAGCAAGGTAGCAAGATGTAAGGGCAGCAGCTCCTGGATGGAAATGACATAGCTACATGGATCAAGCTGGAAGGAGGGGCGGGCAGCTGGAAGGGATCTGGCCTTACAAGCGTGTTACGGCACTAACTTGGACAGGTAGATAGGTAGATCTAGGGACCCGACCTCCCTCGCCTGGTACCTCTTAGGCTCTGTATTTTCCCAATCCAGTTTCGTAAGTGTTAGGCAAGCAATAAGCTTCGAACTATGCTCTTTGAGGGGAATATTATAACCAACCCCACAGCAAGCACCCCTCCTCCCGATGAGTAATGGAAAGCCTTTCCTGTAGCTGATACAGGTCAAGAAGCTCCCTCTATTTTTCTCTTTCTTTGTTAACGCCTGTAAGGTAAAGGAAGGTAAGTAAGGTCCACCCTATTTTCTTTCACCCTAACAAGCAAGCCAAGCCTGCCTGCACGCCTCTTTAAGGTAAGGTAAGCCGGAGCCAACCCCTTAACAAAGGAAGCAAGCCCCTTAACGTTTGTCACTCCCTTATCTATCTCAAGTTGGTAGGTTCCGGCCTGACTGAACGGAGCTAGAAATAAGGTGATGGATTATGCGATTTTGAGCGCCTTTCCCCCTCCATTGCTTATTTTCGACCCGCTAGTGGTGTTATAGCATGCCGTAATATAAGGATTCATTTCTTTCAGTAATTCATTCATTCTTTCCATTTATCTCACTCTCTCTTTCTATTATATACGATCGATACGAGATTAAATAAATAGCGCAAACTATTTGGTGATGTGAGAGGAAGTTATGTCTTCCCCTTATGCACTTATCTCCCTGGCTAGTTACCGAAAGCAACCGAGTCATTACTATAAAAGATGAAATAGCGTCTATAACATAAAGATCAAACACCACTAGCTCTGCTTGCTAAGTTTTTGAGGGAGGGGAAGGAATATCTGAAGCCCCGTTGACCCAACAAAAGCAAAGGCACCAAAAGCAAGTGGCTGGTAAACAGATGGCGAGTAGCGATTGACATTTGTAGTACTACAGGGGTTAAGACCAGCACAGCGTACTCCGAATCAATTCATAATCGTGTCAAGTATTAATTAATAAGATCCGAGGCAAAAACAAGGGCGGGCAACTTCATCCACTGGATGCACCGATTCGAACTAAGGCACCTAAGGCAGGAAACACCGACTTTCCTGTTGGCGCGCAATCCTGCATATGACTCTCACGATCGAGCCGCGGGTTCACCTCCTACCACTGCTATCCGACCGCTAGTTGGGGCCCCACCTAGTCTCCGAAGGAACAGGACCTACGCGTCCTACATACGTCATTCTCGTACGGCGTGAGACTCCTTATCTGGGCGAAGTTAACGGATGAACCTACAGTTATCCCAATCGATCGATCCACGCGTAACTCTCCGGCGCCTATAGCGTGTTCGATCGGGTAGCGCCAGAGGATTTCACCTAAGATTTCCAGCTACGCCAATTATTTCATAGTCCAATATTCTATTAAGCGACCACAATCTCTGCGCGATACATCTTTTACTTAACTCCCTGTCACTGCACTCTTACTTGCCCGTACGATTCCTCGTCCTTTGGCGACCCAAAGCAAACGTGGAGGTCCCTCTTCGTGATAGGAACAGTATGATTGGTCCTGACATACCTCACTCCTTCCCTCAGAGATTGGCGACAGGGATCCGTGTGCCACATTTGTGTATATAAGCTCGTGCCCAACTCCGTTCTAGGATCGCGATGCAACAATGACCTAGGATTTGCAGGGTCGATCGCCCGATAAATCCAAACTGGAAGGGATAGATACGGGCAGCCGAATGGACGGGACATGGTGGCCGTTGGGACTGATATCCACCTATGGCGAAAGTAGCTGGGGGAAGGTTATCGACGCGTGAAGGTATCAACTCGCACTAACGCACCTTGGTTTCATCCTTGTTCACTTATATATCGCTCAAGGCTGCGGTTGCAACTCCCTTTATATTAATAAAATCGGGAAAAAATGGTAGATATAATGCTCGACGTTTTTCGTGACACTCCACCGGCCTTAAGGGTAAGACGTGCGCAAGCCACTAACGGTAGAGTGATCTTGCTAGCTGGGCCTTGTTAAGACTATTGACGGATCCGGTTTTGGCCTTGCGTATGATCCAACACAGATTGGGATACGACGAAGGAGGACCCGATTAATAGGGTTGACGGGAGCGAGCTGGCCTGCAGTGATGTATGAGCCAGGGGTACAGAAAGTGAGCAGACGTACCCGAGGGGGGAATCCTGCCCCGTAGCGCCACACCGGACCCTCCGAAAGGGGGCCATTCACAGAACCAGGTCTCCCTGAGCTTATGCTGAGTACCAACAGTACCTGGATTGTTGGTGCTCGTGGGCAACCAAACCCTAGTGAAACCTGAGGAAGTAAGCACCATATACTGGATGCTGAAAACATGCCTACCAGTACCGCTCCCACTTGCTTAGGGGCGTGCATTGGCTGTTGGGTTGGGGCACTACCCAGGTAAGGACCTATCGGTGTAGGGTCTAAAACCTGGCCCTGCAAGAAGCGCTTATTATATTAGGGGTTTTGGTGCTAGATAACAAGGTCTGGACACACACTTCGTGCCTAGAAAGGTATATACTACTTGCAGAGAAAGCCTGAATAGAGAGTAAAAGAAGGGTGGCTATGGAGAAATGGGAATACGTGCTGCTCCTTAGGATCTAATTCGCCTTCCCGGACCTTACCTTACCAACCTTGAAAGGCATATCTATCGGATCGTCTTCCTAAGCCGAGCATTCCGGTCCCTACCTAGGCTTTCTACGGCCTACTACTGCAAGGTCAGGACCTACCTACTGGTTCTTATAGGTTTATTCCCTCCTACAGCATAATGCAAGATATTGATACAGCCTCATACCAACGGTTCTGTGCCGGTCACTTGCTGATTGTCCACTCTCCGCGCAGCATCCCTTACCTGCCATAGGTTGGAAGGTGTTGGTTGGCCCTCCCGACTCCGTCCTACACCTTATTAATACTGAACCCTACCAGCTACCTTCTATACTCTTTCCTCTACTGCTGGATATTCTAAAAGGTAAACTGCTTTTTCCTCTCCCGTTGGTCGAGCCCTCTCCTTTTAGTCGAGAGTTCGTTACCTCACCCTGCCGGGGGCATGATGGCGGCCTTAACAGTCGAGCCCTGCCGGGGGCATGATGGCGGCCCGTTGGTCGAGACTGAAAAAGGGGGCATGATGGCGGCCTTAGATTGAGAGCCTGCTTGCGCATCCAGAATCGTATCGGCGAGGCTCGGCCAGACCAGAAGGTGATACGTGGTATCCCAAATTTCGAAAGTGTATCCTGGGCAAGGCTCAGCCGGAATAGGTAATGTACCAGCCTATTTAAGCAAGTGTGATTCAAGTGAATGCTGTCTGGAAGGCTTGTCCAAAAGCTCTTTAGTCAAGCTATGTGGGGCAAAGGTAAGTCGTGAAGGTGGTTCAGTTGGTAAAGTTATGTGGACTGGAAGGTAAAGGGGAAGGGTAGGATAAAGGGTGAAAGGAAGGGTAAGGTAGTGTGATCCCGGTCCTGAGAAGAGGGTTCGTTCATAGCTGTCCTTCCTAAGATGAATTAATCAAGTGGTATTAGGGCATGTCTAGGTCTTCAGGTGGGTTAGTCAATAGGTTGGGTAACAAGGGAAGTTAGGGTAAAGGGTTAATATCCTAGTGCCTCTCCTACAAAGTGTTCCTGGCTGAATCAATTCAATGGGTTGGGCAGGCAGCACTCTGTCCTCCCTCCATATCCTAGGGTGAAGGCGGTATGGTAGGTGGATAGATGAGGCACTAAACTGAAAGCAAGTAGGGATATAAAGGTTATAGGAAAGCTGTAATAATTAATAATCAATAGTATCCAGCCAGGATTCGCCCGGCCCGCTCGAAAGATCAATCAATAGTTTTATAACTAAGCATTCATAAAGCAAGTTTTTTTGAAAGCCCAGCCCGTCCAACAATGTTATTATAAGTTCAAGTAAGTGAGCCGAGCCGGTGTAGACATATAAAGGGTAATAAATAGCAAGAATGCTGCTATCTTACCACTAATATTATTACAGCAAGCAAAGCCATCCCCTCCATTTGAGCAAACTATCTTGGCAGGAGTCAAGCAAGCAATTTCCTACCCTACCTATTTTATGGTGTATTAACCTATGGAAAAAGCTTTTGGGAGAATCTGTTTCGAACGATTCAACGAATGCACTCGCGGGATTAGATGAAAGAAAGATAGAGCCAGTCATTTACTAGGAACCAGCACCCACCAGGAAATAATCACTTCGGGAACGGGGCGTCCTCCAATCCTTAGCACCTTCTCTATGGCCTTTATTTCCGTAGATAAAAAAGCTTTAGAAGGACCCCAAACGAATAAGCCTATGCTTTAGGGGACCCTGTAGTTCAGATGGGCTGCGTTACTGCTTTTGTATCCGCGGTGGTGGTTAGGCCAACTGAAGATGCCAGCTTTAGAGTTGGGTGAGCATCCCTGGGCGTTAGAATGATTCTTTCCTGGAGTCCGTGACTAGAGAGAAATAAAAAGAGTTAGGCAAGAGAGAGAATTCCCTCCTTGAATGGTATAGTTCCTCGATCTCCCTACAGTCAATTATCTAGGAAGAAATAGAAAGCGTAACGTCGCGTAATTACGCAATTGAATAATTTATCAAATAATTGAATTGATGGCTCTTGATTTCTTTGTTATTCCAATCATTATTTATATATGTAAATACAGTAAAGCAACTTGTTAATTAGGGGGGGCCAGCCATCCTATCTCCTTTTTATTAGCTCCTGCCAGCGTTTCGTTTTGGTGGATCAAAGCCAGCCCCAAGCTATCCATCCATGATGCATTGAGTTGGGGTGGATAGAACCATAACCCCGTACCCATTATCGATTGCTGGAATGGCCTTGCTGGAGGGAGGGCTGGATCGGATAGAGAGCTGGGTCAGCTAGTTTGGGATCGATGGATGAGCTGGATAGGTCTGAGGGTGAGGGAGAGATCGGGCACCCGCATGAAATCAGTCGGCGCTACAGCATGCGAATATGTAGAATCTACTTTAGAGCCAGAGGTGGGGGACCAATCCCTTCGAAGGTTGAAAGAAAGTGTTTCTAGCCCGATCTAATAAGTATGAGTTCCTAGTGTGCCTGCCCGAAGTACGGGGAAAACAAAGTGCGGAGCCGCTCCTAGGATGTTGACCTAATGACTTGGAGATAGTCGTAATTACATATATAAAATATAGGAAGCATGCATGCCGCCATGCCATGTCATTTCATCCCGCCCGCCCGGAGAAGCCTATAGCAGTACCTCTTAAGCACCTCATTCAGTATTGGTATAGGGCATATAGTTTCTTAAGGTGGAAAGGGAACACATTCATAAGTAAGGGGGGGGGGGTAGATCATATCATGCTCTGCCATGCCATGTTATTAACTCTGCTCGGGTCTATAGCCCGTACTTGCCTAAGCGCTTCTTCATTCATCCAAGTAGTATAGGGCAAGTGGTTAGTAAACACAGAAGTAAGGTATAAGGGAAATAAGGGGTTGTTTCATGCCATGCCCATGCTATTCTGCCCGATTCTCTAGCTGCTGGCTGTCCCGTACCTTCCTAAGTGCTTAATGAAGTAAGATTAATAGGGTTTACAGGTCTAGGTCTTAAGGTGGATTGGAAACCACAGAACATGCGTAAAGTAACATAGAGCCTATGAGTGAGCTTATTGAATCCCTTGTATCATTGCTTTCATAGTTATAAGGAGTAATAAGCCATATTCATTGATTACTGTTCTATCGTACTTACAACACACTAGTTCTATAAACACTATGAACTATGATTGGTTTCAGGAATACAAGTAATGATGTAACTTGTACGGGTATAGCTCATACGTATTAGTAGATACGTAAACATAGTGAAATAAAACACACTGAATCTCATTACTCTTATCAAGGCTTGTAGCTAACATAAGCACCAGTATTACAGCTTACATCATGGTATAGATATTATGGAAATACAATACCCATCCAAGTAGGTACGTATTACTCTGCTTATTGTGCCTAATGAATCACTAGTAAGATGTACAGATCGTGAAGAGTATATTCCTGTTTCTTTTTTAGGAGTTCCTAGCTTTATAGAGTAATAGATGAACTGATAGAGGAAGAAATTCCTGATGGTAGGTCTAGTTCTGTTAACCTTTTTATAAGTAGTTGTTTCTGTCCTAGGTTCATAGTGTTGTGATATGGATATCGTAGTAAGGGTGCTTTGCCGGCATCAAACCCCTTGTTTCTTGGCTTTTGAGGGTTCTTTGAGGGTAAGGTACTGCATACCAGTGTATCATTTCATCTTGTGAGGGCTGGTTGAACATTAATGAATCTAGTTCCCTTGTTTATTAACTATATGTTTCCTGGTTGTTAAGGGTTGAGTGGTTGCTGTATGGCTAATATGTAAAGATGCTCCTAATTAGAATATGTCAATGGGTAATACCCGTAGGAAGAGGAGTAGGGTAATACCCACCAGAGAAGGTAGGGAGAAGGGAAAGACTAAGACCCTAGAAGCTCAGAAAGGAATAAGAAAGATTCACCTACCTACTTCAGAAGGAAGGTCAGAAGGTTGAACTCATATAGATTAGATTCCGGTACAGACAGACAAGAAAAGAAAGATTCCGGAACCATCCATATATAGCAGCACAAGGTTTAGATTCGATATAATGGGAACCAATCCTATTCCTTCCCATTGGGTGGGACCACTACAAAGAATTGAATTGGAAGGTTTGGTAACGAATAAGAAGCTTAGATAATCAGGGGTTTTTAGAGAAGGTTAGGAAGGGACCAATAAGAAAGGGTTGTTAGAATTCCCACTAATAAGGATGATAAGAAGGTAGGTAGGGTACAGAAGGAAGGTTGAACTCATACACCTACTCATTCATCTAATAAAGCTTATATCATAAAGGTAGGAAGGGAAGACTCATCTACTCAGAAGCTAGGGAAGATGATTCAGCTATCCATTTTCAGCTTAGAGGGTAGGTAGGTAATGATATCAATGAAGCCTAATCCTCTCACCTCTCATCTAAGAAGGCTATGGATTGATCGTTCAACTCTATATGGCTCTAAGAAGGCTAGGGCTGCTCCGAATGAGGGAAAAAGTGATATCTAGTATTTCCGGGCCAGATGCCAGCCAGATGATCAAGATGTGATTGAGTAATTAATCATGGATGGCTGCTTCTTCACTATCGAACCGATTCAATGGCCATTTTAGCCCACTGTATAAACACTTTTTGACCTTAGATGATCCATAATCCATACTATCTATATTATATAGTTGGTACGCACCACAGCTGGGCGAAAAAAGAGATGCTCTTCAATGGGCTTATATGCATTATCGGCGTGGATTAAGCCCACCGTGGGGGTATTCAACCCTGAGGCTGAGGCCACCTTGAGCGGCTTGTAATCGTTCTCGACCCGATAATGTCCTCTCGTCAACCAACAACTCCACCTTTAGATATAAATAGAATTCTTATTTATGACATATACCTATCTATTCTATTGTACACCTACTAGGCAGCTGAGGAGAAGGAAATGGACAGTACACCTGAGACAGAGAAGCTTACCGTCATAGGCATACAGGTTTGATGAATGCCGCACAGGGTCTCCTTGTTTTCGTATTTGGCGAGGTTTGTGACCTATTCGCTGGAGGGTTAGCCTAGACAGCCCGGCGAATGAGGGAAAAGGACGAATCACTATGTTCAGCGATGAACCTGAAGATGGAATCGAATAAGGATAAGAAATAAGACCAGTAACTTCGGCCTCCAGAGGATAAGAGATAAGAATAAGTTACGATAAGAAATAAGGTCCCAAGGCAGAGTTTCAGGTCCTCCCAAGGGTGAGGTATGATTCTGAGGTTCCCAAGTAAGAGAGTGAATGCTTGGCTTAGACTCACTGGCTCCTTCCTTCCTGATGTATTCCAAATCGGTGATATGCATCGTACATAAAGCATATGGTCCAATCCTATCTAGAATCAAATTTATCTTTCCCCTCCACTTCACCTTATCCACTACTTAGGGAACAGAACATCAAGTGACATCGAAGGTACTACAAGATGATGAGAAACGTATAACGCTTCGGTATCCGGGAGCTCTTCGCTCGACATTTATACATACTAGCAGTCCTAAAAGCCATACTGAGTATGTACAAATGCTTCTAATACAATGCGTTATGCCGACCAACTTGTATCTTTCTTTTGATTTCAACATGTGGTGATATTGAGAGTAATGAATGATTATATTGAGAGTAATGAATGATTATATTGAGAGTAATGAATGGCTGCTGTCTTAATAACTTAATTGATCCTACTTACTTGTATAGCTAATGGTTAGTTGGTCAAACCTGCCTGCCCGGGTGGGTGAAGCCATAAGACTTACAAAGCCAACTCTGTGTGAAGCCATAACACTTATTAACTCTATCAAGTTGGTAACCTCTCTCTCTCTCACCAGCGTCTATAAGCTATGTACCAAGCCAAATGGAAAAGGTAGGGGAGTTCTATCACACCACCTCTCCTACTCTTCATATCATAAGCAAGGAACGACAAGCTGGCATAATCTCATACTTAGCCAAGGACAAGCTGCCAAGGTAAAAGCAACAAGTCATAAGGCTCGTGGGCAAGAGACAAACAGGCAAGGGACAGGGAGAAGCAACTATAGATAAGAAAATCATGGCAGTCATCTAAGAACATGGCAGTCTAATCAATGGTAATCTCCTGCTGGTTCTGCTTCTCCGGGCAGTCGAATATATGTGATCTCCTTGGTGTAGGTATGCTATTAACCCTTTTTCCTACCCTTCCCTTATGAATTCTTCTGGGTACCACATATTCTTTGTCCGGCTGAGCCTTGCCCCGATTCATATCCATTTGAACCCACTGGCTAGGAATGAATAGATCTACCTGTATTTCAGTTAATGCCTGAACCTGATAGTTACACCTTAAGACCTAGCACCTGTTAGCCCTCTATACTACTTGCAGAATGAATCGCTTAGTCGGGAAGAGACACCATGACTTGGATTTAAGAGGAGCCAATACGATATGATGATTCAATTAGAACTGCTGATACCTACCTACCTGCCTGCCTTAATGCATGCTACCCACCTTCAGACCTATCCCTTTTAGCCCTAAACACTTGCTTCATGAATCCTTCGTTGCTAGGAGACCCTTGACTATTTACCTTTCTAGAAAGAAGGGCTTACAGACTTGAACTTTGATATTGGAAGAGCGTTCTAAACCACCACTTGCTTGAACAATGCTTTGTGGGTACAGCACTTAGACCAGAACTATTACCTCAGCCTACTGGATTACCCTTTTTTTGTTACAGCTACCACCAGCTAGTTGTGGGTGCTTTGTGCCCCCCCCCTTTTGCATTCAATACTGCCAGAAGACTACTGAGAGATCTTTTTCGGGCTTCAACACAAGTGATGAAATAATCATCGTACTTGGGTATCACTATGACTATGCTTTTCTCTTATGCCTACGTGCTTTTACTTTACTGTTACCTCCAACCCACCTGCCTTTCACTACCTTCACCACTGCCTTTGCCCCAAACAAAACAGCTGGCTATAGAGCTTTTGGACGAGCTTCCAGACAGCATTCACTTGAATCACACTTGCTTTAAGATGATGGGATGGATGCTATGGATACCACTATTACCTATTCTTCCGGCCGAGCCTTCACTTAACGTGCGACCGTGCGTGCTGCCTTGACGACTTTGAAACCTTGACTGGCTCACCACACTTGAACTTAGTCCAGCAAGTCATTTACGAGCTTCTGCTGCGCTCCTTGCCTTCCTGCATTAATTGTTCCTACATGCATGCTTTCAGTTCCATCTGCAACTGCCAACATTGGGATGGGTGGGGCCCAAGCAACCAACTTATGAATTTGATCGATTCACTTGCCGAGCGTTGCCCAGGATACTATTACAGATGAATGAATTCGCTTTCTTCACCGCGGGACACTGCCTGCTGTCTAAGTTGAAAATATGAGACTCGCATATCTACGTTGAATACCATTGTAATTTGTGATATGAAATCTAATGCCATTTCATTCAGTTTATATCTGATAGGCAGGATGGCTTCATAGTACGTGACAATTAGTCGATCATAGCCGAGAGCCAGCCAGTAGTAACCAATAGACCGTTGTCATTGCAGATAGTCCCTAGTTAGTCATAAGTACCAGTCATATCCAGGGATATATTCCCTACAGAGAGAGTTCCTTGGCATAGTCCCTAGTCAGAATAGAAGTGAAGTCTACGTGAAGCCGCCATATATATTCAATCATTACCCCATCCCGACATAGTGAGTTAGGTGCATACTGATTGGAATCTGATGCTGATGCTACTGGCCGGTATTAGGGGCACACGGATGTAGTCCCCAGTGTGAGGTGCACCGATTACACTAACAACTTGCATATCTACAGCTATACCATGAAGTTTATCTCTATGAGAAAGGATTATGCCACTAGATTATGGAATTTCATTGTATGGGGATGTATGGAAACAATTTGATCTAATAAGAATAATAAGTACTACTAATCTACATACATGGATTTCATGAATCTTTAGAGCTGGTAATCTACACTACAGACTACAGTCTATACATCAATATACCATATATACAATATTGCATTTCTACGACCGGAGGGGCTCATACGAGGTTACGAGTGTGAGGTTGAAACTTTGCCATTGTCAATTTGTAATCTATGCAATCTTAATCTTAATTTGAATTTGAAGCTGAAGCGGATGCAAATGCAAATGAAGTGAATCAAAGAGCGGAAGCGATATCTACGTGTACTCGTTTTAGCTCTACTCTAATCCATATCCCGTGCAGCTAACAGGATAACAGAACTAGTTATCATAACCGATGTCACAACCTCATTTTTATGGGTTCGATGAATCCCACCAACTCCTCATCGGGTCATATAAATGGATTTTCTATTTACTGAACTTATACCCTTTCTGATAGGTTACCTATGATTGATTGCCAGGTGGTGATTCAATAGATCTAGGTAGGTTTATATGACAGGAATCGACACAAGAGTCGACCCAGCAGGTGTTGAGCACTCAATGACAACAGGTTATGACTAGCGGCTATAATCAAAGAGGAAAGGCTATTAGTTAGTGGTAATGACCTGATAGCAATGACTACCGGCGATGATCAGAGCTATGTGAGGTTCAGAGATAAAGGGTAGAGGTTCGAGGTTATAGTTGGAGGGTCAAGGTATGGTGCTATGTTCTAATTATCCTGGTGAGGTCCCCCAGAAAGGCCTCCTGTCTAGTCCTCCTTTGTGTCTCTCGGCACCTCCTGTGAATGAGGTTCTCTCTCCCGGTGGACGGGCATAGACTGGTGGGTAATTAGGGGCTCCCGTGTATCGGCTAGTGGTAATCGGCACCTCTCCAGGTACTGATCTCCTATCGGCTGGCATTGACCGGTGGGGAATGAGGGGCTATCGGCTGGCAATGAGGGGCTATCGTCGAACCTATTTGAGGGCTGTGACTCTGTGTCCGTCTAGTAGTTAAGGCTCCGAGCACAGATGGCCATAGATGGGAACCACTGGTGACAACGGTGTGTTCCTGTGACTCTGACCGTTGCTCTCAACTCGCCTATTGAATGAATTGGTTCCGCACCTGCTTTGATCCTCTATGCCTGGGCCAGGGCGTCCATACCTCGCTCGCTTTATTATGCTTTTGACTCTGCCTTCACTCTATCCTGAAACTAGCTACTTTCCCTGCTCCTGGGGTTTCGTCTCGACCTTCAACTGGATTGTGAGCTGTAGGCTATTGAAATCAATCTCGAACTACTACTGATAGCTTTGCATTTCAATCTACTCCTTAGACTGTCTAATCTCTAACTGGCTCTCGATCTCTCAAATGAAAAGCCCTAGCTTCTGGCTTTGTCTGTCTTACTGGCAAGCTGGTAGCTGGCTTAGCTTTCTGGCTCTTCACCTGTGGTCCTGAAGCTGTGTTTTCCTCTGTCTCTGCTCCTTACCGCCTGATATAGAAGATCTGGGCAAGGTGCTAGCTTTGGATTTATTCTATATACATTATTATCTGCACAATCAACTGGATCAATTCTGATTTACCTAAAGACACTGCTGGGTCAACTCCAATTCCTGCTACCCTTACCGATGTACGAAGATGGAGGATAACTTGAAGAGAGGAAGAGGATCAAGGTTAGGCTAAGTTGGGCTAGGGATGGATGGGGTCAAGCCCTAGCCCATCCATAAAGAAAGGCTGCATAGCTCTCGGGTTCCAGAATCTCAGCAAGCATGTGGCCCTCTCTATGCACTATGTTCCGGTTCACCAATACAATAATGGAACACCAAAGTGGCTTGCTTCCTGGTATCGCGCTCTTCCGGATCAGATGGAAGACCCAGTTTATTCAACCTGGTATCTTAATTCCCTAACTCTGACTGCATACATAACCTTACTCTGACTGACTAAAGTGGTTCCAAACTAAGAATCTCGGTCACGTGCACTCTGCCTGCATACGAAAGCTTCTCGAGTGGAATTTCTTTACTCGCTCGCATGAGATTGAATAACGTGAATGAGAAGTCGCTCCCTCGCTCGACGTCAGGTCATTCATTTCGCACTCGCCTGCCTATGCTCTCTATCTATTATCGAGGGATAGGACATTTCTTCATGTATGCGCTCGACCGATAGGTTAGGTTGAGGGGGATATAGCATTTCTGCATTCGGCTCTGTCCCCGTATTTGCTTCCCTTTCATTAGTGGTGCTGGTGGTCATAATTTCAACAGGCCAGGTTGTTCTTTATCACTTGCTCATGTAATACCCTATCTGGTCTTATTACCTGAATAAGGAGGCTGGCTGGTAAGAAGGCCATTATCTATCTATCTCTTTCTGGCCAGGTTGTTATAGCATGCATATGTAAGTAAGAAGGCGGGCTTGTTGGGGTATTTCATATAGCTAGTAATAAGTCGCTCCATCTGGTGCTATAATAACCTGGTCCTTCATGCCTCTTTTCGTTCGTTATAGCTAGTTATTTCCCCATCCGGCCGGTCGTTAGAGCAGTTCCTTCCCTATCTTTCAGGCTGGCTGGTCATTATCGCTAGTTATGTTGGTTCATGTCTCTTCCTCCCTCCCTCCGTTAGCGGCTTTATCCGCCCGCTAGATATTACATAATAACATAATAAGGGGACTACTTATGATGTATGTAAGGGAGGGGAAAAAAAACAACGTGGGTTCAACAACTAGGCACTATCTATATGGATGGGGATAAATAAGTGGGTGGACAACAACGGGAGAGAAGACTAGAGAGAGAAGGACCTTTATGTATGCGCCTTTCTTGAGGTCGAGGGTCATTCAGTTCATTTATGCATTGATTGGTTTAGGGTCCAGCATTCATTCTCTCATGAAAGAAGTGGTAGGCTAATTGATATCGAAGTGTTAACTGCCTCCCTCCAGCCATTATATCATAGGGGATCGATCCTGATCTATTCGATTGGGTAGATCCAATCTATGGGCCCAGCTAACTCATGAAATATTATTGCGGAAGATAGATAATAAATAGAAAGGATAATAACTAGGAGATTGTACTACTCCTCCTATCGGGAGAGTCCCTAAAGTAAGGTCCTACCGAGCGAGTGCGTCATGTTCTTCCCGGGCAGAAGAGATAGGAGAGGTAAAGATGGGAAAGCTGTTGCTGGCTGTGAGGAAGCAAAATAACTCAACCTCGCCTATTGTATCGATCGAGTACCTCAAGGCCCTTACTTTCTGAGTGAATAGAAAACCGGTCACCCGGCCGGAAAAGCTGCTTATTTATGGCCGATCGATAGCGTACAAGTACCAAGCGAGATGGATGGAAGGATTTTCTTGTAGCCTGACCAAGAAAAAGATCCTTCCTATCCAGTAGTTTTTTCCACCCTGGAAAGCCAGAACTTAAAATTGTAATGTTCCACTTCTCTTACTGATTTGGTCTATTTTATGTAGATTTATTTGTATATTTCATTATGTATATAATATTCATTATGATCTCCTCTATCTTTGGTCGAGCGACTACGTACATAGAGGTAGGGGGGCTTGTATTGATATGGATGTTATTGGTTGGGTTCGCTAAAGGGTAAGTTCGTATTGAGGGTTTCTAAGCAGCCTTTTTGAACCAACTGGTAGGCCGAAATGGAATAACTAGCTTTTTAGAGAAATCTCCCTAGCTCCGAGGGGAGAAACGGATAATGATTGGCAATGCTGCTATGTCGTTGATGGTTCACGAATACTTTTTTCGGGTGAGAGAGGGGATGAAATAAATCCACTTTTTCATTGAGTCGAGGAGTGAGACAGCCTACCGCATACTTCTTTGTTAGTTCGTCTGTTCGTTTGTTAAGAACTGACCTTTCATGGAGATCTCCCTCAATTTCATATCATGCCTTATATATGATTATCCATGGTGGAACTGATGCCTTTGTACTTTAGCTAATGTAATTTCTATGGTAAGAATACTAATAAGCATAAGGGTAATAAGCAGCTATGAGGTATGAATTATGGGTATAAGTGGACTAATGGGTACGAACTATAGGTCACGTAGTATAGGTCACGAAGTATAGCTCCAACTGTTGGTTACTTACACCCTCCTGGGCTCCAGGGTATCGGCTATGTGGAATTGGCACCTCCCTCCTGGGGATCGCCACTTGGCATCGAGTAAATCACCACCTGTCATCGAGTACCGGCATCAGCACCTGGCATCGCCTCTTGGATTGACTATTGGCTATAACACGTACCTCCTCCCTTCCTGGCAATCTGTGTGTGTAGGCATTATGTGTACCTATGTGTAGCTCGACGTGTCTTCAATTAGTCCTACTCAATGTGTAACCTGAAACATGTAACCTAATTGAACCAAGAAAATTGTGTAATGTCCTCCTCATCCATTGTCCCTAATCGTGTAACCTCATCGCTCATCTTGTAACCTAATCGAAGCTCATGCATCATCGTGTCATCATAAGCAACATGTCATCCTGGTATTTGTCCGGGATAGGGGGGGTAGCAGCGGCCCTCCTAAGAGTGTGGGCAGTAGCGTTCTGACTGAATGGGTCCTGAATGCGGGAAAGGGAATGCGGGAATGCGAGACTAGAAATGCGGACTAGGTAATGCAGATTGAACTGAACGACTATTGGTTTGGTAAAGTACCAACCTCACTGACTAACTGACTTACTAACTCACCTAATTCAACCACCCGTTTTGTACAGTTGTCCCGTACATGTGTCCCGGTAGCTTCATTATGTATTGGAACATTGTATTGGAAACATCACTCATTGCGGAAACATCCCTGATTGGAAACATACCTCATCGCGGAAAAATACCTCACCTCACTCATTGTGTAACCTCATAATGTAACCTCCCTTATTGGTAACCTAACCTCTAATTATGTAACCCCACCTCCTTATTGGTAACCTAACCTCAATGTGTAACCTCTTTTCGGTAACCTCATCATCTAACCTCATTGTATCACGTTATCAACATCGTGTCATCGTATTGTATCGTGTAACATCTACGTGTCTTCTGTGAGTACTACTCTACTCTCTGTGTTTATGTAGGAGTCAAAATACCTCTGTAGGGAAGGAATATATCCCTCTGTAGTACCCATTGGCTTATTCCTATTGAATATTCCAATGTGTTATTCCCATTGACTCCCCATTGGATTATTGTAGGAGTATCGCTATCGCCATCGCCATTGCTTATTCCCATTGATCACCTGAGGATGATTATTCCCATTGGGTTATCGGAGCAGCCTAGGGGAAGCAAGTGCAATAAAGCGAGTGGGATTATAGCGGAATAGAGCCAGTGGAGCATCCGGGGAGAAGAGGTGGAGCAGTGTATTATTCCCGTACCTTTAATACAACGAGGGAGAAGGCACTGGTATTTATTGGACCTTCGAAATGGTTTCAGGCGGTGAGTTGATGCGCTTAAAAAAATGCGACAGGACTGGCACTAAACCCTTGTTCCTCTTCTGGACCTGCTTAAATGCGGGGATAAAGCCTTATTGGAGGTATCGGACGGACCAAGAACAGAGAGCCAACAATGAAAATGCACGGGGAACGATAGAGCTTCATTCAATGCATTATTCCCTGCCTGCAGTGAGCGATAGTAGCCTCATCAGTTTGGAATGAGAAGGATAGGAGCAGGACTAAGTGGGCGATAAGCATGCATGCTCTACTTCTTGAATAGACGAGATCCACTTTTGGTTGGCCTTTCATTAACCCCTAGTCTAGTCTAGGAAAACTTGTCAAAATGGGGATAGAGAAGCTATATCACCTGTTCCTATGTGATAATGGGATTCAGTTCTTTATGGTTTGCACTTCTGGCCCGGTTCCCCGAGACTTAACTATATCCTCTATCTTCCCAACTCCCTTCTCCAACAAATATCATCAAGCAGGACCTCCCAATTCATGGTTTCGGTGCTCGAATCCATCCCTCTTGCTAGCCACTTTGAACATCACTTGATCTTCGGTGCAGAAATCAATCCATTGATCGCTTGTCACTACCATTGAGCGGGTAGGCTTAGTGCCGTCGGTAGAGGTGGAACATCATACGTGATGATAGAAAAACTCGTTCTGTGATAGAGAAAGAGTGGGCGATCATGCTGCAGGAAGGCTTGCTCATGTAGAGAAGGAAGAGTGGCATGCAGAGCAAGAGTTCCATTCCATTAGGTGGGTGCTAGTTGGTCTATCTTTCTTTTTTAGGCTTCGCACCTTAAGAAAGAGCCAACAATAATTCATTACTTAGTATGCCCCTTAATCCTGAATCCGAAGAATTAGCCCCTTACATCCATACAATAATCCAATGCTCTAAGTCTAAGGTTATTATCTATAGGTTCTTAAAGAAAGAGCAAGGAGGGTTGGTAGATAATAATGAAGTAAAGGTAAATAGGCATAAGGTCAATAGTAAAGTAATAGTGCCTACCCATCCCGCTCATAAAGCATTTATCGAGCAAGTGTTTTTGAAAGCCTTGCTTTCTTTATCCCTCCCATCCAACAGCTCCTATCCTCTCTCTATTGGAAGCCCCGTCCGTTCAACGCTACGCTGTAAGTTTGGGGCATTCCTTAAGTGGGGTAAGTTGTCAATATAAGAGGTTAGTGAAGCAGGTAGGTTGGTGCATAGGTAAGTAAGTAAGTAAATATGGGAGGTGGTTAGTGGAAACACTGAAGTAAAGATTCGGTAGTAGGGTAAAGGGAAGGAAGGGTAAAGGTGAATAGCAATAGTGTCTACCCACTAGGCATTCCTGGCTAAATCAATGGGTTTGTAAGGGCAGGAAACACTCCCTCCATCCCATCCAGCCACTAAATAGGGTAAGGCAGTAATAGAGAGTTGGAACCGGAGACTTCTTGAGTCAATTGAGGGATAACATCCTCAGAGATGGGGAAAACGGACCGACGAATCACAGCACACCGCCAACTGCAAAGTCAACATCACCCAGGAAGGCACAGTAAACTGTAACCCATTCAATCCGCATTTCCCATCCATGCATCCATGCTTTTCGTTAAAGCCAGCCCAAATATTGCGATAGAGGTCACCCCAGAAGTAAATGCCACTTGTCAACACACTCTATTTATGGTTTCGATGCCTTCTTGGATGTTTTGAAACCGATAGAGGATCTTCCTTATAATGTGCATCACTATACCCTTTATGGTCGTTCACTTATGATTTGGCCTTGTGGTGATTCACTAGATACAGGTAGGATTATATGCTGGTACTTTATTACAGGTGGTTATCCCCAGGATGGATGGACGAGGTACCAATTCAATTCACTGTTGCCAATATCCAAGAAAAAAATAACCTATCCACCCATGCCTGGAGGCCGATAGCAGTTTACCGGATGGAGGGAAGTCCCGAGCTAGTGGTCAACAATAGCACCCAGTCCTGGTTATAGCCACAGTCTCATTGGCAGGAAAGAGGTAGGTACTCATAAAGAGGACGATTCAATTTCATACGCAAGCAACAGCCAATTCTTAGATAGGATTCTTATCAATATGCCAATAAATAGATCGTACCCATCATTCCCACCTAGCTAATTATATTAACTACCCTTGCATACCCAGCATTACCCAGATTCCCCAGTATGACATTCAATTACACATTACACCTTTATTGCATTCCCTTCAAGTCGACCGCATACCCATTGACACTTTACCCCATACCCTTCAAACTAGGCCCAGAACGGGTCAGGAAGGAAGAAGCCAGGATAGGAGGATACTGCCTAGGACACGTATTCCTAGCTTTTTAGGTGGTTACCAATTTTGATTGAGTGATTATATTGCTTCTTGAGCCCCTTTACCCCCTGATAATATTTTGAATTTTACCTTCCCTGATTACAGGAAAGCGCCCTCACCATATGAATAGTGAGCCCCCTAACGGGTCCTTTGACTTTCCCACTTTAGCTTGTGGGGGTTATTATTGGGTGGCCCCCCGTCTACCAGAGGTGTGCGAGCTACAATCATTGAAATTTTAGAAGGGTATATTCCTTCCACCCCTTAGAGAGATAAAAAATGGACGGGGATAAAATAAAAACTGCTTATCAATCACATGCTCTACCTGTACGTATTTCTCTTGCCAGATATCTTTTATCTACCTCAAGATGATAACTTGCAACGGTTGCTTGCTTTAGCCCCCAGGTTGCCATGCCCGATAAATTACCCAAGCACCTTACCCGAAAGAGGTCTCCCTCCCCCTCCCGGTGGTCGGGGGAGTGGGTTTTGACCTCATCCCCTTCATGTCAGAACCAAAATATTGGAAAGAAGGACTTACAACAGAGGAGGGAGATATGGACTTTCATATTATCATATATAATAAAAATTACCACACCTATACCTTCACAGGAATCTTTCTAGTGGATACGCTGCTTATTGCCACCAGATTTAGCCGTTTGAGCAGGAAAGAAGTTCGGTTCGAACTGATCTTACAAAACCGCCTCAGTCAACCGTTTCATGCTTTTCAATTGCCTTTTCGCTGGGGACCTGGGAAAAAAGAATCCCCTCGTCGAAACTTGAAAGTAGATTTTTTACCAATGAAATATACCCTTTCAGGGCGTTAAAAACTATATGATTAGGAGGGGGATTTACAGGAGGTCGCCCATAGCCTCAGCAGGTAGGTTACGCCTTGTTAGAGCAAGCAGGGCATCAGCAAATAGAATTGTTGCTATCATATACAAAGACAGGTTGGGAACACAGTAAATACCAAACCTATGGAGCGGCCCAACCCAATAAGGCCTTACAACACTTTTCTTTTTAGAAAGTTGCTGTTCCAGGGGTCCAACGAAAACCCAAAATCTGGATCTGGATTTGGGCTGCTCGACTTGGATACTCCGGATAGCCCAGGCTCCTGACTAATTCGTTAATTAAGCAGCACTTGGTCGTAAGAATTAGTTGTTTATCCAGTCGTTGGACCTACCTCCCGCATCTGGCCGCTCCTTATGACCAGGTATCTATCTGTTCTCCTTTCTCTCCCTCATCCTTAATCCATCCACGTCTCTCCCTGGCCGTCTGTTCTGACCAGGTCTCTATCTGTTTCGCAAACCATGTCCCCCCCCCATGTGAGGATCGAACTATACTATCTGTCGTCTTTCAATCGCAAAAGAATTTCTTCCACAGTTCGTTCATTGCCTTGTCCGCCGGACCACCTCTCCCCTCATTTTATTCATTCAAGAGTCAAAGCATCCCCCCCCAGTCACTGGCAAGACCGCTTCGTCCATTGGGTAGGACCGGGTATTGGTTGGTAGGACCGCTCCTTCTCTTGGAAGACCGTCTCGACTAATGGAATATCTTTGGACCAGACCAACTCGTGAGACCAGGAAGGAAGGTTATCTCGGCTACCCTACTATTCAGCAAG
Organism: Pinus albicaulis; assembly: GCA_034641835.2. Taxonomy (NCBI): domain Eukaryota; kingdom Viridiplantae; phylum Streptophyta; class Pinopsida; order Pinales; family Pinaceae; genus Pinus; species Pinus albicaulis. Next base: position 25,530 of record JAXQQM020089259.1, read on the forward strand.
GAAGGCAAGGATAATAAAGGAAGGCTTCAGGGAATCAGTTTCTCAAACTATGCGCCTCACTTGGAGCGAAAGCAACCCCCCGGTAGGTGGAAAGACTATGCTGGCTTTGTCTACCTTCACGACGATACCTATCCCTATCCATATAACCCCCTCTAGGGCTATATTGATCCAGGTGATGCTATCTTCTTTCCAGACGATGACATCTTCCCAGGAGGCCTCTACTACTTTACTCTCCACGAGTCCGTACTTGACTCACCCCATGACTCCTTACCTTCTAACACAAAAGATCACGATTTTTTATTTACGCAATAAAACCAGGCATGATTTTAGATACGAACTCAGGTATGATGAAGACGACGAGGACGGGTGATCCGGCTCCGGTCAGAAGGTGACCTGCTAGCGAGTGTCACGCTTCGCACGGTGATGAATCAAAGCCTTCAATAGATGTTAATTGCCAGCAGCAATGAAACGCAGCCAGCCTTCCTTATATAAGGTGAACCATCCTTCCTGCTTCTACGTTTGATTACTCGCTAAGTAGGAACTTTACTGTAACGTGGCCTACCTCCGCTGATGGATATTTGCCCAATCCACCTTTTATCGTCGAACTCAGCTATTAAGGATGCACAAGCAGGCTCAACCATAAACTTATATCTCCGCGAGGATCAGTATCCTCAAGTCAATGTGCATTCCTCACATGCGTGCGAATGGGAATGATGTTCCCGCTTGTTCTTTCATCTACTCAAATCAATGACCAGAAAGTGGCAAAGAGCTATGGCAGAGAGCCGATTCCCGGTGGGCACGACTGAAGCAGATCTGATTGCTATAGCTTATGTCATACCGATAGCTGATGTAAGACTGATCAATACCTTTTCTTTATTCTGATCGTCATGTGCATGCGTTTCCAGTGAAGCTGGTGATGATGCTAGATTGGGTTCAACGGCGGGATCTATGGAATGGGAATATTACTTAGACGATTAGAGAAATTATTCCTTGGAGGAGGTCATGTAAGGTCGAGTGCACTGTTATGGCATTGAGAGGGTTGGAATTGGTCGGATTATTTGCTTTTTTTCTTTATTATGGGGCCATACCCCGCACTATCGACTCATACACCAGCCAGGTCTCTATCCGTTCGTTCTGCAATAAGACCTGCTGCCTTGCTATTCACCCACCCAAATCATAGGGGTCTGGTACCTATGGTCCATTCTATGCCATTTCCCCGAGGTACGGTATCTATCGTCTAGCTTCAAGGCTTCATGGGAAGAGCTCGGATGGTTCGATCAACCCCAACTAAACGCATCATGGGTAGCCCGTCCTTTAAGTCAAAAAAACTAACTAAAAGAATATAATAGAATATATGGGTCCAACAGCACTCTATAAACTAGGGTGAAGGGAGTAATAAAGTAAAGAGAAGATTGGTTGATCGGGTCCTGATAAGAGAAGATAATAGCCGTACCCAGTAAGCGATTAATTCAGGAAGTGGTCGCTGCGCCCCTCTCCTTCCCTGTTACTGTAGCGCGCATTTTATCAATTATTGAATTATTACCATAAAAAAAAGGGAGTCTTGGGAGCCTTACAAAGAAGAGGGCCTTACAGTTTCGACCTCAACAATTGGGGCCAAAGGGAAGCCAGTTTCGACACCTATAAATGGAAGCCTTCTTGTTTCAATCTACAAAAGGGGGCCTTCCAAAGGGGAGCATTAGAATGAACGAACAGGAGCCTACAGAGTGTTAGGGAGGTGAGCCGGGTGAACGGATGGTGAAGTCAGCCGTCGGGTGAAGTGAGGTGCACCAAGAGAAAGAGAGAAGTGATCTTCTCTGCTTGTCGGGTTCTTTAGCTGCTGGATCACTCGACAGAGGTCTTGTCTGCAAAGAAAGGTGTGATGCTGGTCATTATATATGTAATTATGCCACCTTTCATATTGAGATGGGTTTCGACTTTCACTTAAGCTTCTTTGCTCAACCTTCACTTTAGTTCCTGGCGAGCATTCGTGGGCGTAAGATAAGAATCGGTTGTACCTTCCCTATGGAGACTAACCTTCAGATGGGGACTGGACAGAGCTTGATTGATTCGCCTCACATATTTTGATTTTGATTGATCAAGTACTTCCGCCAATCTTATTCTTTCAAGTGATCGTGTAGTAATCGTGTATTTTAATTAACCCTCATTTGAAGGGACGACGTGTACTTTCATAAACATGCTTCGTAGTCTTAATAGTTGAGGGGAGTTTACTCATGGCTTACTATTTTATTCATTTTATTAATTGGCTTGCCTTGTGTTCATATCTATACCAGTATATACAAAGCTAAACTGTAAGGAAGGATTATAAAGCAGACTCAGGTGAGGTTGGTTCAGATGGGGACCTCAATAACATATATTTGTATTTCTTTAAAAGCCAAAGCGTAAGTCACAGAGCGTATGGACGAGTCATCAAAGGTATAATGGAAGTGATGCTAGAATTCACTAAAACGGCCATTGATAAGGAATGTATATCGCTTGTCCGTAATCAGACAAGGTTTTCCGTTCACTTAAGCCTCTTTACTCAGTCCTCATGCTCAGTCTTCACTTTCATTCTCTTTCAAGGTGAGCATTCATGAGTGTAAGGCGTACTAGCCGTCAGATGGGGACTCAACAAAGCTCGATGGATTGATATTCGCTTCGACAAAGCTTGATTTCTTTATTTGCCTCATAGCTTTCAAGCGATCACGTACTTCTACCAATCTTATTCTTTCAAGTAATCATGTAGTAATCGTGTATTTTAACCAATCCTCAGTCACTAATCCTCATTTGAGTGAAGTGAGTGACGTACATTTTCGCTAACATCCTCTAGTGTCAAGGGGAGGAGATCCCTATTGCTGACTAATTGCTTAAATGACTTGCCTCGTGAGCATATTTATACCGATATCAAGCTGGACCTTCCTTGAACATTAGGTAGGTTCAGGCGAGGTAGGCTCAGCAGGTGGGGACCTAAGGCAGACTCGGGTTACAAAGCAAGGGGCGTTTGTTTCCCATGCATACTCAGGTTATACAAAGTTGGGGGCGTTTGTACGCAGGCTCTAGTAAGTCAGAACCCCATTTTGCTTACCCTTCTTTGGGGGGGCAAGGAATGTATATCGCTTGTCTGTAATCAGACAAGGTAAGCTCCAAAAGTGCTGGGCGCTACTAAACTATGTTGACCATCCAGTGTTGTTTCATAAGTTCTCTCTCTATATGATAATAAACCGGGAGTTCCACACCACGATATCTGAGTCTCAAAGGGAGCAGTTCACGTCTCGGGCTACTGGACCATCAATCCCCACAGGAGCATGCAACAAAAAGTTCCTTCCTGGTGTCCTGGGTGACTGAAACCTCGATCCATCCGCCCCTCCCTCGTCTGATCAAGAAATCGAGACTATCCATGCTGTTTGGGTTCGTAGTGGAATTAATAGAAGCATCGTAAATGCTATGTAAGAGCTCTAAAATGGGTGGTTGGTATGGGTCGAGTCATAATCCTCAACGGGGTATCTGTCGTGCATTTGTCATTAGGCAAGTGGCTTCATGATAGCATTTCAGGTAATTCCCACATCATCCCATCTGATCCGATCCGGCACTTATAAAGGTCTGATAGCATTCCCTCCAAAGCCCTCATGGTATAGGGTCAGTCAATATGTATTTCTGGTAGGTTGTTTGTATGAACAAGGTAAGTTCATATCATAGTGTCGTACTGTAAGTCCTGCATCCACCACTTTTTCTTTTACAAGCCCTATTTTTCCAATTAGTTGTTCCCCCCTATATATCTTAATTACTTCCTGCCAGCCTTGAGTTTGGGTTTATAAAACCATAGAGAGCCCCGAGTTACCCATGCCATGAACCTTCAGTTTGGGTTGATCGAACCAGAGCCTCTTGCTCCCCCCATTAGAGATTGCTTGATTACATGGATGGTCGTCTTACTTATTCTCTTTAGGGCAATGGCTGGCTGGCTGGCTGGTTTTGTCTGGCTTTGTGTCCGGCTGGCTGGTGGCTTGCTACTAGCTAGGTGGGGTAGTTACTGGCTGGCTTTGTTTGTCTCTGTTACTGCCTGTCTTTGTGCTTTAACTAATGTGCCTGGATGGCTTGGCTTTATGGCTGCTTACTATGGTAGTAGCTGTGCTGGTCTGGCTAAACGATATCTGTGGCTGGATCTGGGTCTCGTGAAAGGGCTGGACCTGGAACTGGATATGCTTATGCGAGCTATGGCTCTAGAAATGGAAGAGATGCTGATGGGACTAGCTAAGAAACTGTAGAACCAAGCTCAGGATCTAACTCTCGAAATTCATAATATCTATCACTAGCATCAGTATCTGGATCTCAAAAGGGTGAATCTTCATCCCTATCACCAAACTCAGATTCTGGATATCGATCTCTATATATGGAGGATGGATCTCGCTTACGATCACGGTCATCAGGCTCTTCATCTCGCTATCTAAACTCAGAATCTCTATCTCGATAACGAACATAAAAAGCTGGATCTCAGTCAGGATAATCTTATTATTCATCCCTGGGATCACGATCTCAATCATAAGACTCTTCATATCGATCACGAAAGACAGAATCTGGATCTGGAACTAGAACTAGATCTGCACCTTAAACTGTCGTTGCTGCATCTTTCACAACTACTCGTGCCACTTCAACAGAACCAACTGCACTAGGTGGTCAAGCAGCAGATCCAGTAGCAGTTGCTTTCGATGAAGTCGTTGCTAATGAAATCGTTGATGCAGCAGAAATGGACTCTGTTGTTTATGTCGATTCAGCGGCCTATGTTTATTATATATTACTAGGGGAGCACCTACTAGCTAGAGCTAGGCTAAGGGATAACCTACTAAACCTACTAAGGAAGGACTTACGGGATAACCTAGGAAGACTTTGAAATTCTGTGCGTTGAACCCTGCAAGAAAGCCCTTATGTGCTCCTAAACCACTCACGTATAATCCTAAGGCCATACCTTCTATTACCCATGCGCGGCCATACCCTTCTTTAGTAAATCCAGCCGTAGTGGATCGAGCAAAGCCAGCAGAGGCTCAGGCAGGATAAGCAGCAATAGTTTCTCCACCAGCCTTAACCGATGATCCAGTTGTTTCTGACCCAGCAGTAGCAGAGGTAAGGGCACAACCTTGTCTAGGCCTTCTTTTCCATACCCATATCCCGTAGCAGCAGTTCCAGGTACAGGTGGTGAAGATCCAGAGCGTGATCCACCAGATCCTGGCTTTCGTGATCGTGATGTTGATGCTCATAGTATATATTTAGAGCCAGAACCACCACTAGCATAGGCAAGGGAAATATATAGATAGGTAGGATCAGGATCGAAGGTAGAAGGTGTAGAGTCAGTTAACGTACCATGCCCCTTATTCATTAGTCATCCCAGCTAGCATACAGGAACCAGCCAGCTAGCGTGAAGTAGTAGTTCGCGTAAATAAATATAGCAGTATAGAGCTACCGTAAACAGCTATAGCCAGTGAGTGAGAGAAGCCGTAGTGAGCGAGACTAGCTAGCGAGAGTAGCAGCCCGGGACCAGTTGCAAGAGCTTAAGGTTCGGGTAGACCATGGTTTATTGGAACTTCAACCCAAGCTCGTGTATATTCTTTATTAGTATATCATCTATGCTTTTTATCATCCTTTATTTTCATCTTATTGAATATCTAAGTGTTTTGTTTGTAACTTACTCAGGCTCTAAGGCCATGACCTTATTGGTAGCGGTTTATATCACAAAGATCATACCTACCACTAAAGATATCAATGTAGGAGTACGAGTAGCTTCTTTACTAGTAGTACTAGGTTCCAGTTCCAGTAGAAACAACAGCATAAGTGGATTCTATAGTACCAGTAGCAGTACCAGCAGCAGTCTCACTGGTTGATCCAGCACCATCACCAGCAATAGAAGTAGAGGCCAAGGCATAGCAGGCTCGACCAACGGTAGAGGTAGAGGTTCGAGGTAGAGTGTATAGTTATATGATTCCGTGACCACCTCCTTATCGGCGACCTCCTGTAAATGATACTGGTTATTACTGGTTGGCTACAACTATTGGGATGTGGTCTATTGGAAATGACCCTCCCTGTGGCTGAGACTCGCTCACCCGTAATATAAGCTAAAGGGAAACCAACAACCCTATTGGCTAATAAAAAATCCATCTGGTGTTCCTAAGATAAGTAGCAGTCCCTCCTAACTAAGTGATTCATTAATCAAGTGTCTAGAGCGGGTCTAGTTCTTCAGGTGGGTGGGTTGGAAATAAGGTAAGGGATATAGATGGCGTCCCCTACTGATATTCCTTCCTGGCTGAATAAGAGGTTGGGCAGCACCCCACTCCAACTCCATAGGTTGTTGGGTGAAAGGAAGTAAAGGGTTATCATAGATGCCATACCTCCTAATATTCCTAAAGGAAAGTGTTATAAAGCATATCTATCATGGCTGGCTCTTCTCTTCTGTCTGGGCATCTCCCTCCTAGCACAATCATAAGCTTGTCCATCCAACGAACAGGATTTATGCTTGCCAGCGTTACCGCCGGATAATAGTAGGTCGAAGGGTGTGGAATGAATGGTTTAATACGCTGCTGGTGTGGAAAGGTTTAACTCTATCCAGTTGGGTGTCGATAGCGGAAAGTATACTTCTTCCTTAATGTTGTTAATCATAATAATTTGGGTCGGCAAACTCCACATGTTGCACAAGAGACCTCCATCCATGCATTCCCTGCAGTGAGGCGCCCTTCATTCGCTCATTTCATTTCCCCCTATTATTATGTAAGGTTAAGCCAGTTGGAAAGTTGTAGAGTCCATCCAGTTACTCGCATTCCCTCCCACCAGGATGTGAAGTGTTTGGGATTAGTGTAGGTTCCACAAGGACGAGATCCATATGGAATGGAGCGATTTCAGCATCTCTAAAAAGAGGTGCTTTATTATATATATAGAGCCGCCTTACTTATTATATAAAGTTCCGAATGAGATGGACATTATCATCATTGCGATAGAATGGGCCTGTCAATTGCAAGACAATGGGAACCTCCAGACTATCGTACTGGTGATCCCCTCACTCAAGCGTTGCGGTGATAATGAAACACGATTTATGTCCGAATTCTGATATGGAAAAGGGGGATACCGCCTATTTCTTAAACAAGACTGCGTGAGCCATTTTCCAGTAGTGATTGATTCTCTCTTGTAGTTATGTGTAACAACAGGGCTGGTCACTATAAACATCCACAAAATATCTGTCTTTTGAGAGATCAACTGATTCTCATGGCGTGCTCGCATGGGAGCAGTGAAAGATTGCCAGTGAATCGATGATGGATTCCCCTTCAGGATGTCCCTAGTGCCAAAGCGTGTGAAGTACGCACGAGTTTAGTGATCAATTTTGTTCCTCTCATTTCTATGATGTTACAACTTGGGCTTGTGGAGAACAACGTCTTTCTTTCTGGGAGATCAACATATGCCCATGGTGATGCCCCAATCGGAGCATGGAAAGACAACCAATTGCGATTTTCTCCTGTGCAAATCCCTTGGAGTATGTGCACGTAGTAATATAAGATGCTTATTCATCATTCTCCGTAGCTAGTAGCTCATTATTCATTCACTTTTTTGTCCTATAGAACTTTGGGGTAAACAGGACTTGAACCTGTCCTTCCAGAGATCCCTGGCGGACTTCCTAATTATCCGATTACCCAGTTTTGTTGCCCAGTTAAACATCTATGAGGCGTTCCGTATACATCTGGGGGCGGCCGTTTGACCAACCGATCTGAAATATGAATAAAAACAATTCGATCGACCAATCTGACGCATCATAAAGTGAAAGTTAAGCATCAGTCCCCAAAATATGTAAGTCCAATAGTCCAAAATGAAAGCCTGAAAAGTGGCAACCAAACTTACGTCCACCTAAGTAGAGAATCGAGCGGTAGTAGTAGAAACCGAAGCCGGAATCTGAGCAGCTAGGATGGTCCCCACTGCTAAGTCCGTTATGGAGAGTGAAAAAGTCAATTTGTTGCCCCAATCTATAAGTGTCTGAAGCAGACTGCCCTCTCTAAGTTACTTCAATAGGTAGTAAATCCAGTCAATAAGTAGTTAATCCAATCAATCAAGAAGTTGTAGAAGTTGTAGAAGTTGTAGCCTCGTTGTGATACAGAGTTAAAAGCAATAGTTCAATCAAGCAAACAACTTAGTTTAGTCCAATCATTTTGTATTCTCGATGTGAGGATGATTACTGAGCTAATCCATTAGTGTTCAATGTTTGTGACCATAATTATGGTCCCAAGGTCAATTGTTCCTTGTTTAGCTGGTGTCGGAATCGGTTTGACCTATTCCGTGGTGCGAGCTACTTTGGTGTCTATGAAGAATTAGATCACACTCTCTCACCGAACACTCACATTGACCTATGGAATGGAATAATCACCCATCCATCTCCAACCTCACTCAGGAATGTATGGTTTGAGGCCTAAGCAGGTCCCATCCTACAAAGACTTAAGGGAGGTTCGGATTCATCCTAAAAAACAAGTGATAAGAGGGTATCCCGCTTGCTTGACCGAAGGGAGGGCAAGGAGCAGAGAAATAAAATTCACCTAACTTCATGATTATACATGCGAGGACTATACCCCACCTCGAGGCTGGACTTATATACACATGGGGATAGTAGCTCTCCTTTCGTGCCGTGATCATGGAATTAATCGGTCTTGCTGATCGATCTCATACCCCTGACTGCCTTATTCTTTTTATTATTCTTGCCATACCTTATTCCACCATGAAGAGAGGGACGACATGGTCCAAAGGAGATGCATCAGTGGTAAGAACGGTTTACCTACAGTCAATATCTGTAAGAATGGTTACCTAGTAAAGAGAGCTGTAAAGAGAAGGTCTTTCAAGATCAGAATGGTTGGGGGAGCATCACTTCTTTTAGGCGCGGGGAATCACTTTAGGCCTCTACTCATCAATCCCGAGGGTGGGGGTAATAATATATCCTTCCCCCTTCGGGGTAAGAGAGTACTGCCTCCTTCGGGGAATCTAGCCTACTTTACCAATAACTTCAAGCTCATAAGCAAGCCCCTTCGGAGGTAAGGGCTAACTCTCTATCTGACCAAGAACTTCAAGGAATAAAGAAAACCTTTCTTGAATTGGGTCTATGTAGCACAATTGAGGGAAAAAAGAGTAGGCAGTTTATCAGTGTTGAACAGGAAGACATGAGAGTAGGTGTACATGGGGAGTGTAGATTCATGGATTCAGAAGGTATGATAAAAGGGAATGGACTTGGGTTCTGGCATTTGTGATTCAGCCGTCTGAGGATGTCCCCGAAGTAGTCGGGGCTAAAACGAGGTCCTTCCACTAAGCGAAGGAAAATGAGTGAAAATTATCCTTAGGGTGATGGTGAGCCAGCCGAACTCTCGACAATAGGCCCAAAGGGTGTGTTAGCACACTCGACTAAAAAGCCGCTTCAAATTTTCGTAATAAAAGGTAAGAACATGAGATTGGTGCTAGTGTTAATGTGGTGAGGTGAGGTTGCTGAAGCCTGCCTCCTCAGAGGAGCCTGCCTCTCACGAGCCTCCCTTCCCTAAGGTCAAGCCATCCTTCTTAGTCTTAGTGGGCATTCTAACAACCCTTTCTTATTGGTCCCTTTCTAACCTTCTTATCTTCCCTAACAAGTAAGGATATTCCTATAGTAAGGATCTTATTATCTTATTCTTAAGGATCTTCTTAAGGATCTTCTTAAGAATCTTCTTATAGGATATTCTTATAGGAAGGATCTTATTATCTTCCCTAAAAAGGAAGGAATTCTTAACTTCACATACTTCTATCACCCTTTCTTCCTCCTCATTTGTTAGGAAAGAAAGTGAAGCTTCCTTGACTCCCATCCTTCTAGCTAAGGACCCTCATATACTTATCAAGCTAATGCCAAGGACTTACTTAGCCTTAGCATTGATTCAATCAATTCTCGCCGAGATACTCGGTTGTTCCTATATGTGTCTGGTAATGGGTTATCGCTGACCTAAGGTAGAACTCAGCTAGAAAGGTCAAAGGGTTATTCTCGCCGAACTCACCTCTTGCATAATACTCCCTCTTTTCTCAAATCCTTTGCCGAGATATATGCATAAACTAATGTATACACTGAAAGTCTTAAGTATGATGATGTATAAAGTAAGATTAGTTAGCTGTAGTATGTCTATCAGTAGCATTATGATTGTTAGTAGGTTATAAGTACCAGTATGATCTGTTCTTATCTGTGTGTTAGTCTGACTGTGTAAGTGTTAGTAAGTTAGATTGAGTGTGTGCTTGTGTGATAATAGAGTAAGTGTTAGTTGTGTGATGATAGAGTAATTGGTAGTTGTTAGTGAGTCTGATGGTTGTCTGTGAGTGTGCTTCTTGGGTATAGGTCTGTCTAAAGTGTCTAGTGTGTGAGGTTAGTTTGTTTGTATGTGTGATGTTGTGCTGTATGGGTGGCTTAGTGGGATTGTGTGTATGGCTAGCTAGCTTGTATGTCTGGTATGTGTGGATTGATGGTTTATTGATGAGTTTGAGTCTGGTTGATAGTCAGATTGTATTCGTCAGCTTGTATAACCTCTATCTGTAGCACTTGTACTCGTACCTCTGGCTATACCTCTACCTAAGTGTATGTCTGGTGGATTGGGTAACTAGCTAGTCTCAGTAGCTAGCAGGGTATCATAGCTATTGGTAGTGGGATAGCTAGTTTGTCTGATTGATGAGTAATGAACGAACCATACAAGCTAGATATACTTACTAGCCATACATCCCTACTAGTTAACCCCAGACCCATACCCAGCAATCTACACTTACAAGCTATCTCTCCATCTGCCTCTACCTCCTACCAATAGCTATTCTCGCTAGCTACCTCACCTACTAAGTATAATCAATATCCTGTCTGTCTATTCCTAATTGGTAGAGTATTTCTTCTTTTTTAGCACTCTCCTAATCCTTGTATTACTAAGCTAGTTAGAGTATGAGTTAAGTCTAAGATCCTGATCCTTTGCTTTGTATTCCTATTATAAAAGTATAATTCTAGTCTAATATTCCTTTCCTCATACTAATAATACTAATAAAAGAGTATTAGTGATTTTTTCCTTTTGAATTCTCTATTTATTTCAGGTAGCAGATAGTATTGAATGAAGCAGGATTACCACCTTGGCTAGCTAGTAGCTTCTATGGCAGTTAGGGATCCGCCGGAGAGCAAGGAGAGTCTCTAATTCAAAGTCTGGTGGATGGTTTTCACTAAGGGAGTATAAGATGATTATTCCTAAGCTGACTAAGGAGTTCTAAGGTCTAATTTCAGGAGTAGAATATTGAGAAGTTTCATATTCCTAATGATAGTGGCTTGAAACTGATTAGTCTTATGAGAGGGGCGCACAGACGCACAGTCTTCTGAGAGGGGCTACCCAAGGATGGGGGCCAACAGATAGATACCCGATTCTCGCGATGGGGCCTATACAGAAAAAAGGGTTCATACAGCACTGGATGCAATGAGGAATGATACTTACTTACGTTGATATGCAATTAGAGAAGCAGAGCGCTAACGCACATGGTGCAACATGAAAAAGAATTTGCTTAGCTTATTGTTGTTGAATTACGTATATAATGATGCAATCATTTCATTATTATTGCTTTCATTACGTGCTTCGTTACTAGCTTATTATATTACTGCTGACTGGGACAACAAGAAAAAACTTGCTGGGAGAATAAACATCAGCTGGATATATCAATTATGGTTTGCTTCTTGAGCTTGCTGGCTAGACGTGTGAAGAGACCTCACGAGAGATAAGGCCCCCTTAACCACATACCCGTTGTGTACATTCACCACAGACCCAATAGAAGGAAGGAGGAACGCCTCATTGGACGAGAGGAGGTAGATGTTGTCTGTTGTGCCCCTATCAGTAGATGTGGGCAATCAATCACCCACCACTAAAAGCTTAGTGGAACTAAAGAGAAAAGGTTAGTCGTTATAGAAAGGGAATAACTAGGATATTTCAATCTAGATAGAACTTATATTTATTATGCACTAATGCTAAGGCATAGTTGTTAGCTAGTTTTCAGAATTGCCACTATTTGGACTCAAGATTGAACTAACTACTAATTACAAATAGAATTTATTCTCATTGAAACTATCTTATATCACCTGATGGGCTATATGTTGATGTGCGGGTGGAAAGAAAGGGGCAGGCACAAAGTTTTCTTGAAAATGGATTCTATCAAACCTTCGATGGCGGTCTTTTGGTCGAGCCTGCTTACGTATATTACTTATTTGTTTGGTGTGGGATGCGGACAAGCGACTACGTTCGGGGATTGGGGTGGGTGGGTAAATAGTTCATTTTTTCCTTTCTTTGTCACAACCTCATTTTGAGGGGTCCAAGGAAGGTGGTGCTTAGCTTATTGTTGGGTAATAACGTAGATAATGCAATCAGTATTTTTACTGCCTTTGTTAGGAATATGCACACTTGTGTAGAAGGGAATTATGAGTGAGGTCACCAATACAGATTGGAATCTTATGCTGATGATGTTGGCCGTATCGGAGCGGCCAAAGGAGACGGATGATGGAGTCCTCAGTCTGAGGTGGTGCACCCATGAAACGAACCACCGATACATCCATGATGACCAGGTGCCCACAGACCAGAGAGATGGTCACCACAGGATAGGAGTTCCAGCATACACGTGATGTTCAATCCATACCCGATAGATAAGGAAGTATCAGTAAGTTATCCAGAGTTGTTCAGCTCACCAGACTGAAGCAAGTGTCCATGGAACTGACTGTACGGACTACAGCTAGTCTTTATGGCTAGTAGTGTATGGCTTTCACTCGGCTTCAACTATAAGTATAAAGTGCTAGTAGTGTACAGCTTAAGGCAAGTCTCTATGGAACCTACACTACAGACTACAGCTAGTACTAAAGCAAGTGTCTCTTAAGGCTAGTACTGAAACTATAGCTAATAGTCTTGACTATATGGACCTCATGGCAAGTACTAAGGCTATTGTCCATGGTGCTAGTACTTATTGCATATGGAGCTTACTAAGGCTAATAGTACTTCTTACCTTCAAGTCTATATGGCTAGTACTAAGGAAAGTAGTACCTTACCCTATGGAACTTAAGGCTATACCTTATGAATTATTATTGATACCCACTAGGAAGGGTACCCACTTGACCTATTCTTATTGTTATCGCTGAGGAGCCAATACAATTCATCAATTAGAACCTGCCTTTCAGTTAATGCCTGCTACCCACCTGAAGAAATAGCACCTGCTTTACTGTATGCCACTTGAATTTATTGCTTCGATGTAATAACACTTCAGAGAAAGAAAATAGGGGTGCGGTTGGGTCTGAAACATATTCATAAAACATATTCATAATTGTGTCTAAGTTCCCAAGCCTTCCCATCTCATCATATCTTGGGTCTACCTGTAGTTCGTAAATTCAAATAGAGAGAGAGCTTTCTGAAATTAAAGCATAGTCGTTATAAGAACAGAAAGCTACTAACTACTAGGAGTTAGAGAGAGATTACAAGAGTTGAAATATAGCTAATTAGAAGTCTCATTTCAGTTTCACTATGGATTTTATTGTTACCACACCCTTTCAGATCGTTTACCTATTCTTTATTGCCAGGTGTTTATTCACTAGATGCCGGTACTCCATCATGTCCAGTGTCAATGCTAGGTTTCCATTCAACAAACTCTCTATACCCCCTTTAAATAACTCCCCCCTAGCAATATAGCTCTTCACTTTATTACCCTATACCTATAGCTCTACACAATTCCACTGGCTCTTCTCCACAAGCACAATTGCTCTATTACTAGAGCTCTATTACCCCTAGACCTATTGCTCTCTTACACTAGTACCTTTAAAAAATATATATAGAAACTCTACCTAACCTCTCTATACACTCAAAATATGAACCTTTCACTTACTAGATCGACAACAGCCAACCTCGTTTGGGGTGAGGCCCGGACACTGATTGATTTATTCAATTGAAGGGCATTGTGACTGACATCACCAGAGATTGGCATAACAGAAGGATGAATCACAGCTTGATCCTTAGGTAGCCAACACCTTACCGATCGATACGGAACAAGGGAAAGGTTCCTACAGATACTACACTTTACCCTTTCACTTACCGAGACGGAACACATAGTTCTTACCTAAACTGGATGCTATCACGCTCATTACTTATGATGCACCTATTTATGAGGATCATCAACCAACAGACAAATGCATGGGGGCATTCACGTTAATATGCTGTGCCCGTAAGCGAGGTGGCTGGTTATGCTCCCCCGGATAGTTATCGATTGATAGCCCACATGATAGAAGTTCTTTATACTGCTTACATGAGAGGAGTTCCCACGGACTACATCCCCCTACAGAGCTTACCCCTAGCAACTCAACCGTGGCTGCTTGGATATTCAATTGGGCTACTAGACTGTGGCTTGGCTAATCGCATTGGCTAATCAACTCGGATGGCTGCTGCGCTACTCAACTGCGCTACTCGAATTGGGATAATCAAATGGGCTTGAGACAGTCAGTGCCTAGATGCTACGGTCAGTGCTACAACTCTTGACAGACACTATGCTAAAAGGTACGTGCTATACAACCTAGACTCAGTAGGAGGTTGTTAGTCCCCACCAGTTATAAATCCACCGTTACTAGGAGGTGTGGGAGCTAGCATAATTGAATCGGATAAAGGTCTTTTATTTACATCCGCCCACCCCTTAGATAAATAGACAGGCAGCAACTAAATAACTAACTGCTGCTCGAGAAAATGCTACATTTCCATCTCTCTTGCCGTAGTTCTCTTGCCCTGGAGATCAAAAACTTGCAATCATTTGCTTGCTTTATCATTGCCTTGACACCTGAAGACATCGAGCCATGCTTGTTTACGAGCATATCGATTAGACATGTTGATGCCAGAAAGATTCTATTTATTAAGCAATAAACTACCTGACTCAGAGCAAGCAACAGGGTCACTTGGATGGAAATGAATTCACAAAACCCGGGGATTGGGGTGGGTGGGTAAATAGTCGCTGTTTTTGATCAATCAAATTGCTTTATATAATCTAACTTTTCATTTCAATCCATCCATCCAGAGCAATTCAATAATAGCTAAAGGGAAACCAATCCCTCCCTCCTCTCGGGACCATCCATCCCCGCAAGAACATGCTACTAAAAGGTCCTTGGCTACTTGACTACCATCCATTCATTCATCCAGCCGCCCCATGTCATCCATAATCAGGGGGAGCAAGGAAAGAGTAAAAAAGCTTCCATGAGGAGGGCGCACTATAAAAAATTCATAGGTATAGGTAAACCACAACAATGAGATCTCTCCAAATATAGAAAGTAAACCACATGTGGACCCACTAAGTACCCTTTAGAAGATGCGAAAACAGATCCAGTCCCTGAAAATTGAACTCCGTAATAGAAATTGAAATCTCCCTTGCCGAATCACATCCGCTGCTAGGAAGGCGGCAAGAAAGAAATCTAGTAGGTGTGCAACGGGTGAAACAACTTTCCTCCTCGCTGCTGATCGATGTACCCGCCCAGCTGTATGGGGAGAGGAGTGAGTGAGATCCCCCTAGATAATGGCTCTGGGCCCGTTCTTCGACTGGCGAGAGAATAGCTAGATACAAAGTAACAAGCTTGGAAGTGAGGATAGGAACTATGGAATGTGAGGAACAAATTATCGGTGTTGGAATGAAAGGAAAACGACATATATAATACGAAAACAAAGGACGATCTTGAACCAATAGACCCAGTATTAAGGCTAAGGGATAAAGTCTAATTCAAAGTATTGGGCAACTAAAAGATATGCGGGCGTGCAGAAAATGCATAATGACATATATAATGTGCCAGCGCCTAACTTCCCACATCAGAAGCCCTGATATCACTAACCAAATAACCTATCCGAATGGAAGGTTGCATGAGTAAAAGTTCGACATTAGGTACTCAAACCAACCAAATGACTATGAGGGGTTCAATAAATCTCCTCCCCCAGCTTAGTCAAAGTGGCATGATCGATGAAATCACCCAAGAGCAGTGGATAAAGCAATTGGATTCATATGCTTGTAAGTGATAGCCTTCTAACGTAGACCAGTCCAACCAATGACTGACTTACATAATTATAAAACCTGTCATAAACGACTGAATTATGTAAGGTAATTAATCATCACAACCAGAGAAGCGCCAATCGAAAGTGTGGAGTATCTGACCTGATTGACCCCTACCAGTTCTATTGGCCCGCCGGCGAAAGCCGGAAGCTTGGCGGATCCAACGCCAATGAGAATCATCTTTAGACAAAGAAAAGGGTCCGATTGGGAAATATTTCCCGTCCAATTGACACAACGGGGGATGCAAACCCTTATTCTAAGAGACTGGCCACTGTGCGTTACCAGTTTGATAGAAAAGGGCGAGTGATAAACCTGCTAGATGATGGCTCTGGGACCGTCTTTCGGCTGGCGGTAGAATAGCTAGATACATAGAAACAATCTCTTAAGTGAGGAAGTTACCCAAGGTAAGCGGGGTACAACCTATCGAGGGGAGAGTGGCTATAGGCAAGAAGTACCACATATACTTAGATCAAATGCCAACCAACCTTCCATCCCGTAGGATAACGCGAACCGGAAGTCCCTCTGAATGAAAGAGAGCGTGAATTTCAGTCCGACATCAGGGCATCCCAACCTACCAAAAGATGTGAGGCGAGAAATCTCCTTCATTAGAGGGAAAGTTGTAAACCGATCGATGCAATCACCCAAAGGCAGTGGGCGAGCAATTGGCGTACACATGCTCGTAAGTGATAGTAATCCTAATTGTTCCTTGAATAGGACCACAATAAGTGAATAGCTAATCGAGAGGGTGGATGACTGTCCTAATTGCCCCCAACTTCTTATTCTTCTTTTGAGGATAACCGATCGAGACCCATTCAGCTTTCTCTTTATTGAAACCCAGAGCCTATTGGCCGAGGATCTCATATTAATGAACACACACTCGATATCAAGATTGACAAGGTTTACATCGCTTCTGAGACTGGTCTCGTTTATAAGAGTGGTATTGCTTATTCGGTGAACGGAGTCAAAAACTGGTCGACAATGAGATTAGGGCGCTGCCTTTCTGCCCCGCCGTGGAGCTTTACCCTCTCAATCCCACCCTTTGTGGAGAATTTTGCCCTCTGAAATAATCATAAATGCATAATTACATATATAATATATGCATGATCTGCTAAAGCGTAATTACGTCATTTTTCCTTTCAACATAATCCTTTCAACCTCTAGCCAGCCACCAAGAGCCAGTTACCATAAGCCTTTCACAAGGGCCTTATGCCCTGAACCTGGAACCTTTAACCGAGAAGGGCCTCCTTTGTGTCTTTCGGCACCTCTTGTGAATGAGGTTGCTTCTCTCTCTCGGCATATGGGCAGTGACTAGTGGGTATGGGCTCCAGGGTATCAACTAGTGTTAATTGGTACCTCCTTCCTAGGACTGATGGAGTATCGGCTGACATGCGTAGACCGATGTATTATTCCCCTCCTTCGAATATTCCCCATCGATATTCTCTATGTGTCGCTGTAGGAGTAGCTTCAATGTATCTTCTACGTTCGTTGTAGCTCACTGAAGACAACTCCTCTCCTCTAGGTGTATCTCAACTCCTCGACATGTAACCTCATTTGTGTAACCAAGCTCTACAGCTGCTGTTCTAAGGTTTGGTATGCTGGTATCATGTTTTTCTTCCTGGTACTTATTTTCTTTGTCCTCCTGGTACTAGTCAATGCGGGAGAATGGGTTGAATTGGGAATGCAGTAATGCTAGAATGCGGGGGGAATGGCGGGTATGGTATGCGCGAAAGGTAGAATGGCGGGCGGGATGCAGGCGTATTGGGTAATGCGGACTGGAGAATGTGGGATGTGGGCATATTGAAGAATGCGGGGCGTACAGTGAGGGATTGGACTTTATTCACTTGATTGACAACATCGTTAGAAATGGGCGGTCCACCGGACACAGGAAACATCTCCACAAATAGGCCCATACAGAAAAATTATATCTCTTTATACTTGATCTTAGATATAGTATACCACTAAAATACCCATCCATCGTACCAATATGAGGGAACATCCACAGAGATGGGTGGTCCACCGGATGGACGAATAAGCGACAGGAGATCCAACCAGGATACCTTGATAGGAAACCTAAACGTAGCACCCAGACCTAGAAACTCCATACCCAACCGTGGACCTATACATCGACCCTTTCCTAGATCTATACCTTGACCCTCGAACTATACCACCCTCGAAATAGAACCTCTAACAATACGGAGCCTTGGTAATGTGGTTACCTGGTAGGCTAGATAGAGGAGGAAATGAACAAGCATTATATACCACGACGTTTCACACTGATAGGCGAGACGAAAAAGCTAGGATTGCCACGATTGCTGGCCTAATCTGGCTGGTGGGGAAAGAGAATGGGGATGATGAAGAAAGACAGTTACGGGATAACACAATTTGCTTTGACCCTGGTAAAAACCATCAGTTGGGAGAAAGAAGAGGCAAGCTGGGAGAACTAAAGCGAGGCTTGACAACAGAACCCCAATGAAGAAGCTTGGCGACAGGGCTTGTCGAGTTATGCTAGAATGTGTGGTTAGACCATGGCTAGATGTGATGTTGCTAGAGTTAGTTGACTATGCAATTGGCAAGGAAAGGAAGGGGCGGGCAAAGAAAAACATGACTATACGCGACCTGGGCTATGTGCAGTTAGAACTACTTCACACCAAGAGTGAGTTAATACCTCGTTAGATACGATGCACCATTCTGGAATCATATGCACAATGGAAGGGTCCTCAAGAAATAGGTAGGGTCTTCATAGAAGGGAGGGAAGAAAGTTTAGCCATTAGAACCAGAGAGAGGAGAGATGTTGAGCCATTCACGCTAGTCAGGTAGTGGTGGAATTCACGCTGGTCCAGGCAGTGCCTTTAGGAAAGCGTGTGATGTAGTACCAGTGTGAAGTTGTGATAGCACCCATTCCCCTAACTACTCCAACCCTTTAAGGTTCCCCACCAGATGAGAGAAAGGAAAAGTCCCCATCGTTCCCACATACCCGCTGAGAGAGATAGAGCTCCCTAGACCAAAACTTACCACTACAGAGCACAGGTACCTACTTGGAATGGATGCAATTATTGATGCTTACTTATGTTGATTCACATTTCGAGGATCAATCATACGCCATACACATAGCAGCCATCCATACAGCCAGTCATAGCTATTGATAATTTTATTTGATTTATTTTCATAAGCCAAACTGTCTGGAGTGATTTATTGATGTCTTCTTAGAGCGGTGGGGCGGTCCAACGGACATAAGGAGGTTCGCTTTTAGTTAGGTAGGCTGACTTGCTGCTTTGAGGGGCTAGCGGAAGGAAGGAACCCGGCTGCTTGCGAACTGGCTTTGTAGGCTTTACGAACAAGGACGGGACAACTGCTGCTTTCTGGTCGAATCAACCCCGGCTGAAATAAGAAATGAATGAAATGAGGCTGGTTGAACCCGTTAGGAAATAAAGAGATAAAAACAGGTGGATGGAAATATTAATCGACTTGCAACCCCGGTTTTAAGGAGGAGGGGTTATAATGGTGGTTCTTACCAGACGGGAAAGGGCGGGGAATTCGTTTTTTCCCCTTTCGATACAACTTAACCGATAGAGGTAATGCCTCCCCATCGTTTCCACCAGATGATAGAGGTGGGGTGATGTCCCCCATACCCCCAAACTACACTACCACAACTACACAGGGAAGGGAATCAGGGAATGCAGGGACAGGGAACCAGGAAGTGAGAGGACATAAGGGGAAGGGGTTTTATCAATCCTCCTCCTCCATATACCACACACTTTTTGGGTTGATACCCCATCCTCATACACCTTTACAGGTTTGATACCCTCATCATCTATCTGACTATTAAGTTGTTGTCATCTTGACCTACTGAGGCCATTGAGAAATCAATGTCTGGTGGTAAGTAATGTGTAAGAAAGAAAGGAGAGGGTGAGCAAGCGAACTCTCGACCAACGGGAGAGGTATTATAGTGTAACTATTAGTTAGTGTAACTATTGGTTCATACGGCGGGCTTTCACTATACTCTGGCTTAGGGCTGCTAAGGCAACAAGAAGAACGTAGAGATGCAACATCGTATAGTATTGGTGTATATTATTTCTTTATTTTTACGCTTGTTGATTCCTCGGTGGATCCACTACTACTATAGGAGCAGTAGATACAAGCAAGTAAGTAGTAGGGTAGTAATAGCTTATGGAAAAACTAACTAACTAACTAAATGAACACACCTTTTGAGGATGTTTTGGATGTTCCAACCTTTCGAACAAACCCCATGGATTCAACTTTATTTCTATTATAGGAAGAAGAATATGGATATTATTCAAATACGGAGAATAAATAATAAAAGACTTAGTCTAACTGAGATATCAGAGCTATCTCTCTCAGGCTAATAACGTATATATGCTAGTATTGTATGTAAAGTAGTCTCCATTCTTTTCATTTCATTCAATTAATCCCCTCCTTACCTGTTGCTGCCCTGCTGCTGAGGCCATTGAGAAATGAGAACTATATTATTATTGTCGTCTGGTGGGTAGTAAGTAATGTAATGTAGCCTAGGGAGATTATAGCGGATTAGAACAGCTCCCATGGATACCAGGAATCCAGGAATATAGATTTATTATCTCATATATTTCTTCTCAAACAACTCCAGGATTTTACATGCCTATTTCCCCCCCGCATGCATATGGGGGGGGTAGTGGGACAGAAAAAAGGTACAGATCCCGAGGGACAGTTACCCCTCAGTCAGCTTGACCCAAATACATAAAAGAAACAAAAGGCCCGTAGGGTGCGTTAGCACACTCGACTAAAAAGCCGCCATCGACTCGGCCGAGGTTACGAGGTCGAGGAAAATAGACTCATCTGGATCTAACTCTACCTCTACTCCACTTGCTTGCTACTCAAAAGCCTCTGTGCCTTATTAGCTACCGGGATCCGGGCAATTGGAATCCTGCTTCCACTTCCCTCAACTAACTAAATCCATAAAGAAAGAAACAATTCTTTCGAAGGCACTATCTTGCCGGTTGCCCCCATAGGTTCGAGGACTTCAGTTTATTTGACTTCAAAGTGTTTAGAAGAGGGATGGATTACGAGCAATCCAAGCTTGCCCGGGAGATAGATTTTGGTTAACCCGTCCACTTGACAAAAGCTAAGCGTTCTCGCCATTGTTTTTTCATTCAACTAACCATCCATTTATTAAAGTTGAGTAGCAGCTCCCAAGGCAGTTACCCACTATTTACTGCACCCGTTCTACTCTACCCAGAATTTCTCATTGGAGGATTTCAGTCTCCAGTTAGGGTAGGTACACGGATCGTTCCCACTCTTACTTACGAAGGGTTGGGGCCTTCACAAGAAGTCTTAGGAGTATGACTTTGATAAGCAGTCCACCTACCTGGAAATTAAACCATTAAACTAAAAAGAGAATCCAGAATACAAAATAGGGTACCCCTTTGCTATATAGGGATTCGAACACTCGATCTTTAGCAGGGTTACCCCTCAAGGGCGGGGAACATGCCAGGATAAAAACCAAAATGGATGGGTCAGATTCCGGCCGGCACTTACTTAGCGTGCGTAGGAGGAGGTTGCCCATCCACCATAACCTTTTGTTTAGTCCAGGCCACCCATCATGTGCCTTAACCATAGGAGAGGATGATAAGTAGATTATATTATATACGTGTATTAAACACTGTGCTTTCCCGGCACTCGCTTAATAGTTCCAATCACACGGATAAGCGCATTGAAAGCTGAATCATTGATAGAGAGAGGACTCACCCACCAACCCACCCACCTCCATAAGATTGATCTGAAGTTCTGGCTTTATCGAATCAATCCATCTTTCCATCTTTCCATCCTTCCACCTTCATCACCAGACAAGCCAGGTCCCACAGAGGGAAGGAATAAGCCTTAAGCCTTTAGCAGCCAGTCACCTTTCCTGGATCTGCTGTTGGATCTACCCATGCCACGTTTTCTCCCTTCATTTACCACTTATCATAAGGTCCGATAGGTCTTGCCAGACGCCACCTTCTCTTACTGAATTTTCCATATTCGCTTGGGCCACTGAAGCATTCGTGACGCCCACTTTTCTTTCTTCAATTCCCAGTCCTGATAGGCGTTCATACTCTATCTAATTTCGCTACGCCCACTTTCATCCTTTCATTTCCCATCTGAGTAAGGCCAGAGTCAGGAAATAGACATTACCGGCTACTTACCATATGCCACCTTTCAGTACCAAATTGACCATCTCAATGCGCCGCTACCTTTCTTTCAGTGACCACGCCACCTCGCCTGGCGTACCTTCCTGTTCAATAGCCATAGCAGCCCGTTCCCAATCCACCAGTTAGAGGGTCCCACAACTTAAGAAGCAGTTTAAGTTGCATCCAAGGTAGGTGGAAACAGCAATTGACCCGGCATCAGCTGCATTTGATCTTGTTGAAGCACCCTCAGTAGTTGCATTTTCTCTCACTGACCGAGCTAAAGCACCAGCAGTAGCATCTGAGCTCGTTAAAAAGCCAGTAGTCGCAGATGAATATTCATAGCTTATTCCTGCTATTCGCTTTTTATATCCTTAAAAAGCGGATATCGTTGCAAAGCTATTGTCAGACCCAAATTGATAAGCAGATACCGTTGAAGCACCACTAGGAACAGACCGAGATTGATCTCCAAATCCCGTGCCAGTAGCAGGGTATCCCTATAGCGGAGTTACTAGTCCCAGATCCTATAGTTTCAGATCCATATGGAGATCATCCAGTTCAATGGCTAATTTAAGCAGCATATCCAGTAGCAACCGCCCAATATAAGCAAATACAAACCGCCGACCCTTGGATAGTGGGCGAAGGCAGAGATAGTTGGAGAAAGATACATCTCGAGATGGGTTATAACCCCCTACATATGTAGTTGGGTAGGGCCATCACCTTGCTAAACATCCCTTCCAGGTAATTAATACAATATGACTAAAGCGAATCGTGCAATACGTTGGTGAATCCTAAGGCAATAGAATGAAGAATGCTACGTAAGAGGCATATAGCTGGGGACAGACATAGGAAACCACATTGCAAGGGCTACACAGGGAAAGGGCACATGAAAGCTAAAGGCAAAAACACATGCGAACACGAAGAGCAAGCAACAACAATCACGAGTACCTACACCAACAGTAGCAGATCGAGATTGAATGAGTGGGCCGTACCTAGGTGACCGCGTAGCAGATTCTCCTGCAGATTCAGAACTAGATCCTAGTGGTGTAGAACCTATTCCAGAGCCAGTTTACTAAGAACCAATTCCAGTTGTTGTTGTACCAGTTTTATATCCTCCAGTTGCACGAGATCCAGGGCCAGATGCACGGGATCCGGTTCCAAGACCATACGCAAATCGGTAGCTAGTCGCAGCAGATATAGATCGATATTTATATCCAGAAGCAGCGGTTGATTCGGAACCAATTTAAGTTTCTCAACTTGCTCCTGCCATCATCTTGACCAGCATCCGTGTCCGTGTTATATCTCGTAGCGGGACCCATTGTAGTTTATCCAATAGCCGGGGTAGAACCAAAACCCGTTGATTCAGCGCCATTAGTTGAAACTATTGATCCAGTTGATTCAGTTTAAGATGAAGGAGCACCCGTAGTACCTGTAGTTTACCTACTTGAAGCATCAGTAGAAGAAGCAGCCGTTGATGCGATATAAGCAGTTTCAAAGTAGTCTGTTGATCCCGTAAAAGACACAGTCCCAGGTTATGTGGATTAAGTAGACGACCCAGTCAATGAAGCATTCGTTGAAGTAGTCAATGTAGCTGTATATGAAGTAGTTGATTCTATTGATCCATTTGGCTCAGCAGTTGACCCAACACCCTCACTAGCTTACCTACCACTAGTAGCAGCGCCCGTAGTTTCAGTTGACCGAGTAGGTTATTCTGTTAATTAAGTAGAGTCTGTTTATTCAGTCGATGAAGTAGCCATAGTAACAAATAGGAAATCTGCTTCCTTTCGATTGATTTAGTGCCCGATCTTTACAACCTAAAGTCTGGTGCATAAGCGAACTAAACTTATTCAACCTGACTACTATGCCTTATTCCAGCAAGCAAGGATAGGTAAGCATGGCCCGCCATAGATGCATTCATTAGAGTGACAACCCATGCATTCATGAGAGGGATGGCATGGTAAGAAAGAGATGCATTCATTCATAAGAGTGACAGAAGGGAAGCATGGCCAGCCAGAGATGCATTCCACCCACCATGACGGACTTATTCACTCTTATTCCATGACTTCTTAACTCTGTGAGGGAGAAGTAAGTGCCATTATTTGTCTTGGGAGGTATGGCCTGCCAGTGAGTGCCTTATTCCACAATGAAGAGTGGGAGGGACGGCAAGCAAGATGCATGCCCACCCGAAGCGGAATTTAGTATTCACAAGCGAAACTCTAGCAGGTGAGGACTGCATGATGAAATGAAGGTTGAACATAGTAAGGAATTCCTTTCATTTATTCCCTTTCCTATACTACATATCTGTATAGGGTTGCAGGTGGTCGGTTCTTCTTTACCAATGGAAAGTGTGGGAGGTCACATATTGGTAATATATGTTATATACGTAATTATGTATTCGGAGTTTCTTAGCCAATTTGTAGGGAAACTCCGTTCTCGTACTTTAGTGAATTTACCACTTTGAAGGATGGCATTTCAAGCCTTCCTGCTCTAGTGGTAACTAGCTTGGAAAGGGTCTCGCTTTGGGTATGGGCTCTGCGTATAGATCTACTCAAGCTGCTACCTTTCTTTCCCGCTGCTCTAGCTGCTTCTGACTCTGCTACTGATGCTGGTGCTGCTGAACCAACCGGATCAACGGGTCATGGATCTATATCTCGATCAGCAACTGGAGGTTCTGCAACTGGGTGTGCTTCTTATGGATCTGGATCAGAAACTACCACTGGTGGTACATGCTCTGCCACCGATGCTCTAGCTGCTTCTGACTCTGCTATTGGTGCTGCTTCATCTACTTCTGGGTCTATTTCTGGTACTGATGCTAGCTCTACTACTACTGTTGCTGGTGCTGGTATTGGATCTACTGGAACAGGATCTACTGCATAAGCATAATAAACAGGATCAAAATAATATACTGAGTCAACGACTGGATCCACTGGATCAACTACTTCATCGACTGACATCTACTACAGAATCTACTGATGCTTCTATATAAGATGCTACCTTAACCTATGCTTCTGGATCTGCTACTTATAGTCCTGCTCCTGGTTGGGATGCTTCAACGTGTGCTTTAGGTGCACTAGCCTTTGCCCTAGCCTATGCTCCTACTCCTGTCTTTGCTATTGTTGCTTCTGGGTCTCGATCTTGATCTGGACAGGGTGCTTCTAGCTCTTCCATGGCTGGATCAACAGAATCACCTGTGACTGGATATGCTTACTCTGCTGCTGGAATAGGTGCTGGAGAAACTGAACTGTCTCGACTTCTGCTACTAGTGCTGCTGCTTATGGGTCTCGATCTAACTTACATAGGAAGTTAGGAGTTAGGAGCACTTAGCTTAGTAAGAAGCTATATCAAGGGATAATACAGACTCTTTAAGGTTTAAGGGTATATGAGGATCCGGTTTCCTGATACACCTTGCTCCTTTCCTTATGGTTGCTAAGAGCAATTAGAAAGCACAATTATAAACACTTGACTTTGTCTCCCCTTAGGAATCTTTGACTCTTTATTAGTAAGGTTATCTTAGAAAGGGATTAGATAGGTTAGAAGCTATTCTTTACCTTTCAAAGAATCTAACATACTAATATATTCTTAATTCCTTCTAATGTATTTTAATTCCTTCTACGGGTATACTATTTTGACAGGAAGAGGAGCAGTTGGCGTTAGATACTATCCTATATTTTCTATTGAGCAGGGGATAACCCCAAATAACCCCCACAGCTATGAACCTCATAACAAGATAATAGCTCTATCGGGGATAAAACATCAGGTTATATAAAGAGAATTCGATTCTTTTTGGCTTCCATGAAAAAGATCTATCATTAAGGGTACAAATCAGAGAGTAAAATGGGGGTTTTATATTATCAACCAGCAGGGCTCACCAGACCACCCTAGGAATCAGGGAGACTTTCCTGAATGTAGTGAAGGGAAGGAATCTATCTCTTCACCCTAAGAATCTATATCTTTCATTCTCTTTCTCCAATCAGGAATGTTCAATAAGGACAAGGTAGTTGGTTCATGAAATTCATTCTCTAACAGCTAGAGCAAGCAAGATCCTAGGGACAGAAGTAGATTGATTTTCTTCACACAGCTGGAAGAAAGAACCTTGGGACAGATAGATATTAATTTGATATAACAGCAGGAATAAAAAAGCCATCATACATCATATTACACTTAAGACATCAACCCATAATACGTCACATCATCTAATCCATCATTTACTTATAATCACAGAACTAAGAATCATTGGTTCTATAACTTGGAAATAACTAAGATTTGACTTACTGGGAACCCTAGAATTTACTGTCCCGGCAACCAATACTTTGAAGTGTCCCGTAATCCTACTCAAATCTTACCATTACTTTTGGATGTCCTAGAAACCTAAACTATTCCTCTTTCAGGAGTTTAATTAGGAGTTGAAGATGTTATTTCTTTCTACTGGCATTAGGAAGCCCTGCGGGGACATGAGAGCCACATAGGTGATAACGCATCATTAGTTACATTGGTTCATAGCTTCTGTGCTTGCCATGAAATGAATTCTCTTGGACTGTCTTGCTTGGACGAGGAGCTGGTTAACGCTTAACTACAACCACTTCAATTAATCATGAGCATGCATCATTGGTATCTCTGTTAAGAAGGAATAATTGATAGGCTATCTCATTCTTTTTACGATCTTCATTACCTAGATGAATTAGCAATACTGATAATGCTTTTCTATATTGGTGAAGAAGAAATAATTAGGAGCAATGAATGACCGATACTTACTTTGTAGTGTGATGTAATTACCTATTTTTCGGAGTGACTAGGAAAATTCTCTTTGTTGGGTGACCGATCCTTGCAAGTATGCATCTAGGGTTGTTCTATATTCATGAGCTAGGGAAACATCATGGTGATTTGTTTCAAAGTCGTGTTATTCAGATTCTTTATCACTTGTAGAAGGAAGGAATAATAATGGCTTACTCAATGCCAAAGCAACGAATCTTACAGAACACACATCATATTACTTAGATAGATATAGACTCTATTTCCAACAATAAGACCATGCTCATATCACCAACAAATACACCAAGATCACACACACACTAGGAAGAGTGCATCAGACAATAACACTAGATATTATAGCATGGAATTACACTACCGAATCTACCAAGATCATCCCAGATATGTCTAAGGTTATGTTCCCACTGTAGTGTTATATTACCTTCCTAACTCAGACTTCCTATCTGAACTACACTACTATGCTTCCTACTGCTAGCACTATAGACTACGTCACGCTCTACCTTTGATCAAATGAACTGGAATATATATACTATAGGAATGAATCAATTCTTGGTTTTCTAGCTATGCCTTACCTCCAAGCAAGTGACCGAACCCAAACAAGTTGTTCCAATCGAATTCCGCTTATCTCTATTAATAGTGCGCGATCCTACCCGAGCCGGGGGGGGAGGAACCGGCAAGTAAGAGAATCTATACCTATGCTAATAAAATCATAATCTTCATAATTTGTAGATCTTGAGATCGGAGATCATCCTAAAATGGGACTCCTTTCTCAATGGCTCAATGTGAAAATGCAGCTTCTTCAAATGCTTCTTCAAATGATTATGGAACTGAGGCTGGGACTGGTGCTGGTAAGACTCCTTATTAAATTGATGTTGGTTCAACTGGTGATTCTTGGGCTTACGCATATGGTTCAATTAGTGCTGCTAATGGTGGGGATGCTTATTGGGCTGTTGGGAATTATGCTTCTAAAACTGCTCATTTCAATGATGCCCCCTTCAACTGTTTATTAAAATTCCGGTTCAATTGGTGCTTCTGGGGATTTTGATCCTCCTGCTTCTGCTTATTGAAATCATTTCATTTCGACTTATGCTTCTAGAAATGATCCTGAGGAGGCTGGTTCAACTGGTGTTGATGGGGAATCATGCTCCTTCAACTAGTGCTGATAGAACTGCTATTGGTACTGAGGCTGGAAATTATGAGGCTGGTGAAACTGGGAATATTACTGATGGGAATTCTCTTGGAATTGATCCTGTTGGTTCTAATGAAGTTGCTTGAAATGCTGGTTATGCCGCTTCAACTGCTGTTGATTCTGCTTCTAGGTCTGTTCCTCCTTTGTTGGAAATAATACCTTTGCTGAGAATCCTTTTGTTCCTGGAAATGCTGGTCCAAATAATGCTGATGTAAATAATTAGATAACTAGTTTCAATCAATGTTTGTTCTACTGGAGAGGCTGGGACTTATGTTTCAACTTTTGATGGGGCTGCTGCAGGGACTACTGCTACTGGGGAGGCTAGTTCAACAGGCGTAGCTAAAACTAGGACTTCTGGTTAAGCAGGTAATCCAGGATCTAATTCTTCTTACATTCTCTTTGCTAGTTCATTAACTACTACTTCTACTGCTAGGAATGCTTCAACTGGAAATGCTAGGTCATCAACTGCTGAGACTACTAGACTTTCAACAGCTCCTTTAACAGCTACTGCTCGGACAGATCCTTATTCAATTGTTGGTTCAACTGCTTTTGCTGGGACTGCAGTAGGTTCAACAACGGGTGCAGCTGGTGCGGCTGGGAAGACTGTTAGGAATTCTTCTCCTTCAACTGGTGCTTATTAGGTTGCTAGCCGTAATGCTGCTAAGAATTATGCTTCAACTGATTGGAAATTCTGCTCTTTCAACTGCTGATCGAAATCATTCCATTTCTGTCTAGTGTTGTGACTACTTCCGAGGCTTACGTTGATGGGAAGAATCCCAGTGAAACTGATTATGGAAATGCTCTTGGAACTGTTCCTGGGAATAAGAATGATGTTGGTTTAATTGGTGATGCTGGGAATCCAGGTTCAACTTATGCCAATGAGGCTGCTGGTAATGCTTAAAATTAGGATGGTGAAACTGGTACTTCTGGTGGAGATGCCTCTGGAGGAGATTCAGGTTCAATTGGTTAGGCTGTTTTTGCTATAAATGAGACTGGGATTGATCCTTCAGCTGATTCAAATAATTCCATTTCAACTGATGCTGTCATCCATCAATGAGTTCAAGGAACACCAAGGATGGTAGGTCATCACATGGGTCATAGGATCCTCTCCAGGTTTACCATTTCACTTTGGGATATTGGAAGGCAATTTGACGGGGATGGTCAGCCACAAGGGGTTATGCATGATAGGGTCATTAATACACCAAGATAGATCGGGTAAGTCCAAAGTAGCTAGAAATGGCAACTGCTGGTTGACGTCTAAGGGATGGTGGAAAGGTAATAGGACACTGACACTAGTCGGACTAAAAGGTACCCATATCTTTTTGCCTCGAGAAGGGAAGGAACTATGGAAAGCATGGTTGCTTCTAGTAAAGTAAGGATTCCTGGGTAAGTGGCTGCCCCCAATATAAGGAACACTCTAAGGAGTATGAAAAACACTAGGGAATGGGAAACCTCTAGAGACATTGCTGCCCCTAGATAATTGAAACTTTTGAATGCATTATGGCCCCCACTAAGAGGGGAAGGTTGACTCCCTATATTCACATTCAATCCTGATGGGAACGTAGTATTAGAAACCACCGGGTTACCTGGAAATCTATTGGAACGAGGTGAAAACCCACTACCGACGGTGAAACTAGGACTTTTCCCCTGACAGAGTCTAGATGCAGGTGGTTGCGAAGATGCAATAGGTGGACTTACACTGGGTTTACTTGAGCATGGAATAGATGGGATCGACGACATTCCCCAAAGGGAGAATGTATATGTGCTAGGGGCATGGGAAGAAACACCTGTTCCACCAATAACTGGCAAAGGGGGAAGCATTGGGGCTCCTCCTGACTAACTAAGAGACGATGGGACGGGCCAATCCATAGAATAAGAGTCACTAACACCTTACATAATGGGCCGATGGTGTAAAACAGATAAAGGTTCACTAATTCCAGGGGCTACCTCTATGAGAACTGGGCTGAAAGGATCAGTCAAAGGAGGGTTGGAAGGTGGGACTGTTCCCTCTTCAACCACTTCGACGTCAACATAATCACTATGGACGGAAACACTTTATTTGTCCAAGATACAAGGTCCCTCCGTGGTGAAGGTCAACCGACGTCGACTAGGATAAGGCTCCTCCTCAATGGGAGAAATCCCATGAAGTCTACAGGACCGATGGACCTGTGATTTAGCCACTATGAATAATGAAAAGAAAAAAAAAGACTATGGCCAACTACAAGTATCATAGATCACACCCGTACCAAATATAGGAAATCAACCAAGCAAACCAGTAGGCCAAGAGGATCTTCTGGAGGTGGGATCTCAAGTCACCAATGAAGAAACGAGTTGAATAAGAACGGAGAAAGAAGGAAGAGGATCAAAGATAAATACTGAGCAAACAGGGGGAGAATCACCAAGCCAACAAGTACACACCCCCACAAGCACAACAACTATGACGAGGCAAGGATGATGGCCCAATAGCAGGACAAGGTAAGGATCCAGCCTACTAACTCGACTAGGACGATTCAGGGGTGCCAGATTAGAACTATACTAATTATTAGGATTCGGTCATTAACAGATTATCACTCGAAAATGCGAGTCGAGGTACTAGACCAACCAGCTCGGGATGATGACCATCCCAAGAACTATCTAGCAAGAGTAGCAGCACTATTTACCCACCCACCCCAATCCCCGTATACCAGCTGAGCTAGCATAGAGGAGGTAGGCTTATGAGCCGAACTCTTATCGTATACGATATTATCTCATGGTACGATCGATTATGATCGCATCCCAGCATGCAGACCTGGTTATGGAAGATATAGATAGAGATTTAGAGGTAGAAGAGCTCCCTTCCTTCATAGAAAGAAAGCCCAGTAGAGCATTCTAGTTCGCTTGCACACAGAAGAACCTCTTTTGCCTAGTGCCTCATTGGGGGTAGGGAGCCTCTGCGTTTGGACGGAGTTCTATCCAGTTAGTTATTTAGTGGGTTGGGTCTGCATGCGTTTAACAAAGAGGGCTGGAAGTCTACTTCTTTCTGTCCTTGGCCGCCCCTGACCTTAATGGTATTAGTATTTATAGGGCCAAAGATCTGCAGGCTAGAGTTCTTCCACCACTCGGCATATCTCTGTGGTCGGGGGGAAGGAACCACGGATCTGCGTATGGGATGGGAAGAGAGTCGCGGGACTTGTGGGGGGAGTGAGACATCCATTCTCTACAAGGCTTGGATTCACTGTATAGATGCTTTCAGTGCTAGGTGTATGGGGACACGCTAGGTGGGTGTATGGGTACACCATAGGTTGGCCTAACATCCTACTGGCTGGAGTAGGGTAGGTAGGTAGATAGGAGCCTTACAGTCTCACGACATTAGTTTTTATTCTCACTATCTATAGTATGATCGAGGTAATACGCTTTTAGTCCAAGACAAGGAGAGGGGGACTCTCCTGCCTGTAGGAGACTATCTTGCCCGAAGGGGACTCTGGGTACTTCCCGAAGGGGATCTATCCCGAAGGAGAAAACTAAACATCTGAGAGAATATTCTCTAGCTCATACGTTGTTAGTCCAAGTAGTATGGATGTAGTGCTAGTGGTGGTGGTGTAAGTTGTATATTCTGACCTTTTCTCCGTCGAGTGAGTGTGAGATGTACACTATTTCAAGTTAGCATAACACATTATATATGCAATTATGCAACTGATTGGTTGGATAGTATGGGTGCAATAGTAATACTTAAACTATCCCGCAGGGGACTATCCCGAAAGGAGGATCCCGAAGGGGACTATGGAGTGTGAGATCCACTCATATAGGAGCATACAACCTTGATGTACACTATCTTGAGTTAGCATACCACGTTATATATGCAATTATGCCACCGAATTAGATTTATTTTAGGGTAAGATTGATCCTCGCATTGATTGATTCTCGCCCTTGTATTGATTGATCCTTGTTAATATCTGTTATATATTCTCTTTAAGTAGCATATTGAACATATCATTCCGTTCACTAAACCACTAGCCTTTCCTCTCTGTCTGTGAGTGATGTGTTTTATATATTATATTATGCACTCATTCAATGAATGGGTGTTCTTCACGGTAACGAAGATATGGAGATACGTTATCTCTTGGTAATTGAGGGTGGGTATGGAGACCTTATAAGTACATGGAGATCTCTGATAGTGTAGTGATCCTTAACAAGGAGAGGGGAAAATGGAATCCCTTGGGCGGTGATTTTGACCCTAAACTGTAACCGTATCCATTGGTCATGAATTATATACGTAATTCTACAACCGAATAGAATTGGTCTAAGGCTTCTAGTAACTTCTAGTAACTCAGTATAGAGAGAGGATCTCCATATAGGAGGGTGAGACTGATCCTCATATAGAGGAACTACGAGGTTCATCTCCGTATTGAGGGGAAAGCCTTATTCTGATCAAACATTTTGAGCCTTGGTCGAGCACTCCGTACCTGGTGTACACTTCTAAACATAAGTCATAGTCTAATTCGCGTTTAGGACATGCTCGTAAGTGAGGTGTGACGCCTAACCTGGTATGCCTGGCTGATAGTAGGTAGGGTGTCTATGCTTTGTTGGAATACCAAGGTCAAATGAGAAGGGAAAGGGTTCGTTTTTGTGTTCATCGATCACACACATCCGCATGAAGAGCATAATCGGAATCTTCATTTGGATTCTCAGGGGTGAGACAAGGTTACGCGCAGTCTGGCCATCTTTTTTTGTTCACACAGCGAATTCAAGCCGGGTGGAAGGATTCTCGAATAGTAATAGTAGCAGTCAGCGGGAGCGGGCAAGATCTTTCAGAAGGAAGAAGTGTGACTGGCTGGGCAGGCAGGGCCTAGTGTCTCTCGTTTCGAGCTTAATACGAACATCAATCGACCCACCTCATACAACTCTTCAGCCGTAGGCAGTTGACTCCGACCCAAGTTCCCTGAAGCCACGATAGATTTTTTCGGATCCTAACAAATTGAAACCGGAGATTCTCAACCGTTCTCACCTCAAAAGACTCCTCCTCAAAAGCTTACTCCGACGTTCCCAAGTTCCCTTAAGCCACCAGAGATTATTTAAGATCCTAACAATTAACCGGAGGAGATTCGAAAGCGTTATCGCCTCATACAACTCTTCAGAATCCGCAGTAGTATGGCTTGCACTCCCAGGGCCTAGTGTAAGGAGTTTCAACTTGCTGGGCAGGCAGGGCCCAGTGTGAAGTTTCAAGCTCCATTTGGCTTGAGTGAAAGTGATAAGTATTCCTTCCGGGAGGACTCGTTTATCGTAAGGTAGAAATCGTTTTGCGAGGGAGGGGTTAAACCCTTTTGCGGGGGAGGGGGTGAACCCCTCATTTTGGGGTTATTGATGGTATGTCTGTAGAGTGAGGCAGGGCAGTTATAGTGCTGGGTGGAAGAAACCAGTTCTATGGCGGCCATTTGATTTCTATAGCCAATTAAGCATGCTTACGCCCACTTTCACCTTGGCACAGGTATGGGCGGACTATACCTTCTCTTCTCAGGACCAGATAGATCTCTCCCTTACCCCTTCCGTTATTAATATCTTTTCTGGCTTCATGAGGATCCATCCATGAAATAAAAAAGGTTGGATGAAGGTATTAAGTAACGGTAAGTAGACATAAGGTGAATAGTCCTTCCTTCCTAGTGCCTACCCATTCATAAAGCATGTATCGAAAAAGTGTTTGTGAAAGCCTGTGAATGCTGCTGTACCCTCCCGTCCGACAACCCTAAACCGGTATATTGAAGGAAGTAAGAGGTCAAGTTTGGTAAACAGAATAGGTGACACATAAGTAAAGGTAAGCAGGGCTTAGGAAAGTCAATCCTTCGACAATGCCTCGCTATTATATATGGTAATTACGCTTTAGGCTCTCATAATTGATCGTACCCTCCTAATAGTGGGTACCTAGAATCTATCTGTAAGCAAGTGTTATTAAAGCGAATGTTTTCTTAAAGCTCGTCCAAAAGCTGCTCTCGCGCCGCTGGTGAAGCCGTTTTGTTTGGGGCAACGGTAAGTCGCGAAGGTTGTGGAAGCAGGTGGGTGTCCAATTAGCAGGCCCTAAAATGAAGAAGTATGACTCTTCCTATGATTTACCAACCCCTAAATACTGCCTCAATTCACTCACTTATCAATCCCCAAACTGAAACTTACTGCGACGAGCATTGGATCAGATGGAAGGATTGGCTTCACATAGCACTTTTGGAATACAAACGGGTGGGGTGGGCATACAGACAGCCAGGCTTCAATCACACTTCTTGAGGAATCTTAAAGGAGAGGCTTTTTTTTGTGCTTGCCTGATCTTCCAACCTTCTTTAGGCCGGGTTAAGGGAGTTCATTTCACCACCCCAAATAGACAAGTAACGCCAGGTTCATAGGGTGAATTTCCCCATCCTAATAGGCGGGTTAACAGAGGTTCATGCAGGGTCAAGTAAATAAAGCATATGCCATGTTTCTAGAGTCAGTTTACCCATCCTAATAGGCTCTCTCTGTAGGCACTTGATCTCGGTAGCTTAGGTCATATAGCACCTACAACCTATTTGTCGTGGGATGAAGAACACCCACCATCCTTTCCTGTTCTTATAGGTTTATGATCTATTTTTTGTTTCACCTTCTTTAGCTACTCATGTTTAAAAGCAAACAAAGCTCCGAGACCTTAAGTAATTGTAATGGATCCTAATAGGCAGGTGGGGTATCCATTCTGTTACTGAGTCAGAACAAGCTGGGATAAGAAACTATACCTATTGACCGTAGTATGACCACATCAGTCACTCACGAGAGACCGGTCCTCTTAAGCTAGCAGGGCACTAAATGACATACTCAAATCGAACCAATCTTAGGGGTACTGAATAACACGAGACGGATAAGCACGTCATAGTTGACAGAGCCACTTACTATAGCCGTAAGGTGTACGAACCTGTCTCTTTGCTTGTAAAGCCCCCTTTTTTCGAGATCTAGAACTGAGTTCCTGGAGTGGATGTGGCCTATTGATTAGCCATTTGTGTGTTCTGACTATGTGTTCATTCAATACCTGTGTTTGGTGAATTCGATCTCTTTTTGTGGGCTGTCTAGCTCTAAAACCTAGTGCTTAGTAGCTGCATGAAGCATAATACTATATAGAGAGGGGACCACACGTACGCTGAGGGATATCTTTCGATGGACGCCATAGATTCCTTCCCTAATCAAATGACTAATCTTACGGCTCGTATCTATCGTAGCGGAGCATATTGTACCCTATCTATCGTCTCGTATCGTCTAACCATAGCACTGACCAATTAGACTATTCAATCCATACCGCTAGACAGACCTACTTACTAAGGAATCAATCCCGTAGAACATACTATAAACAAGTTACCCTAACCTTTCCCTCGCTTTAAAGCCTAAAATGCCTGCAATAAATTCCCCAACAGACCCTCGAACCGTACCTCCTACTCGTCTTCTTCACCAACTTTGGATCTGCACCCATTGGCTTCCTCAACACTCAGCTACTCAATGGCTAGCCTCATTAGCTCATCCGATCTGGTACGCTCTATTGTCATTGCGTAGGTTTCCTTTGATGTCTCAGACTAGCCACACCCAACACTAACACGCTAATGTTGATGCACACATGGATGTGATTGTATTAATCTATTAATGATAGTAGCTTTGTTTATGGTTACATATTGATTATTCAGTTAAAATCTCGATAGTAGGCTTGTTTCTGTGCGAACTTGATAGATTCAATGAAGATCTGCCTTAATTTCCTACCCTCTCCTAGGGTGCGGAAACCTGGTTCCAGCACCCTCCCATAATACTTCAGTAGAGACCTTGGCCTGCAAAATTAGTTCATTGCTGAAAGGGCCAGTAGTATAAGGGTTTGTTCGAAAACCTTAACTCCAAACATGGGTCAAGACCCTTGAAGCCAACAACGATTTACAAGCCTGCTCTCCTATCTGAAATGTGCATTGGGAAGCTTAAATTCTCAAGCATGACCTCCTGAGCTCCTAAAAAATGCAGTCCCTCTTCCCATGCCTTCAAAACTGTGCATTACATAGTCCCAAGCCTTATTCCAATACCTTGACCTCTGAAACTGTACAATCCCCAAGTCAGTCACCCAACTAGACACCAGTTGTAGCCCTAACAAGTGATTTCATGAAACATGTTGGATTAAGGGTTTAGCACACTGGTGTCGTCTTTTCATGAGTGGATTGCAATTGCAGATATTCTTTCATGCTATGGTAGGATGATGATGAAGGATATGGAGAAGGAGACCATGCTAGAAGACACCTATGGAGCTGAAGAAACTAGATTTTCATCAATCAAGAAGATTGAGGAACACAATATTACAATAGAAGACAAAATATCATGATCACATTGAAGACTCTTTTTTTTTGAGTCATGAGGAGGAGAAAGAAGAAGAACATGCACCATATTTCAAGAAGAGAAAGAAACTAGAAGCAAAGGGTGACTTGACATTATCATGTGACCATGCAATCCATATCATTAGTGTCATGTCATGTCATGAGTCATCATGTGCCACATCATTTTTTGGATTATGTAAAATCAATATTATAGAAATTTAATGTAAAGTGGAAGTCCCAAATTCATCCATATAATGTGAAAAGTCATGTAGGAAGTCGAAAGGTCTTATATAATTCAAACAATCATGAGGGAAGTCTAAGAGTCACAAGGAAGGTTAATGATCACCCATCTTTTATATATACACCCTCATTGTACATGCAAAATGAATTTTCATCTTGGCTCCTCCTACTAGGCATTAGAGAGGAAGATAGCTGTTTTGGAGGATTAAGTGACTTCTCTAATCCTCCATTATTGGGGTTATTGGTGTTCACTATCTTGATGTGCCTTGGAACTTTTAATTAATTCAAAAGCTCATTGAACCAGTACACTTTCATGCATATGTCATGAATGTTTTATGACTATTCTTTGAATGTTTGTGATGTATTTTTTTTCATATGTAATAATGAAACTGAACTATTTCGGTGGTTGTGTACTTATCTTGTTGAAGGTGTATTGTATTTGATTTAACAATCGTTGTTTCCTTGTGAACTATTTCATTAGTTGGTCAATGATTAATTCATATGTATATGCTCATATTCCTTTTGTATATTAGTACTACTACTTGTCTTTAAAGGGCCCACTTATTTCTTCGCTTTCAGTATAACAAACTTAATAATTTCCACAATTGAGCATTCCATAAGGCATACTCACTGGCTGATTCGAGAGAACCTGTGCATTACTCTCTTGTCCTAAACTTTGTAGAAAAGGAAAATTTACAAGGATACATGGCATCCGGGCCGATACTCCAGATGGGGATTCTACTCCAAATGATGTGAGGTCTACTTGGGACTTCACATCAGGGAGACCCCCTTGGTTGATGGATTTCCAGCACCATAAAAAAATGGCACTAGAAGGAGGGCCAAATAAAAAGTTGTTCCTGTTGAGCTTGTTTTGAACCTGTTATCTAAAATGGATCATCCTTAAATCATACTCCTGGGGTGTTTTTCTAACTTGAACCCTAGTGAAATTTCAATCCCTAATGAGCCTCTTCATGAATTATCTCAAATCAAGTTTGATGGTGAGGGTAATACATCCATTGTTGATCATGCATCTCTTTTCCTTAAGTTATGTGAATACTACGAAATTGACTATGAATATGTGGCTTGTATTATTCTTTTCCTCACACTTGAAGTCCAAGTTAGCTGATGGTGTCACACTCTACCACCTGCTTCCATTCATTATCTTAAACACCACATCAAGGAGATTCATTTCGCATTTTATAGGTATGATTATTGAGATGTGTATAAAAATATTAATAAACTAAGAATGAATCCTAATGGATCAATTGATGGTTTTTCTAATCGATTCCTTCACATATGTTATGAATTTCCTAAAGAAGACACGAATTTGGATTTATTTAAGAAAAATTTTGAGTGTTTGTTTCATATCTCTTTACATGGTGAATCTAAACCCCTGATGTTTCTCCTTCCCCAAATCTTATAAGCCATGAGTCACCCCTAATTTTACAAGAGGAACATGTTATTTCTTTTGTTCCGTATCCTCCTTCTTTTTCAGCTCCCATGTGAGTTCCTCCTTGCGATGATC
Source organism: Pinus albicaulis (assembly GCA_034641835.2). NCBI lineage: Eukaryota > Viridiplantae > Streptophyta > Pinopsida > Pinales > Pinaceae > Pinus > Pinus albicaulis. Next base: position 63,819 of record JAXQQM020089259.1, read on the forward strand.
ATAAAGTTGGGAAATTTGCAAATCAAATTCCTAATCCATCCTCTCATCCTAGTTTCGCTTTTCATGATTCAGATCCCATGGAGGAAATCCGGGAATGGTTCATGAATCCTATGGTGAAGACTAATTTATCCATTCCTCAAGATGATATTATTACTCATAATTTAAATATTGAATCTGATTTGGATACCTGTCATCCTTTACCATCTCTTTTTCATGACCCCTTGTCCCTTAATATGAATAATCAATTTTTTCCAAATCAAAGAAGTAAATAGGTGCAAGGTAGTCAAATTTCACAAGTAGAGAAGCAGGAAGGTGAATATTATTTCAATATTTATTTTATTTTTTAGAGTCCTCGATTTGACAATGCAACGAACATTAGTTCCCAAAATTTTGTGTGGTTTATAACAACAGTGTTAAAACTTTGCAATAACTGAAATGGGTCATCTTGATGTAAAAAAATCTGTGTAAGCATGAAAGGTTGATTGGTTTGTTAAGGGTGTAAGCAACATGTGATTGCTTTGAGTTCCACTTCTAATGCTCACATCTGAATATTTTCTAATCTGAATCTATATATGAGAGACAGCGCCCAGGGCTTTCCATTGGTGTGAATGGTAGTGTTGGAAAACATTGCAGAAAGAGGATGAGTGGTATTCTGGTTTTTATGTGTGTAGCGTTGAATGAGCATTGAAGCTGGTTGAGTCGAACGCAAAGTTTGAACGCCGGATTGTGGGAAACTATGTCTCAAACATTCGGAAGGGGGTGGTTTCTGACTGGAGAAGTGAAGCAGAAAGGTTGACTGATTGCCAACCATAAATGTTAATGTTGCGGTAAGCCTCCCATATGTATGTCCAATTTGAAATTAATCAATGGTTAGTTGTAGGAAAACAGTGTGGAGTTGCAGCATACGGCATCGAAGTCATGGAAATTAGAAGGCTTAATGAATCACCATTCTATGTGGAACCTACAAGTAACGTTGGAAAGGTTTTTTTTTTTTTTTTTAAGTTCTTATTTTAGTGCATGCCTTTTTTCAAATTATTTGTGCTTCCTCAATTACAACATATTTTGGCTCTTTCTCTGAACCTGTAACATCTGAGATTTCCAAAAGTTTTCCAAAGGGCATCGATTGCATGAATATCTGATCTGACCTCTCCGCCAACCAAACCAGAAGCTAAAACCCTCACATTCATCACGTTAACTCTGCTACCTTAACGTTCCCCAGGCACAAAGCACAAGGCATTTATGTCCCAATTGTGCTACCTCCTCCGTCATCAAGAGCAGATCTCCAAAGTGAAACTTTTCACAACACTCTTCCATCCTTTTTTAAAATTTGAGGAAATAAGTGTTTGGAGGGGTATATTAAAATTCTTTAACAAGATTCGAAGGATATTGAAGTGAAAAGTGTATTTTTTGTTAAAGTAATGTTTTAGGGGGGTGATTTTTAAGTTGGTGGAAAGTTTTTTTTTTTTTTAGGCACCCGTTCTTTTTTATTGAGTAACATTTTGAATGGAGAAAGCATGAGTGGAATAAGAAAAAGGGTTAGTGCATAAGGTGTGGTTTTTTATTTCATAAAATTGATTTTTAGTGGAAATTTAAAAGGGTTAGTAATGTGAATTTTTTGTAATGGAGTGATAAGTTAAATTTTGAAGTGATTTTGTGAAGTGTAAATTTAAAAATTAAAAACAAAAAGTGCTTTTGAAGACATAAGGAGTATTTGGAGAGATAAGGTGTGAGTGATCAGTGCACATGTTTTTTGAAGACATTCTTTTCCAAAATTTGCAAGCGTCTGATTCTCATTGTTTGAGAAAGCTTCAGTGGCAATGTTGTAAAATTTGAAAGGTTGATGATCTCAATACGCAATAAAGACATATTATTTGTGGCATTCAAGTGTCCTAGATCCACCCGAAATTGAATAAGGGGATCTTAGGTACACCATGTGTGTTTGTGATGGTGCATGGTTTTTATGGCTTCATGTTGTTGTTTTTGATTTGTGTCTAGTTGTGACACATCAATAATTTCATTTAATATCGCATACCTAAAATTCAATACAAGCAAGTACAACACATGTAACAAAGAAGCTGCAAGGAAGGAAAATTAAGCTCAACACATGCATTTGTGTAACTACAACACATAATCAAAGATTTTCAACATCGACATTCTACTTCAACAAGAAAATTCACTCACTTTCATGAATCTGGACACTCCAATGTTGCAAAGCAAAGTCTATATCAGTGTTCTTGCAAATCCATTTAAGAAATTGTAATCAAATTCATTGTTTTAAGTGAATCCTTAAAATCATTGTAAGCTTTCTTGGGTGCGTTTTCGACAGTGTTTGACACCCTTTATTTAAATAAAAATCAAGTGAGTTCATGCTTTTTAACTCTAAAGAAAACAAGCAACCAGTTTACATCTCCTAAAAATGAGCGTGAGTATTCATTCAAGCAATTTGCGTCAAGACAGTACAAATTTCAAACCTTCAAGAGAGCCAGAGTGAAGTTCATTGTAGCAACCATCAAAGTGATCAAAAAATTTCACCTCTAACATCAATCAAGCAAGTTGAGATTGACATCAAGCGAGCATGGCTATTCATTCAAGTGAGCATGAAGTCATCAAGTAAGTCAAGTGAGCGTTCATGCAAACGCGATCATCATCAAACGAGTGTGAATTTCAGAGTTTAAGCAAGAAATTTCTATAGCTATAGCAAGTGTTCCCAACAAGTGCAATAAGCAACCAACCAAGTGAGTGTGTCATTCAAGCCACATTCAATTGACCCTGTCATTCAAGTGAAACAGTTCAAAGTAAGACATCTACGACAAGAGAGCCTGATTTCAAGAGCGCAAGTTCAAATGGCGCAACATATTCAGATGTTAAACATTCTTCAGATTTTGATCATCTCCGGTGATGAAGACATGGTGCACATCAGCAAAGAAACTCTTGTTGATCTTTCACGGCGTCTACAGCAAACACATGAAACTATTGAGTTTCTTCAACTCGAGTCGCAACTTCAAAGGAATGAATTGTAAGAAAAGAGAGATACTTTCAAGTCTTTGAACCATGTAGATGATAAGTCATTCATCCAAACAGCTTCAAGTGTCAAAGTTGTTCCAGTACCAATTTCTTCCAAGACCATCATTAAGCCATGGGAAGAAATTCAAAATAAAAAGAATCGACGCGACTTAGGAAACGCCAATGTTGACACCAACTTGAGTATCTCAAATTATTCCAAGCCAATTAAGATCGTCAGTGCAATATTTCTTGCACAACTCACCTCAGCAAGTTCTGAGAAATTTGCAGACAACCAGCATTGCATGCAACCCAAAGTTGCAGACAAACAAAATTGCACACAACCTGAAGTTGAAATCCAACCGAAATGTTCACATTTTCAAAGAACCAATCATATGGAAGATCAATGTTTTGATCTCCATCCTTGTCGCCATTGTGGCAAGCCCAATCATTCCTTAGAAAAATGTTGCAACCAACAAAAATCAGCCAGATTGAAGATGCATTATGAAGGGATCGACCATTGGAAATGGTCATCCATAGTCAAAAGATTGTCTCAGTTCTATAATCGCATACAATCACACATAGTGCAGCCAATAGTGAAAATATGATGGTACTCTCATGCAGTTGAATGGGGGAGTACACCAGTGTAAAAATCCTACACCTAAACGGGGGGAGTTCAGGAATACTTTCCAAGAGAAGTGTCTCTCCTTTCAGTTGCCACATGGGGGAAATGTCAATGAAATTGACAGTGGTTGTCAAACTGAAAGTCTCGAAAAAACCAGAAAAAGCAGCCAGTGGGCATCTTCAATAGCTAGTGGGAATAAACAAATTTTCCAGTGGGCAGTCAAAAACAAAGAAGCAATGAACAGTTTTTAGCACAGCAAAATCAAAAGTGAGTTGTTTTTGAGATCATCAGCCAATGGGCTTTCAACAAATTTTGTCAGTGGACAAAGGATGCTGATTTCATGCAAAGGACAGATGGATCCTTTTTCAACTTGGCACTTGATGGAGTTATCAAGCAAAATTAAGAGATGAATCAGACATACAGCTGACTCATCGTCTCTTCAAATTGCAGTTTTTCAGCATCCAGCTTTGGCGGTTTTTCAGGCAATGTTTTTCAGGATCAACATGACAACTTGGAAGATGGTTCCTCATTCTTATTTTGGATTTATCATTGAAGGGGGGAATGTTAGCCTCTCTCACAAAAACAATATTAAATCCAAACATAAATTAATTAATTAAATATTCCAAGTTAGGAATATGTGCCTAACTCTTGGGTTGTTCCTCAAATATTGGAGTTTGTTTAGTAACTCCTATCTTGGTGGGTTTTTGGTGAGAAATTATCTCAACCAAAGGAGTCTAAGATATCACAGACTATCTTAGACATTGTCTCTCATCTATTTAAATTGTAAACTAAATTCTTTTAATAAGAGAGAATGATGAGAATGCCATGAGGCTGAAGCCTATTTTCTGCCATTGTTTTGTCTGGTTTTGTATCTGTGTTTTTCTATAATGTTTCTGAGTCAATTAATTTTCTACACATGTGTGCTCAAATTGTTTTACAAGCTTTAGAACCTCTTGGAACCTATTCCAATGACTTTATAACATCACAATATCCCGAAAATGACTATTTTTTTGTTGTATTTTGACTTTGGATGCTCTGGCAATGACCCCAAAACTTGTTGGCCCTAGCCTTAAAAAATATTAAAATGTACTAAAACACCTGTAGATCAGATTTTTTGCCTCTGCGGCCTACTCCATTGAGATCCCAGCATGAAAATTAGCTAGGAATGACTTTTACTGAGCTCAGTTTGGTCGAAAATTGAGTGAGTTATGACCAAAATTATTTTTGCCCCAATTTCTCCTCCAAAACTGGAGAGATTGCCAGTTAGATTTCTAAATTTAGCAATACCGCCAAGATTGGCGCACCTCCAGAAAACCCGCTAAATTTAATTCTAGGATTACTTAGTGTAATGCATGATTATCAGCCAGATAATATTGCTTTAATGTTAAGCACGTTTTAGTTGTTAATAACATTTAAAAATAATTATACCACAACTTAATTTAATTAAACATGCTTAAGAAATTATCCCACTGGTTTGAAGTTTAGCACCTGGCTCTTTGCAGAGTGGCCACATGGGGAGGGGTTTGGCCCCCTCTGAACCCCAACTGCTAGGCCTATAAAATTTAAATTAGCGCAGAGAGAAATAGGTGTAAGAAACACCTTGTATGAGAGTTGGTAAGGCACATGGATGGGGACTGTGAGGTTAGGGGTTCAACCCCCGCTCCACCACAATAATTTTTCTCCACCGAATTTAAAACTCCTTCAATATACTTATCAGTCCTACCAAGTTTGGAAACTTCTCCAATTAAGTTAGATATCCTTCCAGATTTGGTTTGATCCATCATGAGGTGGGTTGAAAAATAATATATATATATATATATATATATATATATACCACCATGGCCATTTTCTAAAACATTGTGATGACCCTAATTCGACCTTCAAACCTGCCTGCCATGGGGGGGTACGTGGAATTCCACGTGGCCCTTCCCCATTGGCCACCACATAATGAAAAGGCAACTTAAATAAAATTCAACTTAGACTTAGGAATAAAAAAATTTCACTTCCTAGTCATCATTGGCGAATCAGGTGGTGCCACTTGGCACACTGTCATTGGTTGTTTCTGGAGGATACTTCTGCAACTGTTGACTATACCTACCACATCACCACTGTACCTGTCATGTTAATTTTTTTACCTCTTTTGGAAAGAGAACAATAGACAATAACTTAGTCATACGAACTCAGATTTTGATGAAATGAGTTGTGCTAGAATCCTGGTGACGAACTCTATTCGACCGTTCAGGTTTGAAGAAATTTTGAGCAATTTCAATTTTTAGCTAAAACTTGAGCCTTAGATCATAAATCCTCTTGAGTGCTAGTGGATGCATGGGTTGTTTGATGAATCAAATTATTCTTCACTCATTTTACCCTTACCAGTTTCATGTGTTTGCTATAAAAGCATTCCTTCTCACTTTTTTCGATGATTATGATGTTAGTGCAATGTGTAACCAACTACAGTAAAATGGTTTGTTACATTCATCATGCGAGGAAAATGATTCTATTATTCAGAGCATTTGTAAATATTTTCAAACTGATATATATTTTTTGTCTTCTTGTAAAAATTATATAACTAATATGTTATATGTCTAAGATTCTCTTGATCATACACTATTTTACTTCATGCACAATACAGAATCTATTCCACTGTTGATCATCATATGCGGAAGTTAAATCAATTGCATGCACACATTAAAAACATAAAAAATCACACACATTAACACAGTGATTTACAGGAAAGCTTGAAGCTAAAAACACCAACTATCTATATATAATATATGTCATAGAGATCATGTAACAATCCTCATACAAATCTTCTCACAAGCTCTCAGTACAATCCAATCGCTACACACTAATCAGGCTAGATCTTGCCAATCCATGCACCGATCTTTGCCACCTGCTAGCCTGCCTCTAATGCACAATCCATGCTGAAGAATGGCTCTGAATGAACTCAAATTGGTCTAGCATTTCTCACACAATCCTCATTGGCATCTCCATCAATGTGTGGTGCAAAATCATGCAACACTATAGTCACAACTGATAGTCACACTTTCCCTTTCACCTATCTCTCCACTGGTCTCCACTGAAACTGTCCATGCACTATAGTTAACTGATGTATTATTAATTTGATTAATGAGTTAATATTTAGTGAATTAATTAATAATTAATTCACACCACTCTCACTAGTGTATCAATGAGTGAGACTAGATACAACTAGCTCAACTGGGTCTAACTGAGTTAAATCAACAATAACCTACCCAACTACCCACACCTACCAAACTCTATCACATGAGTTCTAACTGAAGTCTCCATGCAATAGCTCCACTTAACCCTTAGGAATAGCATAATTCCTTCTGTCATCTCCTCTACCACATATGTGCACTTAATTGAAGTGCTCCAAGAGAATAAGTTAATATTTATAGTCCAAATATTATTAAGAGCTAATAATATTCGACATATCTATTTTTAGACTACCAATCTAAAAATAGATTCCACCCAATATGTCTGAAAATAGAAGTCCATATATTTTTCCAACATGACTAACCATCCACAAATAGCATCTTGCAACTCATGGAATATGATTGACATGTCTATAACCAACATAGTCTAAAAATAGACTTGCGCCAAAAATAGCCTGTAGGCCCACTTAGTAAAGGCGACTCTTTTCACTAAGCTCATCATCTTGTTGCAATCTCAACACTCCCTCTCAAAAATATAGGGATTATCTACCACCCAGATCCTGCCTCTATGGTATTCGAATTTTCTCATGGTGAGCGCCCTCGTCAAGATATCAGCATCCTGATCCTCCATAGGAATGTAAGAAAGTAACATGATCTTCCGCCACACACAATCTCTGATATGATGATACCGAATGTCAATGTGTTCAGATCTATCATGAAATACTGGATTAACCAAGATTTTAATGCAACTCTAATTATCGCAATATATCACAGCAAGATCTAAGTGTGAATCGAACAACCCGACCAGGATCTTCCTCATCCATATAGCCTCGCATGTAGCCAAACTTGCTGCCATGTACTCAGCCTCTACTGAACTGAGTGCCACGGATCTTTGTTTCCTATTGTACCAAGAAACTGCTGTTGACCTGATACTGAAAATCCCTGCAGATGTGCTCTTTCTGTCCATTGGGCTCCCTGCCCAATCTACATTTGTGAAGCCATGGGTTTCCACCTCATCCGACCGTTCTGTTAAATACAATCCATATCCCGATGGCCCTTCAGGTATCTCAATACAGACGTGCTTCCTCGCCTTTCCAAATAGCTTGGTAGGCTTAACTACATTTGTGAAAGCCTGGTTAACAGCGATAAGATTGATATGCCCATGTATTGACTAGATACATAAGCGACCCCACCAACTGTTGGTAAATAGTGGCATCCACTACCTCTGCTGATGTAGAATCCTCTTTCCTCCATCCACCAGGAAGAGGAGTGTCGATAGGCTTGCAGCCATGCATGTTGAACTTCTCCAGTATCTCCCGGGCATACTTTCCTTGAGACACAAACATTCCATCACTGCGCTGCCAAATTTCCAATCCCAGGAAATAATGAAGGAGGCCCAAGTCCTTCATCTCAAACTCCTTTGCAAGATCAGCCTTGCATGAGAGGCATTTGTCTCATCTACCTACAATCAGCCACCTATAATTTTACAATGATCAGTCAACTTGTTCTCCACTGTTTAACTGTATAGGTTCGGATCCGCCTCACTCTTGGTGAATCCAAGACCGGTGAAATAACTGTCTATCCATGTGTACCAAGCATGAGGTGCTTGTTTCAACCCATACAATGCTCTTTTGAACATGAACACATGCGAATCGCTGCTAAAGATCTCGAAACCTTCGGGCTGCTCTATGTACACCTCCTCCTCAATGACTCTATTGAGGAATGTAGTCTTCACATCCATCCGATGAATGTGCCATCCCATCTGCGCTGAGAGAGCTATGATGCTCCATATGGAATAATACCTTGCGATAGGTGCAAACGTTTCCTCATAGTCAATCCCCTCGATCTGTGAAAAGATCTGGGCAACAAATATTTCCTTGTACTTCTCGATGCTCTCGTTAGTAGCTTGCTTCACTTTGTAGATCCATCTCGAACCTACCACTGATTTCCCTTCTAGCCTTGGGACAATCTCCCATGCATTTTTTCTGATAATCAAATCATACTCTTCCACCATGGCATCTACCCATGCAAGGTACTCTACAAATTACTTGAAAGAGGATGGCTCTGTCACGATACACTTGCTCATCATAGCCATGTACCCAGTATATCGGTCAAGTGACTGTCTCTGTCTACGCTGTGATGTAGGTGCTCCTACAATCTTCTATTCTTCAAGATTCAGTCGCTCAGCTTCTAAAGTGCGCTTCTGCCCTCTAATGGTTGGCGCTGCATGAGTGGTTTCTTCCACTCCACGAACCTCCTCTTGTGGCTGATCCACATCCTGAGGCTCATCCTTAGGAACTAATAGCTCTTCATCTGCATGCAAGTGTGGCTCCCTCTCAAGCGAACACTTCATGGATTTCTCCTCATGAAATTCGATATCCCGTCGCACAACAGTCTTCCGACTGTCTGGAAAATACACATGATAGTTGTGGGGTGTTTCTGTGTACCCCACAAATATCCCAACCTTTGCGGTCGGCTCCAGCTTCTTCCTGGCATCCTTCATCACACGAATGTAAACAAGTGAGCCAAAAATCTTCAAATGAGAAATATCAGGCTTCTTACCATAAAATTCCTGTTCAGATGTACTCATGCCAAGTACTCTATGAGGACAACAATTTTGCACATAAACCGTAGTGTTGCAAGCTTCGACCCACAAGTGTATGGAAAGGCCCTAATCATGCAACATCGCCAGTGCAGCACCCACAATCATTCCGTTCTTTCGCTCCGTGACCCCATTCTTCTGTGGTTATGAGGCACTATGAGCTCTCTTTTAATTCCTTCTACGCTGCAAAATTATTTGAATTTTCCAAAGATGAATTCACCACCATTATCGCTCCTAAGAGCCTTCACCTGCTTCCATGACTCTTTCTCCACCAGTGCCTTAAACTCACAGAACTTAGAGAATGTCTCGCTCTTCTTCTGCATGAAGAAGATCTAGCACTTATGAGAAAATTCATCAACAAATATCACATAATACCTATGCTTTGTTTTCAAAGATACTGAGAAAGGTCCACACATGTATGTGTGAATTCTCTCAAGGATCGTCATGGTGCGACTATCCTTCTCATGAAAGGTGGGTTTCAAAATTTTTTCCAAAGTACATCCCTTACACTGATCTGACTGCGCAAGTGTACCTTTGGGAACCTCGATAGAAATCTGATGCAAAATTTTTAAAGCACCATGGTGAAGATGGGCCAATATCCTTTGCCATAGCTCGCCCTCATCCTGGCTCACCACTTCTTCTACTTTTCCTGCCATTGCTGCAACCATATACCTGCAACTGATAAAGGTTCTTAACTCAAACCCCTATCCTCTAGGTTTCACCAGTTGCCTTACTGTGCAGGAAATTCTTTCCCTCGCTAAAGATAACATCATATCCCTTGTCTTCCAACATCGCCACAAATATAAGATTCTTCTTCAATCTTGGAACATGCATGACATCCTTCAAGATGAATGGTTTGCCAGATTCCCTCTCAAAGGAAATGGTCCCGATACCAGTCGCACTATATCTACCAACATCGCCCATATTGATGTGCACTCCAAGATCCTTCTCATCCAGATCATCAAACAAATCTTTGTCTCTGGTCATATGGAAAGACACACCACTATCAAGAAACCACACTATGTTGAATCATTAGTTAAACTGAGAGGGGGGGGGTGAATCAGTTTAACACATACATAATATTTTTAAATTTTTCATCAACTTATTTACAGCTTAATTTTATAACCAACTTTAATATGTGAATAGACTTAATATGTTGCAGCAAGTATTAAATTAATGTGACACCAAACTTATTATGAGAGCAACAAACATTAAGCAGATTGGGTAGATCATATCAACACATAGGCAACACACATAGAGACAACAGATATAAGTGGAAACCCTTAAAGGGAGAAAACGACATCTTATTATTGTTTTGATGCGAAGGCAAGCTCCAACTCGCTCTCACCACTGTTTTTCTGCAGGCACCAACCCAAGGTGAGGCTCCAACCCCGCCGCCCAACCGACAACTATTAAGCTTCAACTTGATAGGGAAGCTCCAACTTCCCAATTTATCAAAACAATTTTTTTTTGATTTACCTCGTATATCAACTCTTTTCTACAAGATCTCTTTCTACTCCTCTCTTCCTTATCTTCTCAACCTCAATTTTCCATACTCGTATTCTCTATACTCACTCTCTCTAACCTCTCTATGCATTTCAAGATGATATTATTATGGAGATTTTCTTGGCGATCGTCGTATTCTCAGAAATTCGAAACGAATAGCCATACCTCTTAGCCCTCTTCCTTCTCATTTCTTTTCCAAATTTCACTTAGAGAAATATAGCCGTATGTACTAATTTTTTAATATTGCTGCTGGGAATTTTGTTTTCTTCCCAGACTGCTTAAGCAGCATCACAAACAATATAAACAAAAAAAAATGTATAAATTCAGTTACAATGAGGATTAAAAATCAACTTATTCAGCTTTGACTCACTGTGTTTGTCTTTTTTGTGACTCCGTGTTTGTCCCTTTTCGGCTCTATTTGATCTCCGTTCACCGTCGCATCAACAGAATCGCCATACATATGTAACTGCGCTTTTTATATATCACAATTTAACTCTCTAATGATAATGAAGTATTTTAACATATAAATCGACTCCTTTTGTATAATAAATCAACTCACTGAGCAACTTAAATCAAAACTTTTTAATACTTAAAATGCCCTTCGTGTGCCCACCCGCCAAGCTTGTTTTATTCTCTTCCGATGCGATGAGTCACCTTCTGAATTCTTCCAATTGCGATTAATCGCAATCGCAACTTCTAGTTGTGTTTTCCGATGCTCCGATGCTTTGATACTTCTCCGATGCAATCAATCAGTATTCACTTTGATATGCCGATGTGATGAATCTCTTTTTGAATACATTCGATTGCGATTAATCACAATCGCAACTTGCATTTGTATGTTCCGATGCTCTGCTCCTTCTCCGATGTGAATTAACACTGTTTATCGGAACTCAAACATATATGAATCATTGTTTAGACCATATTAGGTCCGAAACTCAATCGCAACCGCAATTGTTTTGTTAACATGATCCGTTGCCAAGTTTCTCCGATGCGATTGGTGAGGGTCCCACAATATAAGACTTTGTCTGGTTTAACTTGAACCATAGAGCACTACATATAAATACATATATATTTTTTGGTCCTTTGTATATAAAGCGCAACATATATAAGTATACTTTGTCACTTCAATATTTATGTATACTCTAAATTTTGGGTTATGATTCTCGTATCGTTATGTAGGGGGGTCCCACACATAGTATTAAGTCTTTGGCTCGTACTTAAATCAAAGATTTCAATATATATATATATATATATTTATATAACCCTCTTGGGCTCTATAGCTTTGTTTAATGTTTCCGCTCCAAGCATAGACTTAGCCATGTTCTTTATTTGAACCTTAGTCTTAAAGCTACAAATGGGTTCGACTCCTTTAATTACATACACCTGCGCTTATAGCATTCACTCAAGGTTTATATATATATTAATGCACCACATATATCATATGGTGGTTCACTAACATCCCACACTCTACATCGTTCACCCTCGTCGCTACATATCCACATTATATGTTGCTATAGGTCCACACCCTTTGTATCATTTCATTCGAGTCATCAATCACTGAGCAACTAAACCCAACGCAACATTTTAATACAAAGCCACTCCATGGAGCCCACATGTGTTTGATAAATGCCACACTTTTAGTACATTCCAACCGACAAAGACCCTTGAACATATATATATATATATATATATATATATATATATATATACATACATACATACATACATACATACATACATACATACATACATACATACATACATATATATATATATATATATATATATATATATATATATATATATATAAGCCTAAGTCAATCTTCGACCATGGCTTTAACCCTCGACATAACCTAATGTATTAACTTGCAACAAATATATAATCCACACATAACCCATTTCTATATGTGCACTCAACTTTAATATATATCCAATATTGCAATGGATATCAAGCCCGATACAAATTTTAACACATATACGTTCTGCCCCACCACCATTAACACACCTCTTGCATCCAACGGTTTACGCTTATCGCATCGACCCGATGATCCAACGTGACGACGCGTTAAATACTGTACCCAAATGCTCGCTTCATAATTATCCAAAATCATGCGAAAATTTCCGTTTTTGTAAAACCGCCCGAGGACACGTGTCCTTCATAAATGACATATACCACACCATTTCGTGGGTCATGAAATTTTACCACGCAAATTTTCACGCGAACCCAACGGGTTTTTTGGCCCTCCAGTTTTACCGTTTATGTTCGTGGTTTCACTTATACTAAGGTTCCGTTCCATAAGGAATGTCGCGCCTTCGTTATATACATATTCATATAAGCTTCCGTTCAACCCGTCGTTATATACCTTTCTTTAAGACTTTGATATATATGAACCCCCGTCTCATTGCTATTTTAATATAACGCTATCATATAAAACCCGTTTCATTGCAAAACTCTTGGTTCGATTACCCTCGTGGGTCCATCTCTCGTTTGATCATTTCACCGTTTGTTAACTTCTTCCGCTCGCCGCTCGACCATTTCTTCTCTCGCTCTATATTCTTTGTTTCCACCCTCTCGTTGCTCTACCTCCTCTAGTTCTACCTCTTTTGGTTTGTCTCTACATTCTTCCGTCGGCCAACCATTTCATTTCACCGCATTCTTTCACTCTTGTCTCGTTTTCCATCTATGTTGTCTCCTTTTCTCTCGCGGTTTTCCGTTTGTCTCTCGTAAATAAACTTTCCCTCTATTCTTCACATGCTCCCCGTAAAATTTCCCTCTATCTCTCGCTCTACCGCTCCTTTGCCAAAGAATAATGACAACATTTCCAAATGCTCTCCCTTAGCATCGATGGTATTACACTTCCAGTTTGCCTTTTAGGACCCTTTCTTTTGTTGCTTGCTCTTCCTCCCCCCTTTGATATCCATGGCAAGGGGTTGCTCATTTTTCGTGCTTTAACTCTCGCCCATGTTGCGTTGATCTTGAGGACCTCGCTTCATGCTTTCCTCGCTAACCGATCTCCCCCGGAATGATATTTACTTATGTTCTCCCCCGAAACGATGCTTTCTCTTTATATCGCAGAGTAGCATCTACAAGATACTCACTCCTAGTCTATTCCCCAAATACTCAAATGGTTCTCTAGCAAGAGGTTTCGGTAAATATTTCTAATGCTTGTTCTTTTGTTGGCACATACTCCAGCCTAACTACCTTTTGAGCTACTTATTCTCGCAGAAAATGATACTTGATTCGGATATGTTTAGTTTTTGAATGAAGCACAAACGGATTTTTTGGATATGCTTATAGCACTTGTATTATCACATTTGATAGAGATAGGGTTCATCAATGCTTACCTTCATGTCTTGGAGGGTTTGCTTCTATCCACATGACTTGCAGCAGCATGTTGCTGTCGCTATGTATTCTCGCTTCTACCGTAGATAGATAAATAGATGTTTGTTTCTTGCTTAGCCATGCCACCGTACTTTCTCCTAGATAGAATGCACCTCCACTTGTGCTTTTCCCCCGTCATTCACACAACCTGGCCCAATCTGCGTCTATGTATGCTATCAAAGTGAATATTTTTCCTTTTGGATACCATAGCCCAAAATGTGTCGTTCGTAGATATCTAAATATTATTTTTATTTGTTAGAAGATGATTTCGCTTTGGTGTCGCTTGATATCTAGCCACAAGTCCTACTTCTCGCATGATGTCTGGCCTTGATGTTGTCAAGCATAACGTACTTCCTATCATGGATCTCAGATTCTTTGATCTTTACCAAGAACATCCATCTTCAAGACATAGCTTGCATCCCATGATCATGGGAGTCGACATGTGTTTGTAGTATTCCATTTGAACTTCGAACATTTATTTTAAGTATTTTTCCTATGAGATGAATGTACTTATGTTCTTTTGCTGAATTTGAAGTCCTAAATAGAAGCTAAGCTCTCCAATCATAGACATCTCAAACTTTGATTTCATCTCTCAAGAAATCCTTTTACTTGGGCTCATCTCTCGTTGCTTCCAAACATAATGTCATCAACATATACTACAACAATAAGGAGTTCATTTTCATGGGCTTTCTCATGTGTATAGATTGGTGTCTATTCCTCCTCTCTTAAAGCCTTGTTTTTGCAATTATTTATCCAACCTTGAGTAACAAACATGAGGAGCTTGTTTTAGTCCATATAGAGGCTTCTTTAGTCTACATACATAGTCTTCTTTTTTCTCGTTAACAGAAGCCTTTTGGTTGTTCCATGTAGACTTCTTCTTCTAGATCTCCATTCATAAATGCAGATTTCACATCCATTTGATATACCTTGAAGTCTTGGTAGCATGCAGTTGCGAAACATTCCGATAGCTTCCATTCTCAAGCACAGGGGAAAATGTTTCATCGTAATCAAGTCCTTAGATTTGTGAATATCCCTTTTCACAAGTCCGGCTTTATTCCCGATTACCCGTCCGTTCTCATTCATTTTATTTTGAATACCCATTTCGAGCCTATGAAATTTTTCTTCTCAAGTCTAGGAACTAATTCCCAGTATTGTTCTTCTCAATTTGGTCCAATTCTTCATTCATAGCATTCACCAAATACTTTTCCTCGCCGGCTTCTTCTAACTTTGGTTCTATTTGTGATAACATGGCTATGTATACCTCTTCTCCGTCCGTTCAATTAGCCGCCTTTCTGTTTGGACCCCTACTCTTTGTCTCCAATAATTCGATCTTTTGGATGATTCTTCCGAGTGTATCTTGAGGGGCTTTCAAGCTTCCGGCTTCAACATCTTCTATCGTCTTGCTTGTTTCATCATCATCTTGGTTTTTATTCATGGTCAGTTCTGCTGACCGCCGTAGTTCCATTCTTTATTGTTTGGAAGTTCTTCATCAAATCTCACGTCAATTCTTTTCTAAAATTTCGAAGAGTCTTGTTGTAGTACCTCTACCCTTTACTTTTGGATGCATATCCTAGAAATATCCATTCATCCGATCTTGCATCAAATTTCCCAAGATTTTCATCATTATTCTTTATGTAACACTTCTTCCAAACATTCTAAAGTGCTCGATTGAAGATGGTTTACCATGCCATAGTTCATAGGGAGTCTTGTCACCGCTTTCGTCTTAAATGAGCTTTGTTTAGATATGCACTACCGTGTGTACCGTTCTACCTTAAGGTTTTAGGAATATTACTTCCTTGCATCATTGCTCCTGCTATTTGTTGTACAAACACCTATTTTGTCTCTCTCACTCCATTTCGCTCGAGGTGTCCCCGCAATAGTAAATTGTTGTTTTATCCCATGTGCATTGCATAGGTCCGCAAAGTCATAATCCGTGAATTCACCTCTCCGTCCGATCCGATGCATTTTAGCTTGCATCATGTCCCATTTTTCTCGCTAAAGCTTTGAATATTTTGAATTTTTCCGCAGCTTTCAATTTATTCTTCGAGGAAACGCTATTCATGTCATCTTGGAGAAATCATCTATTATCGCATGAAGTAGGATTCTCCACTTGGTGTTTTAGTTCTTTATGTGTCCACACATGTCCATATGCACAAGCTGGAGTGGTCTTCCCGTTGATAACTCATTTGGCCTTAAAGAATGTGCGGGTCTCGTTTCATTTCAATCGACAAGATTTGCATATGGTATTGGAAGGCCTTTTTATTCCCCGGCATGTCTCTCGACTACTTTCCTCTTGCTTAGTCCGATGATATGATCAAAGCCGAGATGTCCCAACCTCTTATGCCATAACCATGACTCCTCAAGTTTGCTAAGATGGCAAGCTTCATCTTCCTCTTTCACTATGTAAACATTACTCTCTCGTTTGAACTCCTTTTGAGCAAGAGTCTTACCCGTGGTGCTTGATCTCGACTTCGCTACCAGGTTTCAAAAAGAACTTCACAACCTTTATCACACATTTGACTGACACTCAAAAAGTTTGCTTTCAACCCATCTACAAATAGTACATCTTGGGCCTTTCCTTCCGCTAATATCTAGGTTGGATTAAGCCTTGTCTTTGATTTTTCCCGATTTATCATCGCTAAAAGTAACATTGCCGCATTTCCTTTCATCAAAAGTTATAAACTTGCTTCGTCTACCACATGTTTTGAGCAGCCATTGTCCAAATACCATTGGCTTTTCAGGTCTTGAGTAGTTAGAGCCAGGTCACATTTATTCACCTTCTCTTTTTCCACTCGGAAGTATCCTTTTTTTTGGTATCTTTTGTGAGATGATGAACTACATCTTCGTGAGAGGACATTTGGAAGGTATATGTCCAATTTTATCGTATACACAACATTTGATTATGATTTTGTAGAATTGTGAGTATGAGTAAAATTTTGATTCATAAACCTCCTTGAGGTGTTGAGCATCAATCTTTGTCCATATTTTTCGCACTCAATGATTTTATAGCCAAATTCCTCACAACAAAAAACAAGAACTATGTGGAAACAACTTGCATACCCGATGTGAGGTTGTCTTCTCCATTTGTTTTCGAGTGCCTCCTTCATCGTTTGCATCTTTTGCCAGTTTGAATTACTCCTCCTTGTATGATATAGCAATGTGTCCCGACTCAGGCATATACTGTGGCATTTTTCATAGGAGGGAAGGAATATCTCCTTTGTTCAATTGACATACACTAAATTATATGATCACTTTTTATTATTGTCTTAGTATATATTGCATTCTTTGTTGCAATAGAGGTTTCTTCGATGTCTTTGTCTCTCATTACATCTTCCTTCTTATGTAGGAATTGTTAGTGCTTCATGTGACCTTCTTTGCTTTACAAAAATAATATTTGTGTTTTCCTTTTCTTTGCTTTGATTCTCCTTCATAGCCTAGTCAGGTTTTTATAGAGGAGATCTTTGAGCATCAGATTTAGATTCAACTTACCGGGCTTGTTTTTTGATAAGAATTTGTAGACACTTTCCTTTCATCATTTTCTAATTTCTTACTCGGACATATAACTTCTTCTTCGACTTCTCTTGTTCCGATTTTTATCCTTGATTTGCTTAAGTAACATGTCTTCTATCTTCTTGGATTCTTCAAGCTCTACCTTGACTACATGAGGACCCTGAATTTTTCTCTCTTACATACTTGAGAATCTTCTGTTTTTTTCACTTCATTTAGTCTGTAAATCTCCTCAGGGAACCTTGACTCCCCCCTGAGGTCCAACTTCACCTTCTTCTTCATCGTCTAGCAGAGTTCTTCAGTTCTTCTGCATGGCCATCGGTAAAAATTCAAAGGTTCTTTCTTCACTTGAGGGTTCATCTAGAGTCTTCGGATACTGCTGCCTCTTGTTGAGCATAGAAGGACACCTATTCCAGATTTCTTTCCTTTCTGCCAGTTCTTTGATGTATTTTTCTCGATTCTTGGGCGATTCCTTGCTCTTGTGAGACACTTATGTTGTAGTGTCTGCTCTTCCACCAGATTAAAGCATTTGAAAGGAATTTTACCTTTGTATTTGCACAAGAGCCTCTGTCCAGTTTCTTGACAAATTTGGCCTCTTCTTCTTTAGAAAGAGCATATGTATTCCTTTTCTTATTTCTTATTTTCTCAGTTTCAAAGTCCCTCCACCGTGCCTTCTGTGGGAGCCTCATCTCATAGCGATTAGATTTCCAAGTAAAGTTCATGGTGGTGCTTTCCCAATCAGGAAGTGTTTCAGCCCACCATTGCCCAGGCACCTTAGGAGTTAAAAGCGGTGGAAGAATGTTAAGAATATTTGTACAATTACTGTCTGGTATGGTTTCTCCAAGAGCTTTCATATTTAACATTTCGCAACTCTTAGAAGAAAGGCACCCAGCAATATTCATCATCATTCATTTTTAAATTTTTGGCTTGAGCTCTATATGCTTAATTTGGCTATCTTTACCTTTTTATTCCCTCATGGATGCTCTCAAAGTATCCCATATTCTAGCGGGTCTTCTTTTGTGCAGTATTTTGATAAATTTAGCCTCACAAAGTCCCACTTAATATTGCATTCAAGGACCTTTCATTTTTTGCTAAATTCTTGTTTAGCTTCTCTCTCATCATTTGCCTTTGGGAGGCATATCCAAATTCTCTGACAGCCCAAACCTCTGTCACCTGGGCAGAGACATTATGTATGCTCTCTGTTCTAATTTTCAGGCATAGTGCTTAGGTGAAAAAATGGGGCTTGTTGGTTAGGCTTCCTTCTTGACTGTCTGAGGGACCTAGGGGATCTCCTTTCGGTGGTTAAGCTGGTACAAAGTAACTTGAGATCATTTTAATTGTTAGAATCCTTGAGTTGACTAAGAGGGGGGGGTGAATGGGTTTAACACATATGAATTTTAATTTTGATCAACTTATTTACAGCATAATTTTATATAAATTTAATGTGTGAGCAGAATTAATATATTACAATAATAGTATTAAATTAATGTGAAGCACAGACATATTATGAGCAATGAACAGTAAGCGATTAGGTGAATCATATCAACACATAAACACATAGAGACAACATATATAAGGTGGAAACCCCACCAAGGAGAAAACCACATCTTATTATTGTTGTGAGTCTGAAGGAAAGCTCCAACTCCCTCTCCCTGCTGTTTTCGAGGCACCAACCTACGAGGCTCCAACCTCAGATAAGCTACAACTGAAAAACTATCAAGCTTCAACTTGATAGGGAAGCTCAACTTCCTCAATTTATCAGAAAATGTTGCTCATTTACCTGAGATATTAGCTACGTGCAGCAGCATCTCTTTCTGCTCCTCTCTTCCTTATCTTCTCAACATCAATTTTCCATACTACGCATTCTCTATACTCACTCTCTAACCTCTCTAGCATATGAATGATATTATTTATAGAGATTTTCTTATTCTGTCTTTGTATTCTCAGAAATTTGAAATGATATGTACCTCTTAGCCCTGCCTTCTCATTTCTTTCCGGGCTCATGAAAAAATATACATTGTATGTATATAATTTTAATAATACGATGGGAATTTTGTTTTCTTTCGAGAGACTTGCCGATTGCATCACAAACAATATAAACCAAAAAAGGATTCTGATGAGGATTGCACAAAATCAGCTTATTTGGTTTGTATCCTTGTGTTTGTCTTTTAAAATTATGTTTGTCCCTTTTTGTCTGTTTGATCTCCTATTCAGCATGTGATGTTTGTATACATATGTAGCTGTGATTTTCATATATCATAATTTGACTCTCTGACCTTGATAATGAAGTGTTTGCTGCTCACTAAAATCACCTTTATAAATGCAAACAAAATCACGGAGAACTTAAATAAAAAATTTTAATACTTCAAATTCCCTTTGAGACCCATAGGCCAATCTTGTTTATTCTCAGGTGTGATGAGTCACCCCTTAGATTATTACGATTGTGATTAATCGCAATCGCAACTTCTAGTTGTGTGTTTTGATGCTCAGTCTTTCTGCTCCTTCTCCCAGGTAAGTCAATCACGTTCACTTTGATATGGAGATGTGATGAATCACTTTTTGAATACTTTTGATTACAATTAATCAGCAATCGCAACTTGCATTGTGTGTTCTGATGTGCTCTTATATTCTAAAGTGCGATGTAACACTCTTTATCGGAACTGAACATACATGAATCATCGATTAGACCATATCGGGTGCAGAACTCATCCCCTTGATCAATTTTTTTCATGTGATCCTTTGCCAAGTTTTCTCGATCTGATTGGTGGGGGTCCCACATTATAAGGCTTTATGCATTTTTAACGAACTATGACCTTTCATATAAATATATATATATTTTTTGGTCCTTTGTATATAAAGAGCAACATATATAAGTGCCTCAGTGCTCGCTTCAATCTTTGTATATGTCTCCATCTTTAGTTATGATTCTCGGAATTGTATGTAGGGGGGTCCCACACATAGTATTAAGTCTTTTGCTTGGGACTTGAACTGACATAATATATATATATTTTTATATAACTTTGTCATTCTCCATGGACCATTAATGTTTCCACTCCAGCCCATAGACTTAGCCATGTTCTTTATTCAAACCTTAATTGGCTTCTAAATGGTTTAAAGCTCTTTTAATTACATACTTGCAACACTGCTTATTCCTCAGGTTTATATATATATTAATGTGACACATATATCATATGGTGGTTCAGGGTCACCTTCTCTTTGTTCACCCTAAATCAGGTTAAGCATATCCACATTAAATTAGCATGATCTGCACCAGCACATGTCATTTCATTGAATCATCAATCGATTTATAACTAAACCCAACGCAACATTTCAATACAAAGCCACTCCATGGAGCCATATGTTTGATAAACTCTACACTTTTAAGTACGTTCCAAGCGGCAGCCACCACTTCAGTATATATATGTATATATGACCTAAATCCAAATACTTTGACCATGGCTTTAACCTAGACATAACCTAATGTATTAACTTGCAACAAATATATAATCCGCACATAACTTGTTTCTATATGTGCACTCATGTAATATATATCAATATTGGAAATGGATATCAAAACAGATACAAATTTTAACACATATATATTTTCCGGGGCCCACCTCCATTAAGACACCTGCTGGTCCAATGGGTGACGGTTATCCATAAACTAGATTATCCAGCAGACTGACACGCAATGTCACGCAGCATAAATACTCACCTTCATAATTCTCCAAAATCTGTGAAAAAGTTGTTTTACAAAACCTCTGAGGACATGGATCCTTCAATGACATATATTAAGTCATTTTATTAATACATCTTACCACTTCAATTCTCACCTTGAACCCATGGATTTGTATTATCAGTTTTACGGTTTATGTTTGGGGTTACACTTATAAGTCAGAGTTCCATTAAAGTAGGGTATTTTGTGCATTATTTATATACATATTCATATAAACTCATTCAACTGTCATTATATACCTTTCTTTATGCTTTGATATATGATCCACTGTTTCATTTACTATTTTTAATATATGACATCATATGAACCTATTTTCATTATAAAACACTTGGTTTAGTTACCCTACGGGTTCCATCTACCTTGATCATTTTGTTGTTTGTTAGCCTCTGCCTCTGCTTTCCTCAACTATTTCATCTCTACCTTTATTATTCTTTATCTCTACCTTAATGATCTTCCTCCTCTAGTTCGCACTCCTTTCTACTGTCTCGTCCTCTGCTTTTTCAATAATTTCATTTCTTGAGTATTCTGCATGTATCCTTTGCCATCTGTGTATCATTTCTCTGCTTTTGCTTCTGCCTCTATACGTACATAAATAAACTTTCTCTTGTTCTTCGCATGCTCCTGCAGAAATTTCCCTTTGTCTCTACCTCTGCCTCCTTTTCCATCAGTGACAACATTTCCAACTTTTTTAACCAGATCCAATCACACTTGAGATCAAGCATGCAATAGAGTGAAAAATCCGGCTCAAGCGCAGAGGCTAAGGCTTCTCAATCTGGGTTCAATAACCTATGTTTGCTGTGGACAATTGGTGGCTTAATATGCATGTGAAATCACTTCACCTTGGACACATGTCTAATTCTTGCCCTTTTACTTTTAGGATTGAAAGTGACTATATTGCCTTTCCCTTCCTTGCTTTGGCTGTCAAAGCACAATTTTCTTCATCTTCATTCTTGATGAAGGTCCAGTCTCTTACTATCACCTTATCCTCTACACAATATATGACCAAGTCATTCCCATCTTGGCAGTTCTCCCAAATAGTAACCAAAGTCCTCACTTAAGAATGTCAACTCTTGGAAGCCAAGAGGCAAGCTCACCAAGTCCTCTTCATCTACAGTAACCCCACTTCCAGCTCATCCTGCCTTTGGACGAACTTCATGAGAGTACTTGGGCCTTGCTTTACCTTCTCCATTTTTATTTTCCCGAGTTTATCTTTGACAACTTCCTCTGAGTAAGCTCTTTCTTTGGAACAATTAATAAATCTTTCCACATCAGGTAAGCAAGATTTACCATGAAGGAGTGAGACACTGTGTGATCCTTCCACCTTCAGCAGAATCAACATTTTTTGTCTTCTTTTGCCATACGTCGAGTCTTGCAGCCCAACCTTAAGCACTAAGCGAGGTTTGGAGATTCTGCATCTATGAACTCCCTTCAGCCCATTATCATTTAGCCCAGCCTCATCTGTCCTTCGCGAAATATAATTTAAAATTTGCCCTTAAGGAATACTCCCTCGCAATCCTTTGAAAGAAATCTCAACTTCGACACCAAGAAAACGCAATTGAATTAAATCACTGACACAAAACTCAACCTTCAATACTTTACGATTTCTACAATGATCAATGCTCTGCGATACCATGTAGAAATTATATAAATGATATGTTATATCTAAGATTATCCTAATCATCTATTTTAATTCATGCACAATACATAATCTATTCCACCATTGATGTCATGTCGGAAATTAAATCAATTGCATGCACCACCATTCATAAAAATTCTTACACATTAACATTGATTTATTGGAAAGCACGAGCTAAAAACCCAAACTATATATATATAATATATTCCATATAGATAATTTAACAATCCTCATACAAAGCTTCTCACAAGCTCTCGGGTACAATCCAATGGCTACACACTAATGGGGCTAGATCTTTAAATCCATTCCATAGATCTTTGCCACCCATTATTACCACTCTCTTACGTACATTGAAGAATGGATTTGAATGAAATCGGAGTAGTGGAACTTGCTCACGAAATCATCGGCATCTCCATCAATGTGTGAGTGAAAAATCATACAACACTATAGTACAACTCATAAATCACACTCCCTTTCCTTTATCTATACTAGTCTCCAGCAAGCGATCCATGCAATGTAGTTAAATAATGTATTCTTAATTGATTAATGAGTTAAATATATTTATTGAATTCATTAATAATTAATTCCACCACTCTCACTAGTGTATCAATTATTTGGAGCCTAGATACAACTAGCTCAAACACTGTGTCTAAGCGAGTTAAGCGAAAGCAACTCCACCAACTACCTCAATAAATCCATAAAACTACTGTCATGAGTTTAAGCTTCAAAGTCTCCATGCAATAGCTCCACTTAACCCTCGAATGATGTAATTCATACATCGACTCCGTGCACCACATACGTGCCTTAGCTAAGTGCTCCAAGAGTATAAGTTAATGTTTACATTCAAATATTATTAAGAGCTAATAATATTCGACATATCTATTTTTAGGTAGCAATCCCAAAAATAGATTCCACTAATATGTCTAAAAATATAAGTCATCTATTTTTCCAACGACCCAACCATCCACAAATAGCATCCTACAACTCATAGGAATATAGTGGGGTGTTTTAATGATCCGATCAAGTAGAAGGACAATGGAAAAATAAAGAAATAGAACAAACGATATCGGAGAGCCCATATGCTTCTATGAAGGAACAAACTCTTCTACTTTCAATAAGTTGGGATCTCTCTTTAACCCATCGGATAAATTAGTGTCTATGCATAGTGAGTATAAAATAAATAAATAAATAAAGGGTGAAAGAAGTAGCACCTATGGGGATGCGAAAGTAACCATCGAAATTATTTCCGGGCTCGCTTGAAGTGGTGAGCCACGGTATTACACCAGAATGTTTAACTCTAGGAGCTACTAATTGCTTTATCAACTGGGATTAAAGTACAAACTTGGAGGTGGGTGCTATATACACATCGGATACATTCTATTCATGTCATCCTCTTAGGCTACGAAAGGGTGCTACTTTTAGCGTTTCTAGTGAAGTATGTCACACTTACCGGAATTGGGCCTAGGGCTGCAATGATTCAAATCCATGGCACTATACGGTGAGTAAATTATACCATAGTAGCCAAGTACATTTAACTAATACGCCAATGAAGGAGTATCTACTTATTAGAGTATGATAAAATTTCGAATTATGAAATGATAGAAAGAAACAAATATAATCACACTTAGATAGGCTAAATTGATAAGCTCTACTTTCTCTATGATCTATATATCATTCTTTTATTCATTAAACTATTCATGACCTAGTATGCTTGAAAATGTGTTCTTTTGCGACTAGGAGAAGGAAGTCTTGGGTGGCTGATGGAAGCATGGAACACATGGGGCAAGGCTGGAGGTATATGAGTGGTTCTTGCATGTTTATAAGGTGTCATGGCGACTTTTGGAGGCTTAAGGAGGGGGCCCACGGAGTTTTTGTTTCAAGGATTGCTCGGGTTTCTGTAGTGTTATAGGCAAGTCTACAATTGCTCGGGAAAGAGGCTAAAGGGTAATATAAGGCCAAAAAGAGGTGGAAAAAGTGTAGGAAATGTGTGATATGAAGGTGTATGAAATGAATAGGAGGTAGGCCACCCCCTTAGCCAAGATCAAAGCCTCTTGGGAGAGTATATGCTTGCACCCCTAGGGTTTGCTCATGGTGTAGGGATGAAAAATCGAAAACAAGGTTGATGGTGATCTTGCTTAATAGAGTTGAAGGAAGATGAGAGATGAAGTTGGAGGCAACGGCGGAATTCTCCTTTGGTTTTGATACCTATTCCTATAATCCAAAATTACCTATTCATGCAATAAATATGGAAAAATTCATGATAAAGACAACTTTGGAAAATATGACATGAATTTGTAGAAAATCAAATCCTATTATAATCTTAGAATCGAGATATC
The DNA here is from genome assembly GCA_034641835.2 of Pinus albicaulis. NCBI lineage: Eukaryota > Viridiplantae > Streptophyta > Pinopsida > Pinales > Pinaceae > Pinus > Pinus albicaulis. The sequence goes on from JAXQQM020089259.1 coordinate 89,325, forward strand.
TACCACAACATACACTAAGCATATTAATGGAACTACAGCAGCCTAATCTCATCTATTCCAAGAATATAAACTAAAAATCATTTTTTGGTACGCGGGAGGTATACCCTCCTCAAGCTCTATTAATAAAGGTGAGAGGAAAGGCTTGACTTACAAATTTATGGAGTTTATCACCTAATCTACCACTCTCACATGTGAGTATACTAAATCTACATCAAAAGACAAATGGAAGAAAACTAAAACAATAAATTAAAATACCAAAAAATTACTTATAACCATTCATAAGAAAAACTAAGCTAAATGACAGAAAGAAGGAAGAATGATTACAGAGAGGTGAGGCACATGGTTTGGGCCCTAACCCTGACAGCTCTCTGCAGACAAGAATCAATAATACCAAGGTAAATACTCATTTCATTTCAAGAAGATAGTGTCATTACATCCATGAAAGTATTGAAAACATTATTACAATAAAAAAGATCTAGTAGTTTTTTCAAAATCCAAATCCTAATAAAACTCTTGCTCAGAAGTATATTTAACCTAAAGGGTAGCTACGATGACTCCCTAGAAAATAAGGTAGTGATTATGACACCAAGTGAAGTAGCTTTAAGTGCACTTGGTCTTGAGTTTTCTTGGCTACCTTTGATTTAGAACATTGGAGAGAGATCTCAGAGGATCCACTTGGTGACTTTGGGAGTTAAGAAGGGTGGAAAACCCCTAGAATATCTCCCTTCTTTGTATACTCTGAGTCTTTATGAAAAAATCTTAAAAAGACATATGTTAGGTACTTGAATTATGGCCTCAATCACCACCTGCTATCAATACACTTAACACCATAATACTGACCATTTTCAAGCAAAAGATTTAATAAGGGAAAAAGGTGACCATTAACCACTTAAATGTATAATCATGGAGCTCATTATCACCCCCTAATAAATGGTTGCTCATCTAAGCAACTAATCCTCCTTAGATTTCCTTTAAAAACTTGATGGACCCTCGACTTCAAAAGGAAGAGTGTGGGAGTCCTTAGGAGGGCATAACCCATCATTCAAATCTACTTCTTCCCATTCTCTGTTTTTCTTCATCCTGTTCCTTCTGTACTCAGCCTTCAACATCAAGGTTGGAATGAGCTTTAGACCAAGCCATTGAATCTTTAAAAGCTGCCTTGGCCTGTAATAGTGCCCTTTCAGGAAAGCACCTATTAATCTTTATGGAGTATGCTACTCCTGTTTATAAAACTATAGGGATTTTGTTCCGCATTACATGGCTATCCATAATGAACTCATGTCCTAATAGCCTAGAAACATCATCAAAGTGGGATATTGCTGAGCTTGTGTATGGAGGTACCTTTATTAGTTGGGATCCCTTTCAATCTTTATATTATTGTTATTGATGACACCTCTAGGACTGAATAACTATGCCCTATTAATGGGGTTTCTCTATTTTCTCTTCTCATAACCCTCCTCATCTCTCATGCTCTGGTCTCTTCATTCACCATCCATGATGCTAAAGCCATTAATTGAGATACCCCATTCTAGTATTGGGGTCCCAAATATTTAAATATGTTAACACAAGATTATGCATATAAAATCTACCATCTTTGCCTTATCAACCATGCTAGCTTGATTGAGAAATCAATGATTTATTAACAACTTTGAAAGGTAAGGATCCATGAGAGGCTAAGCTTAAATTTGAAAGAGGAGCCTCTTCTTCTTAAGAGCAAACGACATATGAATTTGAAGGATATACGTTGAATGGTCTCCCATGCACAAATCTTCCATGGTGGTTACTTGTTTACCTTTTTTTTGAACCTAATCTTGTCTTACTTTTCTTTGTTTGTGCTTTGAAGGCTGCTCCTTCAAATATAACTCTCTAAGCCTCACATCATATAAATATTTTTCAATTTCATTGCTTTTCCCTCCATGACCCCTATATCATACACTCCTTTAGATGTGGCAAGTTTCATCCAATTGTGGTGCACCTCTCTTCCTCCAACTAATAAAACAAGGAAATTGTTAATTTTTGAAGATTAATCTACCCCCCTCAATGTAGGTGTAGTGGAGGCTAATATTGGGTTTAGGGCTAGGGTTGACACCATTGCAACATATTTGGGATTTTTGTTTGGTGAGGTGGCCTCTTCGTTATTCTCTTTTCCTCCCTCTCTTTAATAATGTATTTCCTCTTGTGTCTTGCCTACGACTTTAATAACCTCTGTATGCAGCAGATGTGTTTTCCTCTTAAACCAAGGCATTTTTCCTCGAATGTGCTTGCTAGAGTTTCATTTGTAGCAAAATAGCTTCTTTGAAAACTCATATTTCTTGATTTGCACTCTTTTTACTCCTTGAAGGGTCGATGGAGGTTGCATGAAGTGTGGGATAACTTTGGTAGATGTCTTACGATATATGTTACAGTGTCCTTATGGGTGAAGTGACTTCTTGTACCCTTCCTTCCTCTAATATGATTTCTTCCTCCTTTTGTGGTGATTCTTCAATGGTGATAAGGCTCTTGGTGGGATTTTATGGCTTTCCACTGTCTCACCTCGAATTTTCCTTGTTCTAAAAAGTACATGAGTGTATGCCTCATTCTTTTTTATGTGCTGTACTCAAAGTAGTTAAGAGTGGCAACTACCTCTTGGTCTTTGATTTAGAGGTGACATGCTTGTGTCTTAAGGGGAGGTTTCATGGCTTGAGATAGTGTCCACATATCTCCTTTTTTTCCTCAAATATTTTCTTCCTCCATTCCTTTATCTTCTTCTTGTTCTCTTCTGTTCATCTCTATGTTCTCTGTTTCAATTTCCATCTCTCCCTCCTTTTAATCTGTGGTTTATGCCTCTTCTTCCTCTTCTTCTTCCTCCTCTTCTACTTCTTCCTCTATATGGTTAGAAGAAGATTTTGCCCTGTTTGGGTAGCTATAAAGATTTCCCCTATCCATGTATATAGGACTAGGGCTGTAGGTAGGTTTAGCCTTCCTAAAGCATAATCTATAATTAATTTTATCGAGCCATGATGGGCCAAATGTTGATGCTTCCTCTGTCCTTTTGTGGCTCATATCGATTGATGGAGTTTAAGATAGTGAGAGACATAGTCTTTGGTCAAGTGAAAGCTCTCACTTGGAACTGGAGTACATTTAAAAACCTGAAGTGATACCCATAAGCCACACTCAATGCTTCCCTCACAAGAGATGGATACTACCCTAGGTGTATGGAAGGCTCTCTCTTCTCACCCCATTTTTATCTTCAATACATTTCTCTAGGTAAGAAAAAATTAGTTTTGGCTACAATGCTAGGAATTATTTACTTGAACCATTGGACTCCTAAGGGCAAGGTGGTAAATACTTGCTTATCGATTCAAGATATAAAGTGATGGCTAGTCTTTAATCACGGTGGTGGCTCTTTTCTTTTTGAATGTGATTGTGGGAGCTCTTGCTAATTATTTATCACCTCATCATCATAACCTTTCGGTAGCTTGAAGAACCTAACCAATGGTGATTTCCGGAAAGATTTCCATAACTTGAGGGTGTTGCCTAATTCTTTTGATGTTTGTAGGCTCCCTTCTATTGAATCCCCCTCCCATTTTAATGATGTCAGGTGAAGGTGGTGATAGGTTTTTAGAGGTAAGTCTTGGAGATGGAGTCCTTGAAGCAAAACACACGATTTTATTTTTTGTATCGTTTAACTGTCACCTATACTTTTGCTGAGTGTGAATTGCATGGAGGAATTTCAGTGCTGGAGGATGATAGTCCACTTACCTTGGTCCTTTTATATTTTGGTTTGATATATGGGGGCTTTGGGAAGCCAATCCACCCATGTGAAACTCTATGCTTCCCTCTAAGCCTCTGTTGGTGCGCTGCTAAAGTTTCTTGTAGCAAAACGTTGTTTCCTGTAGCATGATGGTGCATGCGAACCCAAACTTCTATGTTGCTCCTCTTATGGCTCCCACTGCTCTCCTACACTTGCTGCTCTTTGAAATTCTCAACACAATGGTGGAAATGATACAAATATTACCTTTATTGGACTTTTAAACCAAATTTGGTGCGTTGTGGTGACTTGTACTCAATTGAGTTTCCTCTTAGAGACCGTTCGTCCCCACTTCAGTTAATCATTGATGACCTAGTGATCACTTCCCTTCGTACTCATCCACCCTCACTTGAATCGATTTGACATGCCCATGTGGCATGCACTTTTACTTTTCCCTCAGTTGCACTTTACGAAGGTGGCCAAGTTAATTGGGCACCTTTTTCCCTTTTAAACTTCTAAATTTCGACATTTAACTATTTTTGCTATTCTAGATGCACAACGAGGGTTGATAGGCCATATCTGAGCTCACCTAGTATTGGTGAAGTTTTTTAGGAGTTGGTGCAAGGAGCTAGAGTTGGTGGTGCCGACTGGAGTCTTATATTTGTTGTGTCTTCATATATTTTTTTGTTTTCTGAGTGAGCTGCTTACTCTTTTTTTTGTTTTATTTCTTTTTCAGGTGCTGCATGGAGAGCTTCAAATGTCATGGCTAGTGTTCTTGTCCCTTTATAGTTTTCTGGTGGTCCCCTAGAGTCATTTGCATCATATATTCTTCATCTTTTTCCCTTGTTGTGCCGCACATAGATTTGCGACAGGAAACTCTCTGATACCTATAACAATTTGTTCCTCATCTCTTCTTGCTTCAGTTGGTTCAAGAAACAAGGGATATGGGCTATGGAGGCTATGGAGGAGGTTATGGGATGAGTGGAGTGGGGGGTAGGCAAGAGAAATGGGTCTCATGCCAAATTTTCAATGATTTAGCTACTCAAATTGCAACATAGGGTTTAGATAGGGAAACCTTGCGCAAGGAGTGAAATAGGGTGTTGGGATTTGTATGCATAGGAAAAAAAACATACTATCATGCCCAAAATGAAGTTCATAAACCCTTTTGAAAACCTTTTTATTCATAAATGAGTTTCCTGTAGCATTTACAAGAGTTTCCTGTAGTGCTACAGGAATCCCGTAGCTGCCTATTATGCATGTAAAAATTCCAAATTAGGGAAAAGAATGAATTTGTTGCCTAAATGGTGGGTGAAATGGATGAAGGGATGGATGATGGAGTGGCTAATGGAGTTTGCAAGTAGAGAAGAAGAAATAATGAAGATAAATCACTCCTCTGGATCTTAAAAACCATCTTCAATTGTGAACCTACAAAACAGAAAAACACATAAATGCATACATATTTTTTCTTTTTTTTTCTTTTTATTTTTTTCTTGAAGGCAAGTGGGCTGCCTCCATAGAGGTTTTCAACCCAGAGGCCTTCCTTGGGTGCCCCAAATATGTTTTCACCCAAGGATATTTTATTCTCCTTTTTTTTGTTTTTTTGCTCCGAGACTGCCTCGTGGAGGTTTTCAACCCTGGAGTTGGCCTAGGGCACCTTAGAGAGGTTTTCACCCATGCCTCTTTATTATTGTTGTTGTTGTTGTTTTTGTTGTTTTTTTGTTATATTTAGGAGGCATTAGAAACTATGGAGTTTCCCATGACATACACCTCCCTGCTTATGGAATTTAAAAATTATGCCCTTAATAGGGGCTTCTTGTAAACCTTGAGTCTGTAACCATTGACAAGCAGGGGAATCCCTTCCTCATATATGGTTCTGATTTGAATTGTGCCATTATCATAGAATTTTTCCACTTTGTAGGGTCCCAACCATCTTGTCATCATTTTTCCTTTGAAGTCTTTAAACCTTGAGTCATACAACAACGCCCAATCTCCTTCTTGAAAGGTCTTTTCCTTAATGTTCTTGTCATGCTAGGCCTTCCTTTGCAGCTAAATGACCTCTATGTGGAGGAGCGATTGCATCCTGAAATCATCCAATCCATTTAATTTCTGAAACCTCTCCTTTTGAGAATTTGAGATGTCTAAGTGTAGCTCATCTACCATCCTCAATGCGTTGAATTCAAACTCGACTGAAAGCAGAACTTTCTTGCCATAGACTAGGTCTTAAGGAGTGAATCGTGTTGTTGTTTTCCAGGTAGTGTTGTAGGCCCAAGTAGCTTCTACCAATATTTCTACCCAATATTTTCTGCTACTACTCATAACCTTGGTGAGGATACTCTCTAAGGCTCTGTTAGTTACTTCCACTTGGCCATTCTTCCAAGGGTGGTAGGCACTAGAAGTATTATTCTTAATATTGTGCCTCCTCATAATATTCTCAATGAGATGAGAAGTGAATTGCGATCCCTGATCAGTGACTACTTCTTAAAGGTACCCAAACTTGTAAAACACATTCTCCCTCAGAAATTTTCCTCGGTTACGACCTTCACAGCCTTTGTTTCAACCCACTTTGTTAAGTAGTTAGTGCAAACTATGATATACTTTTTCTATCTAGATGGTTGGTAAATAGGTTGAATGAATTCCATGCCCCATTTATCAAATGGCTCAAGGGCCACCTAAGGGTGAAAAGGAATCTCATCCCTTTGTGTAGGTTTCCCCATCCTTTAGCACTGGTCGCACCTGCTAGTGTATCTTCTAGAATCCTAGTGAAGGGTAGGCCAATATTTTCTTGCCTACAAAACTTTGAAAGAAGTCCTTTTTGCAGCAAAGTGGCCTCCACATGTGCTATCGTGACATGTAGAGAGGATATCAAAAATTTTTACCTCCCTCACACATATTCTAAGGATTTTTTCAGGGCCTAGCTTGAAAATATTTCCCCCAATACATGTGAAAGGTGCTCTTTTTTTGATGATCTTGATTTTCTCCCTGAATGAGATATTAGGAGGGAAATTTGCAGCAACCAAGTAGTTAGCTATGTCAGCAAACCATGGTGACAGTGATGATATAGAAAAGAGATTTTCATCAAGAAGTTGGTCATCCACCATTCCTTCTTCACCTCCAGATAGAGCTAACATGGATAAAAAATCTGCAACAACATTCTCCTTTCCATGTTTATCAACAATAGTTAGGTCAAACTGTTGTAAAAGTAACAACCGTCTAATTATCCTAGCATTAACATCTGGTTTGTTCATTAAATATTTGATGGTTGCATGTTCAGTGTGAAAAAAGGTTTGATACCCAGTTACATAATGTCTAAATTTTTTTAAAGCATGGAGAATGGCTAAAATCTCCTTCTTTGTGACAGTATAATTTAGCTCGGCCTTAGACAAGTTCTTATTGATAAAATAGATTTCATAAGGCAAATTTTCTTCTAGCTGTGCTAGTGATGCCCTGACATCTTTGTCGGATGAATCTGTGTGGATGTGGAAAGGCAGGGTCCAATTTGTACCTCAGAGAATGGGGGCAGTGGTCAAATTTCCTTTAATTAGCTCAAAATCCTCTTCAGAAGGACCCGACCAAATAAGCTCAGAATCTTTGGCCAGTAAACCAAATCGTGGCGAAGCCATCTTACTGAAATATTTGATGAATCTTCTATAATAACCAGCTAACCCTAAGATGTTGAGATTCAACAAGAAAATTCAGCACCCACGCCTAGTGCATTAGGCACCTAGTGCATTCAACACCTGGTTGCATTAAACACACATACTAGGGTGCGGCCCACAGTGCTATTTTTGGGTGCATGTCTATTTTGGTTATCCTTTAATTAAGATGGATATTAGACTGTAATAAATTCTCAATGTGGATTTGAATCAGTTAACTAAAAGTGATAAATTCAGTTAGCTAGTGGATTTCGAGTTAGAGGTAGTTGGTGAGGCATGCAGAGTAATTCTAGTTGTAATAGAGTTCAAAGTGCAGTGATGCATGGGTTAGTGCAAGTTGTAAATATTTTAACTTAGTTAAGTGAGTTAAACTCAGTTGTGCTAGTTGTAATTGAAGATACACTAGTGAGAGATCTAGTGAATTAAATATTAATTAATGTTGGGTATGTGTTATATTCTTTCCACGGCTATCACGTGAAAAAAAAATTAGACCCTATTTTTTGGTGGGCGGACCCACCCATGGTTTTGTGCATGGGTTTGCACATTGTTTTGGGGCATGATGGTTTTCAGCCCCTGGTATTTTGTAGATCCAGTCAAGGGAACTACGATTATGCTCTAATCTAGGGTTAATGGATTGGGGTTTATCAATGCTTCAACATGTATATGTGTGTGTGTGTGTGTGTGTGTGTGTGTGTTGTAACACTAAAAGGAATATAATGAAAAATCAAGCTGGTCATCCCGATTTGGGATCTAGGAGAAAATATATGTGTATATATATTTTATGTTTTATGCTCTCGCTATTGTTTATTTTTTGTTTTTAAGATTCATTTGTAGATAATTTCTGTACAGGGTTAAAACCTACAATTAATTCACAATCAGTGATCTCATGTGCAACTGAGGATTTACTATTATTAGTTGCATGCATGTAATCCAGTGGAGACCCAGTTGAGTTCTAGGTGAAAGGGAAGTTGACTCAGTTGTAGGATTATTGGGTTGCACATATGCAACCAAAAACCCATTGGAGTGCCCATGATACTTGCGCAGTCAAGGCAAGCAATATTTCCTATATTTTAGGGATCTTTACCATTAGGGATTTCACAAGCAAGGCAGGTTGTCTGGAGGCTGAGAATTGGCTATGTGTTGGTGAGTTTTGTATATGACAGTGTGAGACAATTAACTGAGTACTGGAGGGCTCTTGTGAGAATATTTTTGTATGTAATTTTTTCATGATCCATGCTTAATATAAAATAGAAGATAGTGGGGTTTTTATCTGTAAGATTTCCCCAAGAAATTATCTGTGTTTTGTGTAATTGATCTTTCCTCATGTTCATGTGATTAGCGATTGTGTTTTTAATTCCGCAAAATATTTGTAGAAGTGATTCAGTATTTAACTTTAGTACATTGTTAGATCGGGTGAATCCAGATATACATGCATGTTGTATAATTTATACGTGGTATCAGAGCACAGGAAATTATAGAAGTGAAGCAGGATCTGAGTTTGTGACTGGATAGAATTCGAATTTGCAGAAATAATTTCTTGGTGCTACAGCTGATTCAAGATCGAAATGGATTTCAATGGCTTGAGGTTAGAGTATGCACTCGAGGGCAGATTGAACTATATTTCTTGGAAGGAAAGGATGGAGGCAATACTCAAAGACAATGGCTTGAAGGAATTCATTGACAATGAGGTTCCTAAACCCATTGCTGCAGATGCTGCAAATCTTGATGCATGGAAAAAGAAAGTGGAAAAGGCAAGGAGGATCTTGTTTTAGGGAGTATGAGACCACATTGTCTCAAGCCTCCATGTGAAATCCAAACCATATGCAATGTGGAAGGCTTTGATGGATCTATTCCAAAGAAGTAGCAACCATAGGAAATTGGCACTCAAAGATAAACTCAGAAAGATCAAGATGGAGAAGGTTGACACCATTCCAAAATATCTAACAAAGTTTTTCCAATGTTGGGATAAACTGGGGAGCATTGGAATAATAGTTTTTGATGATGATTTGGTGATCTTGGATCTCCTAGTACTTCCCAAGTGTTGGCACAATTATCAAGAATCTATCAATGGAAGGGGAAAATTTATATATTGGGAACAACTGTGGTCAGATTTGGTGTAGGAGGAGTTGAGATAGAACACTAGAGATGGATCTTCATCTAAGAATGAGGATGAAAAGGACTATGCTTTGGCTACCAAGGCAAAGAAGGGGAAGGGGAATAAATTCCATTCTAAATCTGAGTCCAAGAATGGAAAGAAGTAGGACATGTCCAAAGTGAAGTGTTTTCACTGTCACGAACATGGGCATTTTGCTACTAACTATCGACAAAAGAGGAAGAACAAGAAGGCCGGAGGATTTGCATCTGGTGAGGCCCTTTCCTTTCAATTTAAGCTTGAATTCTCATTTATCGCATGCATGGTGTCAATTGCATTGGGAACTGTGTGGTATTTGGATAATGGTGCTTCCTTTCACATGCCAGGAGACAAGGTAATTTTCAGTGAATTGGAGGAGAAATATCTCAAGATTCATATTGAAATGGGTGACGATAGAAGATATAGTGCTACTGTGATTGGTACCATTACCTTTCAGAGGGAGTTACATAAACCATTTCAATTAAAATATGTGATGCATGTACCATGTCTAAAGAAAAATTTGGTCTCAGTTGAAATGTTGGAGGATAGAGGCTATGATGTTGTTCTTAGTGATGGAAAAGCTTTCCTGCGACATAAAACAACAGGAAAAACCAAGAGGATTGGGATTCAAGTTATGAATCTCTAAAATTTGGAGGTATATGGCTGTGTAGTAATGATGGACAAGGCAAATGAAGTGGTGAGCCGAGATGAGGGTGAATTATGGCACAAGCGATTGGGCCATATTCACCATGGAGCCTTGAAAGTCATGCAACAGATTTCTACTGGTCCTCCTAGGGGTACACTTGTGTAGTTAGACAGATGCCAGGGATGTACTATGGGAAAATATGTAAAGGCCACCTTTCATGAGAAGGAAAACGGAGCTTCGGGGATCCTTGAGAGAGTTCACATAGACATGTGTGGTCCTTTCTCGGTTGCTTCAACAACAAAACATAAGTACTATGTAATATTTGTTGATGAATTTTCTCGTAAGTGCTAGATATTCTTCATGTAGGAGAAATATCAAACATTCTCTAAGTTCTATGAGTTTAAATAACTGGTGGAGAAAGAGTCGAGGAAGTAAGTGAAGGCTCTTAGGAGAGATAATGGTGGAGAATACATCTCTAATGAATTCAAGAACTTCTGCAGCAAAGAAGGAATTCAAAGAGAACTGATAGCACCTCATAACCCACAACAGAATGGGGTTGCAGAGAGGAAGAACAGAACTATTGCGGGTGCAGCACGAGCAATGTTTCATGATCAAGGCCTACCGATGCACTTGTGGGTGGAAGCATGCAATAAACCATTGAATTTAGCTGTATCCGCTATGTTATATATGTAATTACGCAACATCAAATCAATTTGAAAAGAAACTTATCGTTCAAATAGAAAATAATAACCTCCTACGACTGACATTGGGTTGAGGTAAGGGTTAGCTGCTTCTATTTGGTTCAGGTCAGGGGGAATATTATACTAGTCAATAAGGCAAGATTTATATTGTACTTCTATGGTCATCAAGATGCTCTTTTTTCACTTTTTCTTAATGTACCTGCCCTTGCTTATGTTGGAAAAACTACTGCTACAGGTACTGGGTATCGATTTGGAACATATGAATATTTACCACGACCAATGGTAAATGTAAAAAATCGTTGTCATCATAGAGTACTTGGAATGAGTACACCTGAAGAGGCTTTCACTGGTAAGAAACTTGATGTTTCACACTTTAAGATTTTTGGCTCATCTGTTTATGTGCATGTGACCAAGGAAGATAGGAAGAAGCTACAACCAAAAGTTGAGGTTGGGATTTTTGTGGGGTACACTGAAACACCCCATAATTATCCTATTTATTTTCCAAACAATAGAATGATTGTTATGTGATGGGATATGAAATTTGATGAGAAGAAAGCCATGTGGTTGTCCCTTGAGAGGGAACTTGTCTTGCATGCAAAGGAGGAACTATTGGTTCCCAAGGATGAGTCTCAAGATGTGGATCAACCACATGAGGAGGTTCAAGGAGTGGATGAAAAAACTCATGTAGATCCATCCATCAGAAATAGCAGAAGGCGCACCGTGGAAGCTGATAGATTGAGACTTGATGCTGAAGAGAATGTAGGAGCCCATACTTCACAGTGCAGACAGAGACAATATCCTGAACGATTTACTAGATACATGGCTCTTATGAGCAGATGTATTGTGATTGAACCATATTCCTTTCAGGAAGCAGTGAAGTGACCAACTTGGGTTGATGCAATGGTGGAGAAGTATGACTCCATTGTCAAACACAGTGCATGGGAGATAGTCCCAAGACCGATCGACAAATCAGTGGTTGGATCGAGATGGATCTACAAGGTAAAGAAAGTTGTTGATAGGAGTGTGGAGAAATAAAAAGTCAGATTTGTGGCTTGGGGTTTCTCACAGATCGAGGGGATAGATTATGATGAGACTTTTGTACCTGTTGCAAGGTACCCTTCCATAAGATCCATCCTTGCATTCTCAGCGCAGATGGGCTGGTGCATTCATCAGATGGATGTGAAAATTATGTTTCTTAGTGGGATCATTGAGGAATAGGTGTACATAGAGTAGCCTAAAGGTTTCTAGATGTTCAACAACTAGTCAGATGTGTGTAGACTCAAAAAAGCACTGTATGGGCTGAAGCAAGCACCTCGTGCTTGGTACACTTGGATAGACAGTGATTTCACCGAACTGGGCTTCACCAAAAGTGAAGCAGATGCAAACCTGTACAAGATTGTGGTTGTGAGTAAGCTATTGATTATTTTTCTATATGTTGATGATCTAATTTTTACTGGTGATAAACAACTGATACACTCATACAAGGAGGATCTTGCAAGGGATTTCGAAATGAAGGACATAGGACTCCTTCATTATTTCCTTGGATTGGAAATATCGAATTGGGATGGTGAAATTTTTATTTCTCAAGGAAAGTATGCAAAGGAGATACCGAGTAAGTTTAACATGGAGAGCTGCAAACCTATGGATACTCCTCTTCCAGGAAATTGGAGGAAAGAGGATGCTACTTCTGGAGAGGTATTGGATGCTACTATCTACCAACAGTTAGCGGGTCCGATAATGTATTTGGTGAACATGAGACCAAACATTGTCTATGCAGTTAACCAGCTGAGTCAAGATATGGTTAAGCCTACCAAGCTCTTTTGGAAGGCGGGGATGCATGTCCTGAGATACCTGAGGGGCATATCAGAGTATGGTCTGTGGTACAAACGAAAAGAGGGAGTGAAGTTGCATGGCTTCACGGATGCAGATTGGGTTGGCATTCCATCAGACAAAAAGAGCACATCAAGGGGATATTTAGCATTGGATCCAAAACAGTTTCCTGGTACATCAGGAAGTAACGATCCGTGGCACTCAGTTCAGTGGAAGTGGAATACATGGCAGCAATTCAATTTGAATGTGAGGCTATTTAGATGATTAAGATATTGGTTGGTTTGTTTGGTTCTCAGATGGATTAAACATTGATTCATTGTGATAATCAGAGTTGCATTAAACTCTTGATTAATCTTGTGTTTCATGATAGGTCCAAGCATATATATATATATATATATATATATATATATATATATGGTACCATCATCTTAGAGATTGTGTTTAGAGAAGGATAATGTTGCTTTAGTACATTCCCACAGAAGATCTGGATGCAGATATTCTGATGAAGGCGCTCACCAGGTGCAAATTCGAATAACATAGAGACAGGATTGGGGTGAAGGATAATCCCTTTCTTGTTGAGAGGGAGTGTTGAGATTCAATAATAAAATTCAGCACCCAGGCCTAGTGCATTCAAAACTTGGTTGCATTAAGCACCCAGACTAGGGTGGGGCCCACGGTACTATTTTTGGGTGCATGTCTATTTTGGTTATCCCTTAATTAATATGGACATTAAACTATAATATATTCTCAATGTGGACTTGAATCGGTTAACTGAAAGTGATAATTCAGTTAGCTAGTGGATTTTGAGATAGAGGTAGTTGGTGAGGCACGCTAAGTAATTCTAGTTGTAAGAGAGTTCGAAGTGCAGTGGAAGATGAGTTAGTGCAAGTTGTAAATATTTTAACTCAGTTAAGTGGGTTAAAATCAGTTGTGCTAGTTGTAATTGAAGATACACTAGTCAAATATCTAGTGAATTAAATATTAATTAATTCACAATCAGTGATCTCACATGCAACTAAGGATTTAATATTATTAGATGCATGCATGTCAGATCCAGTGGAGACCCAGTTGAGTTCTAGGTGAGAGGGAATTTGACTATCAGTTGTAGGATTATTGGGTTGCACACATGAAACCAAACACCCATTGGAGTGCCCATGATACTTGCACAGTCAAGGCAGGAAATAATTCCTATATTTTAGGGATCTTTACTGTTAGTATGAATCTTAATTGTAAGTGTGCGAAAAAAGACCACTTTAGTTGTGCATAAAAAACAACCCTAAAAACAAAATATGGCTTCCAATATCTTCAGATCTGCAATTGGTTGATCAAGATAAATGTTGCAAAAATTTAGATCTATGCATCAAAAGACATTAAGCAGTAAATAAAACAAGATTTACTCCATCCATCCAATAGACAAGACAAGAATATGTTGAATGAATTTTGTATTGATGGCACCTGGGAGGAAAACACAGAAGGGTGTTACTAGTTCTCCTCAATGGGATGGGTTCTTGTAAGTCCTCAGCACTTTAGATCTAAAATTCCTCTGTCTTGATGGTGTAGAAAACCCATACAAAAATGGTAGCAAACTATGACTATGATGGTGGATCAAAGTCAGACCAAAAGTATAGATCCAGAGAGATATTTAGGCAACAAAAGGTGGTAAATCAATGGAAAAACCCTTTTATTTATAACAAAATATTGAGTTCGTCTAGATATTGGTGCATAATTAAAATATTATTAACCAAATCAAGATCCAACTTTTATGGAATATTTTATTATATTTGTTGCAGGGAAAAGGAATTTGACTTGGGTCAAATCCCTTTATTTGTAAATAATAAATAAATAAATGATTTATTTATCATTTTAAGGATGTGTTTTAAATAAATAAATAATAATAAATAAATAAATAAGGTTTAAATAATTATTCCTAGAAAATAATAAGATAAATAATAATTTATCTAATTAATTTTCCTGTTCTGGGTTAAATATGACCAGGAATATTAATTAAACTACTGTTTAACTAATTATTCCTTGAGGAAAATCAAACAAATGTGGCTTTATTTAATATTTTCTCATGAGGTTTCCTGTTTAGACCATAAACAACTTAATAAAGGTGTTTTACTAAGTTATTTTCATAGTGAAAGCAATTTTACTTAGGGTAAAATTGGTCTTACATGGTGTACTTGGGTCCATCTAATAATAATAGGTTAGATGGCCAAAAAATGGTGTAACAGATTGCCCCCCAGCGTGTGAGTGTTAGGAGCTAATCGTATGACTGAAGTATGTTGTAAAACTCAATCAGTAAACACTGAAGGGGAAGTCAGAGAGAGAAATATAAGGTAGACCAAAGCGCTAAAGGACTAGCCCCTAAGGAGGCAAGACTTACAGGTGCGACAAGTCTCTTTTATGGGTGAGTACCTGTGCTATAGGCGACGGGGGAGGCATACCTATGCCCACCAAGAAAAAGTAAAAAGAATAATGTGTCTAGTAACCAAGGGACTGAACAATACAGTACATGCTAGCATAAACATGAGCCAGGTAAAAGCATGATAATGACTCCCACATACATACTATGCCTAGGACAACAGCCAGGACCTATAAAATAATATTTGAGTACATGAGATACAAATACAACCCAAATGCCCCTGTAAATAGGAAAGGGCTTTGAAAATATAATTGATACATGCAAACAAAAAGGCGCTACAAGTGGTTGAGGTCATCATAATCAAATATATGGAGTTGCATCAAAGGCTGTAATGAAGAGGTCATCTGGGCATGTGGGGGGCTACCTGTAGGGCCACCCCCTCATGAGGGCTGGGACATCTCACACACACCCAAGAATCGTCGATATCAGTTGCTGCATCATTGAAACATCAAGTATACGGATCTCGATCATGCTGAAAGGAGCTGGAGCTAAGAAGAAATCAAGTCAAAGGGTAATAAGGAGTCCCTTTGCTTGATCTAAGGCACCATACAAGAGTGGAAGCTGTAACCAAGGTACACTACCCTCTAGACATGTCTTCTGGAATGAATGAGATGATGTCGATAGAAGGAGGTCCGCCATAGGTGAGGCAATAAGGGATCCTCAACTAAGGCATGAGAGAAAATAGTAGAGCGACTGACGGACTGACACTAGGGATGATGATGAAATGGGGGGTACTAAGCAGCAGATAGATGAATTCCCTTGTTAAAGCATAAAGGGCATGGATCACCTGACAGCGACTGACACAATATCATGAGGGATAGGGGATAGAGGTATTGAAGGTCATAATGTGCGACATGAGAGAGGAACCAAGCAAATGAAGGATGGAGGACTATAGCGGGATATAAAGGGACTCGGGCTAGAATCCATGAATGTAATGATGACTCAACTTGGATGCTCTAAAGAAGGGTGACTCGATGGTGCTGCCACATAGAATGGGTCCAATGGCGACCATAAAAACATGAGTACATGATGGTTACTCATGATGAAAATCGACATGAGCATGGATGAGTATGAGGACAAAGTGGTGCCCCCAAGTACAAGTGTTGCAAGAGAAGAAATTCGATTTTGGGGAGTAGTGAAGTGACGATTCGTGGACAAAATGTGTCTTGGTGAAGTATCAAATCAGATAATCATGATTTGGCTACCTAAAGAAAATAAAACATGCAATTCTAGAAGGAAATGCTAAGGGTAATATCTCTTTAGATAGAGGGCACTGCGAGGATTGGGAAGGGGATGGCCTTCGAAGTCCTCTAATAGATATGCCCCCTTACCTAAATCCTTATTGATGATGTAAGGTCCTAGCCATAATGAGTCAAAATTCCCATGACTAAGGACATCATGGGCCTAGTCATACACAAAAACAAGAGTGATCTTTAGGCAATAAAAGGTGGTAAATGAATGGAAAAACCATTCTATTTATAACAAAATATTGAGTTAGTCTAGATATTGGTGCATAATTATAATATTATTTGCCAAATCAAGATCCAAATTTTATGGAATATTTTATTATATTTGTTGGAGGGAAAAGGAATTTGACTTGGGTCAAATCCCTTTATTTGTAAATCATAAATAAATAAATGATTTATTTATCATTTAAAGGATATAGTTGAGTAATAATTAAATAAATAATGATTTATTTAACTATTTATGAGTGATTTAGTCAAATTTAACAAGGAATATTATTTAAATAAGGTTTAAATAATTATTCCTAGAAAATAATAAGATAAATAATAATTTATCTAATTAATTTTCCTTTTTTGGGTTAAATATGACCAGGAATATCAATTAAACTATCGTTTTACTAATTATTCCTTGAGGAAAATCAAAAAATTGTGGAGTTATTTAATATTTCCTCATGGGGTTTCCTGTTTAGACCATAAAAAACTTAATAAAGGTGTTTTACTAAGTTATTTTCATAGTGAAAGAAATTTTACTTAGGGTAAAATTGGTCTTACATGGTGTACTTGGGTCCATCTAATAATAATAGGTTAGATGACCAAAAAATAGTGTAGCATTTACCATAATGAATTGCAGAAGCCAGTCAAGCTATCTAGAGGCTAAGAATTGGCTATGTATTGGTCAGTTTTTCATATGAGAGTGTGAGACAATTAGCTAAGTACAGAAGGGCTCTTGTGAGAAGAGTTTTGTATGTAATTGTTTCATGATCCATGCTTAATATACAATAGAAGATAGTGAGGTTTTTAGCTGTAAGATTTCCCTGGGAAATTATCTGTGTTGTGTGTGATTGATATTTCTTCATGTTCATGTGATTAGCGATTGTGTTTTTAATTCTGCAAAATATTTGTAGAAGTGATTCAGTATTTAACTTTAGTACATTGTTAGATCGGGTGAATCCAAGATATACATGCATATTGTATAATTTCTACATAAGAAACTCTTGACATCTCTTTGCTTTTGAGGAGCAGGTACCCTTTTGATAATAGTGATTTTTCTTGGGTCCACCTGTATTCCTACTTCGAAGATTTAGTGTCCTAATACAACTCCTACTCTCTTCAGGAATTCACACTTTTCTAGGCTCAGGGAGAGATGCATCTCAATGCACCTTTTCAATACTTTACCCAAATTGGATAGAGCCTCCTGGAAGTCATCCCCATATGGCGTGAATTTCTTCCATGTATATTTCAACAGAGTCATGGAATACCTCAAAGAAAATTCTTAGGACAAATATTTGGAAGGTATCTAGGGCTTTGCACAACCCAAAGGGTAGCAATCTATAAGTGAAGGTACCCTAAGGGCAGGTGACAATAGTCTTAACCTGGTCTTCAGGGATGATTTGAATCTGATTGTACCCACTGAACCCATCTAAGAAGGAAAATAACTTATTCCCTGCAAGGCCATCCAGGGCTTGGTATATAAAGGGCAAAGGGAAGTGGTACTTTTTGGTGGCTTTGTTTAGTTCTCGATAATCAACAAAAATTCACCATTTTCCATTCTTCTTCAGGACTACGACAAGAGGAGATACCCACTCATTGTCCGATATAGGATAAGTAAAACCTGCATCCAAAAGTTTTTGCAACTCTTCCTTGACTATGTCCTTCAAAGCTGGGTTGTCGCATAGGCTTGTATCCTTCTTTGATGTAAATATGATGTCCGCATACTAAAGGATGCACCCCTTTCATGTCCTTGTAATCCCAAGCAAATGCATCTAGGTTTTCTGTTGAAAGATGGCATAACTATTTTTCTTCTTGATCCAAAAAGTTTGAATTGATTTTCAGAGATCTGGATGGGCCAAACTCAACATCCTTGGTGGTTTTAGAGGTTGACTCGACTGAGTGCACTTCCATCCAAGGTTGGCTTTCAAATTATTTGACTAGGTTTTCAAGAGGACTGCTAGTGGAGGACTGGTTTTGAATGGCATAGTTGATAACTTCGTCTTCATCAAATCGTCCCCCTCTAAGAACATCATCTATGGTAAAAATAGGGGTAGTGTTATATACCTCCTCTTCTTCATCCTCCAACCATATAGGTATATCATGATCAATGGAAGGTTAGGCTAGAGGATATAATACCAACTGTTTAGATAAGGGCCCATTTTTAATAGTCAGGTTTCCAACACGACAGCTAATATAAGCATTTGCAATGGCTAACCAAAGTATCCCTAAGATGAGAGGATATCCATTGAACTTGGTTTTAGGTTGCAGAACCAAGAAATCAGTAGGATGCTCCCAAGAGTCAATTGTAACCATAACATCCTAAATAATTCCTTGCAGAGTTACTTTGGACTGATCTTCAAGTTGCAAACTGTTGTGGTTTTCCTCAAAGTCCCTTGGAGATTAAGTTTCAACATAGTTTCCTTGGTCATGACATTGATGGCATCCCCTAGATCGATAAAAGTGTTGGGGACTATGACAACATCTATGTGAACATCTACAACTGGACTGCCAGGGACCAGGTACTTTGGAAAGATCACCCTCCCCAGCATTAAGTCAGGCAATTGTCCTACCACATTGATGGTGGGGGTATCTTTCTTCTTTCTCCCAGGTTTCTTGAAGCACTTTTTCTTGATGAGCCTATTCTAAATAGGGACATCCTTGGTGGCCTAGAGAAGTGATATATTTACACCCAAAATTTTCATCCCTCTCAAAAGTTCAATCTACTCTGGGATGTGCTAACTAGGATGGATCAAGTGCTCAGGAAAAGGAGGTTGTTGGATCCTAGTGTTACCTTCTTCATTTTCCTCCTCAAAATCTTCAAGTGGATATGGAGGGTGGTTGTCTAGGAGTACTCTTCCCAACCTATGATTAATCTCCTGTATCTCCACAACATAAGCTGGATAGGATGTTTATCCACTCTAAACCTATTGTGCCTGTCTGTTGTTTGGGTTCGGATTTGGCTGTGTAGGAATTTGAGGCAACTTGGGTGGAGCAACATGAGTAAGCTGAGGTTGAGGTTGGGGTGGAGGAATTATAGCAGGTGGTTGATTGTGTTGAGGCCTCCACCATTGGGATGGATTGTTCCACTGAGGTTGTTGTGGAACATACTACTGAAATGGTTGGTTCACAGGCTGAGGGTGATATTGAAGGTTGTAAGGCCAAGTAGGAGGTGTAGGCTAGGATGGAGGAGTGGGTGTGTACCAAGATTTCATGGGTGCACTCTGATTATTGTGATAGTAAGAGTAAGGTGCACCTTGTATCCCCCATTGATATGGCTTAGGGCCTTGAGGCCTTCTCTGGTTGATGAAACAAAGTTTCTCTAGCCCTACTTCCCCACCTTGATATACAACTTTAAGTCCAGGTAAGGAGGGACACTTGTATGTGGCATGATTCTCTTCACAGACTAAGAAAACCTCTATGACACTTAGTGGACATTCATTTCTTGGGTGCTTTCTCATATATCTAGGGAAAAATATAGCCAAGGCTCTTTCTTCTTCCTCTCACTTTATTTTGACCTGCATTATGTCCATTTGCAAAGCAAAGGTGTGCACCATGTCACTCTTGAAGTCCTCTAGCATGTTTCCAATCTCATGTTTGATGGAGGTGGAAGAGGAAGGGGTATTGGATGTACTTTGGCCAGCTCTAAATTTCTTCCTAACTGCTCTAGAATGGTTCCAGAAGATAGTCTTGGTTGTTTCATAAGGAAGTTGGTAGATATATCCTCTTGATAACATATTTAAGGTTTCTTTCACCTCCTTTATGATCCCTCAAAGAAGTAAAAGTTTAAGTGATCCAAGATCAAGAGTACAGCTGGCTCTCTTATAGTTTAACTGAAACCTCTCTTAATATTCTTCTAGGGATTCATCGGGCCCTAGAGTCATCTTAAATATCTCATCCTTCATTTCCTTGGACCTACAGTAGTCTCTGTATTTTTTGTTGAAGGCCTCTTGCATCTATGCCCAGGTAGTGATGTTGTTCCTAGGTATACTCATGAACAAACACAAGGCTGCATCCTTAAGGGTGGATGGGAATAACTTGAATTTATAATCATCTCAGGCATAGTCATAAGTCCTACAGAAAACAACAAATTTAAACATGAACCTTCCAGGATCTTCTGAGGTAAGTCCATGAAAGTGTGGAAGAGCTGAGGGGCTGATGTTTTTCATCTTCGTTTCCCCATGTAACTCTCTAATGGGAAAGGGTTCTTGGGTTTCAATGTCATCCATGGTTGAGATAGGTGGAGTAGGTCCCGCAGTTGAAACAAGATCTTATTATTCCCCAATAAGTTCTTCAAAATTTTCAGAAGGCTCACCTATGGTATGTTAAATCGCACAACCACTAAAGAAGAGTGAAGGGTGGCTATGTGGTGATGTGGGGGTTTTTAGGTAAAAAATTTCCCTGAGTATCCCTACTCCTACGAGGCATGAAAATATGATTTTTTTGTTTTATTTCAATATCTCTGAAACAAAATGAAAAAGGAAAGTGGAAAATATTGCCAAAAAAAAAATCAAAGCATATACTAGACACCTCCTGAGAAACGACACAAAAAAGTGGTGAGCCTTGATATTTCACCAAGAATGTTGCAACTCCCAAGGGCTTCCCCACTTTACTTTATCAACCCAGGGTTCATACAAACTTGGAGGTGATCGTGCTATATACACAACAGATGCACTCTAATCATGTCATCCTCTTCTGAGCTCTATGAAAGGGTGCTACTTTTAGGGTTTCTAGGTGAAGTCTGTCATACTTCTGGAATTAGGATTAGGGCTGCCAATGATTCAAATCCATGGAACTATCAGCAAGTACAAAATTATACCATAGTAACCAAGTACATTTAACTATTATGCAATGAAGGAAATCTACTTATTAGACTATGATAACAATTGTAAAGAAACCTAGGTACCTTGCATGAAGTAAATTGCGGAATTGAAATGATAGAAAGAAAACTAATACAATCACACTTAGTTGGGAAAAATGGATAAAAAAAATCTAATTAGTCTATGATCTATGTATCATGATTTTATTCATGACCTAACTATGCTTGAAAATATGTTGTTTTGCAGCTAGGAGAAGGAAGTGATAAGGTGGATGAAGGTAGGTTTGAACACATGGGGGTAAGGCTCAAGGTGTATGAGTGGTTCTTGCAGGTTAAGAAGGTGGCCATGGAACTTTCTAGGCTTAAGGAGGGGTCCACATGTGCTATTCCAAGAGCTGCTATAGGTTTCCTGCACTGCTACAGGCAATTCCTGAATTCTACAGGAAACAGGCCGAGGGAAATCTGAGGCCAAAAAGAGGTGGAAAAATGGTACGAAAGGTGGTGTGAAGGTGGATGAATATGAATAGGAGGTGGCCCACACCTTGGCCAAGCTCATATCCTCTTGGGGGGCCTGTCTTGCACCCCTAGGGTTTTCTCACAGTGTAGGGATGAAAAATCTGAAAACATGGCTGATGGTGATCTTGCTAAAAAAAGAGCTGAAGGAAGATGAGAGATGAAGCTAGAGGTGTTGGTGGAATTCTCCTTGGTTGTGCTACCTATATATGCAATCAAATTACCTATTCATGCAACAAAGATGGAAAAATTCATGATAAAGGCAATGGAAAATAAGACTTGAATTTGTAAAGAAAATCTATTCTAATCTTAGAAGTAGAGATCTACCACGACATACTGAACATGTTCATGGAATTACAACAACTAATCTCATCTATTTCAAGAAATAATAAACTAAAAATATTTTTTGGTCTGTGGGGAAGATCTACCCTCCTCAAGCTGTATTGACAGAGGTGAGAGGGGGAGGCTTGACTCACAAATTTATGGAGTTTATCACCTAATCTACCACTCATGTAAGCAGCATAAATCTACAACAAAAGAAAAATGGAATCAAACTAAAATATCAAATGAAAATACCAACCAAATAACTAATCATTCATATGAAAAACTAGATAAATGACATGAAAGGAAAGAATGATTACACAAGAGAGCCTGAGGCACATGGATTGGGCCCTAACCCACAAGCCTATCTCTCTGGAACAAAATCAGTAAGGAAAATTCTGAATACTCATTTGATTTCAAGAATATATTCTCATTAAATCCATGAAAGTATTGAAAAAATGATTACAGTAACAAAGAGCTTGATGGCTTTTTCCAAAATCTGAATCCTAATGAGCTTAGCTCTATTTAGCCTAAAGGGTAGCTACCAACATCTCCATAGAAATTAGGTGATGAGTCCACTTGACTCCAACTGAAGTATGGCTTTGAGTGCACTTGGTCTTGAGTTTGCTTGGCTGCCTTTGATTTCGAGCTATTGGAGGGAATCTCGAGGATCCCTTGCCTGACTTTTGGAGTTAAGGAGGGTGGAAAACTCACTAGAATCTCTCTTTGATGTCTAATCTGAGTCTTTATGAAAAAATATTCACAAAAATTCCATATCTTCATGATTTTCCTGCATTTAACCTTATGTTAGGTACTCGAAGTATGTTAGCCTCAATCACCACCTACACTAGCATCATAATACCATAATATAATAAAAAATGCAAGAAAAGAGATTTAATAAGGCAAAAAGGTGACCATTAACCCCTCCAAATGTACCTAATGATGGAGCTCATCAAGAAGCAGAGAAATTTTTGTTTTCTTGAAGCAACTCTGTTGATGTATTTTTCAAGCTTGCTAGTAGCAGAGAAACACCAGAGATGAAAAAATGTACTCTGAAAAAATAAATCTCGTGAACTTTATTACCCTTCTCCTGTTTTGAAACATTGTGATATGGATAGCTTTATGATTGTGTTCAATCGAGGAAGGACAAAGGGGACTATGTTTATGCATGGGTTAAGTGAGTAAACCTGAGTGATCTAAATGATGAATCAATACTCCTTGAGGAAATAGGCCCTGCATGAAAGATTTGACCAAGGAAAAGAAGCTAGAGTTCTATCAGCATGTTTCCAAGTGTTGTCACTGTGACAAACACCTTCCAAAATTTTTCCTATACTTGAATTTTGGAGCCTACTGTGGAGCTTGCGATCAGTCGTTCCATAGTAATTTCTTGGTCAATTGATACTCTATTAAGTCTTTGAGCTCCCTCCTTGGATTATAAGTGTCGAAGTCACTTGATCACACATGCTTAGTCTGTAATCAATTCATGAGTGCATTCCTTCATGCAAGCTTGAACAAGTCTAGAACAATCCATCAAGACAGTTCATGTGCAATGTTCAATCCATGTCGACAGTCAGTGTGCATTGGCATTGCTAGTCTCTCACATTTGGCTGCGATTATATTTCCATTTCGGTAAGTTTTTCAAATTGTCTCTTTTGCGCACCTTCACTCTCGCGAGTGTTTTTTTCATGTTTTAAACTGCCACTTTTTCTTGATTTCACTTTAATTAGTTTATTTTTCATTTTATATGAACTTTGGCATATGTTTCTTTCATCTTTGTTCGCATATCACAAGTGTTGTTTGCACTTTTCTTTTCATATAGAAAATGTCATCTTTTTGCATGAGAAGTGTCTCTTATTGTATAAATGTAGTTTTGGCTTGTGTTAAGGGTTAACCTTGGTGATAATGAGTCATTATTACCATGTATAAATGTATTGCACTCATTCCCAAAGTTTCAAGCACTGTCGTACAAGTTTCGTCACAAAGTGTATCTTAGTGTCACACTTGGAGTGAGATATTGCAATGTTGTCATGTTGAGGAAAGTATGTTATTCATATGTATTGAGTGTCTTGTGTTGTGTCGAAAAGTGATCTAAATATTTTATCATGTTCATGTCTTGTTCTTGTTCAACTTCATCCCACTAATTACACACTTAGTCAAAACTAGGAAAACTTCTCAACAGGGCCACTCAGCCCCATCCAAACCTCTTGAACTACACACTGTGCAGTCTTAGTCCTCAATCAACAATCTTGCTTCCTGGCACTGTGAAATGTGTAGTATCTACCTCCAAAAATTTCTCAATACACAGACTTAGTGCTCAATCCTAGTCCTTAAGCCTGAGAACTATGCAATCCTTGTCTCTAGCGACCCTTCCCTACACATTGCGCAATCTCAAGCATCAAGCCTCAAACTTGAGCTCTTGAACTGCACAACTGTGCAATTTCCTAGCCCCTGTTTCTATTGAACTATGTATTGGGAAACTTTAAGCCTCAAGCCTCAAGCTTCAGCCCTTGAACCCCTCAACTATGTAATCTACCAACCTATTCTCCTATTTGAACTATGCATTGGGAAACTTCAAGCCTCAATATTGACCTCCTGAGTCCCTTAAATGCACAGTTCCTCTTCCCAAGCCTCTATAACTACGCATTTCATAGTCTCAAGCTTGAATCCCATAACTTAACCTTTGGAATTGCGCAATCCCTTAGTAACTCACTCAACCAGTCACTAGTTCCAACCCTAACAAGTGATTTCATGAAACACGTTAGATTAGGTGCTTATTGAACTAATGTCCTCTTGTCATGAGTGGATTTCAGTCGCATGTATTATTTCATGCTATGATAGGATGATGATGAAGGAGATGGAGAAGGAGACCATGCTAGAAGACACCTATGGAGATGAAGAAACCAGAGGATCATTAGGTGAGAAGACAAATGAACACAAGATTACAACATAAGACAAAAGATCAAGATCACATTGAAGACTCCTTATCTTCGAGTCATGAGGAGGAATAAGAAGAATAACATGCATGATATTTCAAGAAGACAAAGAAACTAGCAGCAAAGAGAAACTTGACATTGCCATGTCATCATGTAGTCCATGTTATCAGTGTCATGTTATGTTATGTCATGATTCATAATGTGGCACATAATTTTGTGGATTATTTAAATTCAATATTAGATAAATGTAATGTAAAGTGGAAGTCCAAGAGTCATCCACGTAATGTCAAAAGTCATGTAGGAAATTGAAAGGTCTTATCGAATTCAAATAGTCATGAGGTCAGTCCAAGAGTCACAAGGAAGTTGAACTATCACCCCAATTGTTATATACACACCCTCATTGTACATGTGAAATGACTTTTCACCTTGGATCCTCCTACCGGGCATTGGAGAGGAAGATAGTTTTTTTGGAGGAGCGAGTGATTGCTCTAATGCTCCACTATTGGGGCTAGTGGTGTTCACTCTCTTGATATGTCTTGGAACTTTTACTTAATTCAGAAGCTCGTTGAACCAACTCTCTTTCATGCATATGTCATGAATATTGTAAGACTATTATTTGAATGTTTGTGATGTATGTTGTTTTCATCTATACTAAGGAAATTGAACTATTTCGGTGGCTTTGGTACTTATCTTGTTGAATATGTGTTGTATTTTCTTTAACAATCGTTGCTTCGTTGTGAACTATTTCATTGGTTGATCAATGATTCATTCATATGTATATGCTCATGTGCCTTTTCTAGATTAGTACTATTACTTGTATTTAAAAGACCCACCTTTCTCTTCCCTTTTGGTAGAAGTACCTTGATACTTTCCGCAACTGGGCATTCCACAAGGCATACTTACTTGTTGATTCGATAACACCTGTGCATTACTATTTTGTGATGAACTTTGTAGCCAAGGAAAATCTACAGGGATACATGGCAGCCGGGTCAATACTTCGGACGGGGCTCCTACTCCAAGCGATGTGAGGTCTAATTGAGACTTCACATTGGGGAGACCCCCTTGGTTCATGATTTTCCAGCACCATCAACAATATGACACTAAAGATGTGCTCAAATGCATTTATTCTATTTTGGGAACACTAAAAATTTTCAGTAAGAAAAGAGGAAGAGATAAATTAAGATATTTGTATTGAGAAATACATCACTATTAGGATGTTGATATAAGAGTCAAACTCTATTTCTAAAGCGCAAAATGTTTTTTTTTTTTTTCAAAATATTAAGAAGATTAATATATTCAAAATGAAGATTAAATAAAAAAATGTGATAAAACGTTTTAAAAATACTTTTAATGTTAAAAAGTTGAAGATGTTTGCTTTACTTCTCTACCACTTTGTTTACTACAATCTCTTATCTAGTGTTTTCGATACATTGTCTACTACACCGCCCTCATTTATGTTTTATTGTCATTAACCATTACACCCCATTTATAAACCATTACCTATATACAAATACAGCAAGTAATATGTATAGTTTCACATGAACGAATCATATATATATATAGTTTTACATGAAACCAAACCATTACCTATCTACAAACATGAGTGAATAAATATATTTTCCCAAAAATTATATATATATATATATATATATATATATATATATATATATATATGATTATGTTCACGTCCTTGCAAATGTAATAGATGGTTCAAAATTTTAAGTTGCAATAAAACAATTTCAAATCAAAATGTTCCATTGAAATTTTTTAATTTAAAATAATTTTTTCTCTATGTCATGTCATTTTCATTATTATTGATATTTTTTAAATTTTTTTATGAATTTAAAATTTATATATATTTTTATTAATAATAAAATTTATTAAATACATTATTTACATTGTAGTTGATTAATGTATTTGATAATTTTTCAGATGGTTATATAAAAAATTGAAACTCTAAGGTTATACAAATTTGAAATTTTAAAATCATAATTAATTATTACGATAAACAAAGTCTTCTTTAGAACATATTTTTATCACATTGATATCTCTATATAAAGGAGGTTTTATTTACAAATTATCGTAAGGTTTCGCCATAATTTTAAAGAAAAAGTTGAGTAGCTATTGTTTAATTGCAATATGGAGATGTCATTAAATGATCAATGCTTTCTATAAGGCTTGTTAGTTGGAGAGTGAAACTAATGAATTTTTAGTTGGTGATTTTTAGATGACAAAGGTTAAATAATAAATATTAAAGGTGTATTTTTTTTGAATTTGGAATCTTAATGTTATGAGAAATGATAACTTGTATAACTATATTATGTGTTTTTAATGAGTGACCTTTATAGGACAAAGGTTAAATAATTAATATTAAAATGTGTAATTTTTTTGAATCTTGAATATAAATGTTATGAGAAATGACACTTAATGTAACCATACAAATTAAATTATCTGTAAATACTAACAAACATCAAAACACTTATTTATAATACATTTTACATTTTTAAAATTTAAAAAAAACATCTAGTTTATAAATTTATTAAATTATTATTACTATTAATCATAAAAAAAATTAATATATAAATTAAACACTTGTACATTTAAAAAAAAATATGTAACAAGATTCTTAACCATGGAAATTTACCATCACTTTATCATGGAGATTTTTAATTTTAAATAGACTTTGTTATAATAGCATGAGCCACTACCATGGTTTATGAGTACTAAACCCCCCAAAAACCATAACTTATTTCATACAACACTTGTTTAACTTATTTGATCAATTTAATTAAAAAAGGAAAAAAGGGCATAACTACTTTGGGGATAAATTTCAACCTTTGGTTTATGTATATTACTAGGAATATCTTAAAATATTCCTTTGAATTTAAATCCCTACCATCCACCTAATAACTAGCTTATAGGGTAGCCATATAAATTAAATGGTAGGTAATTTCCTAAGAAAGATCATAACTACTCCATGTTACATGTTTTAAAATAAGCTTTGTTACAATACCATGATTTATCAATACCACATCCAAACCCATGGTTCGTATTGTGGGCTAAGACCTTATACTACATTTGGTTATTGTGGTTGCCATGGTCTTTTACCAATAAAACAAAGTGACTCATCTTGGCTTGGTTAAGCGTCACTTTCCAAGACCGCTTTAAGTCCAAGGATTGAAGGGCATACCTTTGTGTCACAGTTTTCTACACAAATAGCACATATTTCCACACTATCAAGAGGGTGTTCTTAGAGCATGCTTCTTTCTACATTTAGGACAAAAAATTGATAATGCAACATTTTCTGCTTTTTGCTTCTTTTGAATCCTAAGGGCATCTAGTTGTTCACTAAGACTCCCTAAAATATCTGTTTTGAAATTGTCAAGAAAATTGCCTATTTCTTCTCTACTTACCGTTAAAGTTTCAGATTTATTAATCCTAGACATAACAAGGCCTCTTGGATTTTTCCCGGTTCTAGCCTTACCTCTTGAAATATGTGTATAACATTCACAACTATCTCTATATGATAACTGTCAAACATCTCCTTTGCCCATTAAATTGAGAATATATATCCACTCATCTCTAATGGTTTTTAGCAAAATAGCTTTCAGAGTTTCATCATCTAGATTATGCATTTTAGCCCTTTTAACATTGTAAGAAAATCTTTCAAGCAAATCTTCAATATTTTCATCCTCTTTATGCATCATTTTAAAGACTTCATCTTTAAGGTTATGAGGCATACAATAATCTTTGTATTTTTCTAAGAAAAAATATTTCATTTCTTCCCTTGTTCTTATGGTATGTGTTCCTAATCCAGTCAACCATTTGAGTTCTCCGTTTTTAAGAGTGGTTGTTAACAATTTCAATTTTTGAGAATCAAGAAAGTAGTCATAAGATCTACACAAGAATTCAAACTAAAAAAAAATGTTTCAGGATCCTCATGCCTTATTTCATTAAAATTAGGGAGAATGGAGGGCGAGAATTCTTCATTGTGGCCATGGTATCTTCATCTAATATGGGAAATCAAAATTTTTTTGGCTCTCCTCTACCATTTCTACCTCTTCCTCCACCTCCTCCTATATCTCCTCTTCTCCCTCTTCCACCTACAAATCTAAATTCACCATTCACATTGTGTACCTCTCCTTCCCCTTCTCCTTCCATTGTAGATTCTTCATAGCTAGTATAAGGTTCTATAATGGATTTTCTAGCTCCTCTTTTGGTTCTTCTACCAATGGGATGTTAGAGTAAGTTTCTCCTTCCTCTTCACTAGGGACTTCTAGTCCTTGTCCTAGAAGTTTTTCTCCAGTTGAAGATAGAGATATTACTCCTTATGTTCGAGATGTAGGTTCTTCTACTACAACTTCATCAGAGGAAGTTTGTGAATTTTTTGGTTCAATCTTAGTTCTAAGTACCTCAGGAAGTCTATGTCTTCCTGTAAATGATGGAATACGAGTTTCAGTGGATGGTGTGATGCTACGGGGTCTTGGTGGGTTGAGTGGTGATGTTGGTGAATTGCTACATCTACTTATAAACCTAACCCTAGAATATATTTCCCTATGCATAAATATATTTTTATCATTTCTTTTTATTTAGATGAAAATTATCCTATATACACTTCCCTGACAATGGTGCCAAAATGTTTGGTAATTTAATTGATCTTAAATTACTTCATAAATTATCGACCAACACTTGTAAATTGATGAAGTATATGTGCACCATTTGTGCTAGGATTCATTATCATGTGAATAAATTTTAAGTTGAATTAGATGTTTTCATGCACATGCTTTATCTCAGATTCACTCAAAGTGAAAATATTGTCACTCTTGCATAAAGGAAAAATATCACCTTGGCAGAAATAAAGTTAATCTAAAATACAAAAATGAATATCACACAAACAAAATCAAATCTAAATCTACTTCTCACCCACAAAAAGATAAAACTAATTTTAAGTGAAAAAATATATTTCACTCTTGGAAAAATTAAATCTTCACACTTGACAAAAAAGTAAAATAATCTTAAAGTGTAGAAATAAAAAAAGTCTACTTCTACTTCACACTTAACGAAAATAAAACCTTGAAACTCTAATTGCAAAATTTAAAATTAATTGATTTTACTTCCTATCCATCAATCAAAACCTACATGTGCATAAAAATTCCCTTTGATTATTTTCTTCATCATTCACATAACAATATTAAACCTATGAAAGTCTTCACACAAAAAAAATAAATCTATAAAGAAATTCTACTAAAAATTTATAACAAATTCTACAGACTTTCTTTGAAAATTGAAGTTATAATCACAGTAATGACTAAAATATAAAACAAAAAACTTAAATTGAAATGAAAGAAAAACCTTACAGCTCTTGGGGGACCCTACTGTGGGTGCAAGTACAAATAAATCAAAATAGGTTACCATTCATCACACACCCCAGTGGAATAAAGAGTTTAATTAATCGATTGCACAATGTATTTCAAACATTAATGAGTCACCATATATGTTTCATCATACCAAGAACAACGTTGTATAACATCCTTCTTTAAAACATTTGGAGATCTTTAAGCCTATCTACTTTGATCGAATGCCTTAAAATAAAATGATTTAAATGAAATAATGATTTTCCATGATTTGTTATCGAAGAAGTGAATCATGAGGCAAACTATCAGCTTCAGTCCTTTTCTCGCTCTCTTGATCTGTCTTCGGGCTCCTTTTTTGTTGGGTTGACTTCCACTTTGACTTGCTTATACATGCGTCCTTATCACTTGCTATACTAAAGGAATAAATGGATATCATTGTGCTAGCTTCGAACTACCTTTTCATATTATTTGTTCCTCCGTTGATGTCTCGGAATCTATACATCCTTCAAGTATGCTGCATATTCGTTTATTAGCTACAAAATTGATGCAATTCGGTAGCTTGTGCAAATATTAAATCAAATATTAAAGAAAAATGAAACTATGAATAAATGATGATTAAATACTTGTTTTTTCCAATAACCTTGCAAGCTGACACTTAATTAGGATTATTATGGTAAATGTTGTGAAACTAGCTCAAAAAATAGAAGAAAAGATGTATCAACGCCTTAGAAATAAGCCACTTTGAGGGGGGAAACTCCAATACATTACATGAATTAATAATTTTTGGATGATACAAATTACAAAACCTCCTTTCTATATATAGGAGTCCATGGGGCCACAATGTAATCCTAGTCGACCTAACAATAATAATTTAAGGGCACAATAATAACAACATGGGGGTTACAGGGGTAAAATAATAACAATAAGGGGGTTACACTAACAACAATAAGGGACTATACTAGTAATATAGGGACCTAACATGCCCCTATCCTTCAAAAAACTGTTGTCCTCAATGCTTGAGTAGCTTTGGGTGCTTCTGTATAAAATTCTCATCCTCCCATGTAGAATCTTCAGTGGGTAAGTTCTTCCACTTGATGAGATACTCTAAAATTGATCGATTTCGTATTTGTCGAGTTCTTGTTTCCATGACCGCTTTAGGTTCCAATATGATTTTTATTTCCTCATCAATTTTTGGCAATATTGTTTGAACTGAAATATTTTCACCTATAACCTTATTTAAGCACGAAACATGGAAAAATGGATGCACTCGTGAAGAAGCAAGAAGCTCCAATTTGTATGCCATAGTACTAATCTTTTGCAACACCTTGTAAGGACCATAGTACTTTGGCAATAATTTATTATCCTTCTTAGCTTGCTTGAGGGAAATTTGTTTATATGGATGTAGCCGTAAAAATACCCAGTCTTCTACATCAAAACTTCTCTCACTACGATGTTGATCTGCTTGTTGTTTCATTCAATTTTGTGCCAAATTCAGGTTATCCTTTAAGAGCTAGAGAACTTCTTGTTGATGCTCGATGTGATTTTCCACTGCTTGAACCTTCGAATTTTCTCTTAAAAATGATGTGATGGATGGTGGATGATATCCATAAATTTCCATAAATGGGGTAATTTTTGCTGCAGTATGGAAGGAAGTGTTATACCACCATTCAGCGAGAGGTAACCACTTGACCCATTGTGTTTGTTTATCAGATACAAAACAACGAAGATATTCTTCCAAACATTTATTTACTATCTCAGTTTGAATATCAAATTGAGGATGATAAGATGAGGTATAAGCTAATTGAGTACCCAAACAAGAAAATAACTCCGTCCAAAAATTTCCAATAAAAATGGGATCTCTGTCGCTCACAATAACCCTTGGGTTTCCATGTAGCTCTTGAATTGTGTTCATAAATGTAGTAGCAACTGTACTTTCTTTAAATGGATGAGATAATGCACAAAAGTGTGCATACTTGGTGTTGGGCCTCAAAATAGTCCCTATTCTCACTCCATTATTCACCAATACCTTCACATTACTTCCATATTACCTTCATGTCACCTTCATTCCACCTCCACATCATTACATTTACCTAATCATTGAGTTATAACTATGCTTTTCCAAATTTTATTAATTCTTAACATTTTTAAGTGGATTTGTGGTTAAACTTTAGAAAATAATATTCTTATACTTATACCTAACAATTAGAATGAGTTTGTTGACATGTGTAGGTACAAAGGAAGCCTCCTAGGCACCCTTATGTGGCACTCTATGTTCAAATTCGAATTTGAGGAGATCATGGACCTCATGGAGGGGATCATGGAGGATAGGGTTATGTGTCACCATTGGTTGAGAAATATGTGGGTCAAAGGAGGAAATAGTTGATTTACATTTATGAGCTTGTTATCATAGCTTTTGTATAAATAAGAGTGTTATCTCCTTCATTTGTAATCTTTATTTGTAATCTTAATCTTAATCTTCTTCTTAATTTTTTAATATTAGTATCTTATAGTTTGGTAGTGAGAAGTTAGATTGGAGAATCAATATAATGGTTGTAATTGCAATTTGCAATTGATGATAAATAAGATGGAGCTTCTTTGATCCTCTACATTTGACTTTTCTTTTGGTGTGCTTGTGAATCCTTGGAAGGATCCCCATTGCCTAGCAAGTACAATTTTATTTTAGAGGCTTTTATTTTATGTTTGTTTGTGAATTTCATTAGATTAAATTATTAGGTTCATATGTTTGGAATATTAATGAATGACCTTTCATAAGAAAGTAATAATGTTTCCTTCAATGAATCTGATTTTTTATTTAATGTTTGATTTCATTAGTTTAAGTTTCTGATTTATATGCTTGAGATATAAATGAATAGTCTCTTGTAAGAGAGCTTTAACATTTCATGCAATCAATCAAAATTAAGTTTAAGTGCTTTAATTTCATTAGTTTAAATAGTTTTTTGATTAAGATGATTATAAAATTAATGAATAGTCTCCTGTAAGGGAACCTTAATATTTCTTACACTTGTCACAATGTCTTTAGATTTCATTTTGTTAAATGAGTAAATAGGTGTTGGAGATCCTAATGAAAGACCTCCTGTAAGGGAACTTTGAAATTTATACACCTAGCTTAGTTTAGTTTATCTCTAAGTCCATATATATTGGTTGATCCTAGAAGTTTACTTACTCGGATTGATAGTAAAATGAAACTCTAATTTGCATCCACATTTTAGACCAAACACTTGGTAAGTCTATCAACTACCACCATGATGACACTCTTTCCTTTGGACTTAGGTAAACCTATGATAAAATCCAATGAAATCTTCTCCCAACATTGACTTGTAATGGATAAAGGTTGTATAAGACCCAAGGTCTTAAGTGTCTCAAATTTATTCTGCTGGCAAATCAAACATTCTGCCACAAACTTTTGAATATCAGATTTAAGGCCATCCTAAAAAAATACTCTCTTCACCCTGTGGTAAGTTTTTAAAAATCCTGAGTGTCCTCCTAAAGGAGAAGTGTGCAATTCCAAAATAATATTTTGTTTTAGTTGCGAATTCTTACAAAGGTATAAGCGATCTTTGTACCATAGGGAATCATTTTTCCAACTAAATGTATCGAATGTACTAGGATCTTGTTGCAACTTTTGAATGAGTGTCCACACTTCTTCATCCTTCTTCCATTCATCCCTTGCTTCAGTTATCCAGTCTAGTTGGATAATAGAAATGACACAAAGCAATGCTTCCACCTCTTCATTCTTTCTTGAGAGTGCATCTGCAACAACATTTAGCTTCCCTTTTTTGTAGATTATTTCAAAGTCATAACTCAACATCTTTATGACCCATTTTTGCTGCTCTTTTGAAGATATTATTTGTTCCAAAAAGTGTTTAAGACTATCATGATCAGTTTTTACCTTGAAGTGTCTTCCCATTAGGTAAGTGTGTCATTTCTTTCGTGCATGCAGTATTGCTAACATTTCTTTCTCATAAATAGCTTTCTGTAAATACTTTCCTTTGATTGGACAACTTTCAAAAGCAATGGGTCTTCCTTCTTGCATTAAAACAACACCAATTCCATTTTCTGAGGCATCACATTCCACAATAAAGGTTTTTGTGAAGTTTGGCGTAGCTAAGACCGGTGCTAGGCACATCGACACTTTAAGATGTTCAAAGGCCTTAGTTGCTTCAGGAGTCCATGAAAATGCATCTTTCTTCAATAATGTTGTTATAGGTGCTACTATTCTCCCATAATTCTTAACAAACTTGCGATAATACCCTGTTAACCCGATAAATCCTCGCAACTACTTTATGGTTTTGGGAACTTTCCATTATTTAGTGGCTTTAATTTTGTTAGGGTCTACCTTAACACCCTTGTGAGATACAATATGACCCAGATATTCCACCTCTTGTACTCCAAAGAAACATTTGGATGTTTTTGCATATAATTGTTTGTCCTGCAATAGTTTGAGCACCCTGTCAACATGTTCAACATGATCCTTCCAAGACCTGTTGTAGATTAGTATATCATCAAAAAATACTAGCACAAATTTTCTAAGGAAGGGTTGAAAATGGAATTCATCAACCCTTGAAATGTAGAAGGTGCATTGGTAAGGCCAAAAGGCATGACCAAAAATTCATAATGACCCTCATGAGTTCGAAATGTTGTTTTTGGAATATCTTCAGTCTTCATTCTAATTTGATGATATCGTGAATGAAGATCCAACTTGGTAAAATAAATTGCTCCATGTAATTCATCCAATAATTCATCAATCACAGGAATGGGAAATTTATCTTTAATGGTGAGCTTATTGAGCTCCCTATAATCCAGACACATTCGCCATGATCCATCCTTCTTGTGTACCAATACTACGGGAGTAGAGAAAGAACTTTGACTAGGTTGAATTATACCCGCCTCTAACATTTCTGCAATCATACGTTCAATTTCTCTCTTTTGGAAGTGAGGATATCTATAAGGCCTGATGTTTGGAGGAACACTTCCTGGAATCAAATGAATAGCATGATCATGATCACGAATAGGTGGGAGTCCTTTGGGAGTTTCAAAAGCCTTGGAATGATTGTCCAAGACGTTTTAGAGATCTGCAGAAATAGATGATTTTGATGTTGGAACTTCTAGTGAGCATAATTGTGAAATTACACCTTGTTGTTATTTTTTTAGAAGCTTTGTCATGACATTAGAACTTATTATCTTTCTGGGATTCCTTGCAATACCTCATAATTTGAATTCCTTTCCTTCTGAAAAAAATTTCTAGAAAATTTCTTGAAAATTAAAAGCTACCATCCCCAAAGATTGTAACCATTGTACTCCTAGTACAACATCAGTACCTCCCATAGGAATGGAAAGAATTGGACTAGTCAATACATATTCCCCCATGGTTAGCTTGATATTATGGCATTTTACAAAGCAATTTATAGGTCCTCCATTTGCAACCATCATTTGAAATTTTGGTGCTGGCTATAGGAAACAATTCAATTCCTTGGCTACCTTACAATGAATAAAATTATGGGTACTACCTAAATAAATCAACATTATTAGCTTTTTCTTCTTGATATGTCCTTCTATCTTGAGAGTTTGAGGAGTGGTAATTGCTGCTAATGCATTACACGATATAGTCGGACTCATTTCTTCCTTTTCTAGGGTTGGTTCCTGCTGTATATCCTCTTCTTGTTCATTTTCTTCTTCCTCTTCACAATCTATGTAAAATGATTTCTTCTCAGCACACTTATGACCTTTGGTGTATTTGCTATCACAACTGTAGCAAAGCCCTTTTGCTCTTTTTTCTTCCAATTGTTGTGTTGTCAACATTTTAGGTTGTGGAAATCTAGGAGTAGCAACACTTCCCTCTTTATAGAAGTGAGTGGTAGGCTTCCTTGTCGCCATAATTTTACATTCAATTTTTCTTGCCAACCTGAATGCCTTCTCTAATGAATCAGGTTCCAAAACGTGAACTTCATGTTGTATGTTATCCTTTAAAGTACCTATGAAGAGATCAATCCTGTGTTCCTCTGGAATATCAGTTACCCTTATATTCAATTTTTGGAAGTCCTCAATGTGCTCCCCCACTAAACCATTTTGTTTGAGATTTATCAATTGGCTAAAGAAGGTGTTGCTCTTTGTATCCTCATAATTTGCTATCATTTCCTCCATAAAAATTGACCAAGTGACAATTTTTTTATGGGAGCAAAGCCATCGATACCATACAAATGTATTTTGTTCTAAATGTAAAGTTGAAATGCATACCTTTTGTGTGTTTTTCACATTATTGAGATCAAAATATTTCTCCATCTATAGTATCCATGTTACAGGATCCTTTCCATCAAATTTCCTCATATCCATTTTTGGAATATGGTGGTTCTTCCTGCCAACATTAGAGTTTATGAAATCACGATTAACTTTTATTTTTTTCTCATCATGAGTTTCCTCTACTATATTTTCACCATTAGGAAACATTTGTTGTATCAACTTTGTCAAACCTTCCATGTCTGCTTTTAGACCATTCTTCATTTTTTCCATTTTTTCATCGATCTTAGCTTCCATTTCTTCCATCTTAGATTCCATGCCAGCTGCCATGCCATGCTTCAAATCATCCATCTTAGATTCCACGCATTTCTTCAAACCATCCATCTTGTTTTCCATGCCTTTCTTCCAAACTTCCATGTCATTTTTTGTTGCTCTTTGCGAGAGTGAAATTTGTTGCACTTTCTCTTGTAAATTTGATATGTCATGTTGTCATTCTTCATCTTCATGAGTCATAGTAGAGCCTTCTAAAGGCTTAATGGGTGTTGAATTATTTTTAGGGGCCATTTTAGAATCCAATACTGATATCTATTCTACAATATGCTCTTGGAATCAATTCAACTTGATTCTTCAAACAAGACTTATGCAATTTGGGAATATAAATACACACCTTTTAATTGTTTTTGAAAATCTCTATATTGAAATTGAATTATCTCTATAATTGCAGATCCTTAATATCTAAAATTTGGCCTTGTAGTAGCCCTCTAAAGCTTCTTTCAAATGTCACAACTCTAACCTGATTTTGATTCTTCAAGGAAAAGTTATATCCAATCTTCCACAATGAACTAATTATGGACTGGTTCAGTAGAGCGAAATTGTGCGAATTGCCACGTGTCACTGTTTCCTCCCTTGTCTCTAAAATTGATAGAAAGGAAACTACAATAAGTGTACTTGCAGCCACTTTTTACAGCATTCCAATCCGATGCTCAGAGAGGG
The DNA here is from genome assembly GCA_034641835.2 of Pinus albicaulis. Classification (NCBI taxonomy): domain Eukaryota; kingdom Viridiplantae; phylum Streptophyta; class Pinopsida; order Pinales; family Pinaceae; genus Pinus; species Pinus albicaulis. The sequence continues at coordinate 127,080 of JAXQQM020089259.1, forward strand.
ATTTATGAAGATTTTCCTACGATAACCTCTTTGAGATGAAATTCGGGAGCCTGAAACAGACCTAACTTCCACATATCATATCTTTGCAAATATTGCAAACCAAGCTCTGAAAGTTTGTGACGATGTTCCTTAGGATTTCAGCTTCGCTCTCTAAAAATTTAAGTTTCTGAATCTTTGTAGAAAATAAGTTATAGCACAAATTCCGCAATGACCTATTTAGGTTAAATTCAGGAGCCTGCAAAAAGCCCTAACTTACACAGATCACATCTCCGAAAATATTGTGAAAAAATATTTGAAATTTTGCGACGATGTTCCTCGGGATTTCAGCTTCTCACTCTAAAAATTTCAGCTTCTGAGCCTTCGTAGAAAATTTTTTATAGCGAAAATTCCACGATGACCGGTTTGGAGCAGCGAAAATCCTAGAATCCAAAGTTTGATACCAAATGTTGTGAAGCCAACTTGAATAATAGAAGAAAAGAGATATCAATGCCTTATAAATAAGCCACTTCGAGGGAGCAACCTCCAATACATTACATGAATGAACAATTCTTGGATGATACAAATTACAAAACCTCCTTTCTATATATAGGAGTCCATGGGGCTACAATGTAATCTTAGTGGGGCCACAATCTAATCCTAGCCGACCTAACAATAATAATTTAAGGGCACAATAATAACAATATGGGGGTTAGAGCGGTACAATAATAACAATAAGGGGGTTACACTAACAATAATAAGGGACTATACTAGTAATATAGGGACCTAACAGTCAAAAAGGAGGAGAACGAAGTTTAGGAAAGTGTCAAAAAAGGAACAATTTCGGTCTTCAAAAATAGGCACCTAGTTCTTGGTACTCAAGACATGAAAAATATATTTGACAACATTTTAGAGAGGAATAATAGAAAAAAATCTTTATATCAGATATGAAAATGGAAATTTGTAGATCATTGTTGTTTATGTTGATGATAGGATTTTCGGGAGTGATGTTGATTTCATGAGTAGAATTTTTGAAACCAGTATGAAAAAATAATTTGAAATTTACATTCTTGAGGAACTTTCACTCTTCCTTTAATTTTAGGTTTAAAAAAAATGGATTTTTGTCTCTCAAAATAAATATCTCACCGAAATACTAAAGAAATTTGGTATTGAGGAATGTAAACCTATTAGTAAACCCATGATCACAGGTTGTAAATTGAGTAAGGATGATGAGTCTCTAGAGGTAATTCATCATATGTACATTTCTATGGTTTTCATCCTTCTTTATATCATGACCTATAGACCAAACATCATGTAAGAAGTAGGTATGGTAGGAATATTTTAGGAAAATCCAGAGGAAACTCATTTGCAGGAAATCAAGAGGATTTTCAAGTATTTGCAAGGAAAATTGAATTTGATTCATGGTATTCCAGAGGTACATATGTCACACTACAAGCTTATATTAATGCTCATTGGGCAGGTAGTATCGATGACAAGAAAAGCACCAGTTGTGGAGAATTATTCCTAGTAATTTTTCTTGTCTCTTGGATAAACAAGAAGCACACCTCTATTTCTTTTTCTATTGTCATAGAAAAATATATTTCAGGTACCTCATATTGTATTATGGATGATGGAAATATCAAATATATTGTTAGAAGAGCATGGATAACTCCATAAGAAAAACTAATGAATTTCTATATATCTTCTTGATCGAAAATGAGACAAATATATACAATCTGAAATCAAAGGGAGGCAGTTTTGTTAGCATAACCAAAAATATGGGAATTACCTAAATAACCTAATATAAATAATCTACAGGAAATACCAAAGGATAAGTTAACATTTCCCCCTTAATCTGATGGGACATTTGACATGCCAAGTAACATTCTGAACTTTTCAAAATTTTCATGTCCCAATGCTTTGATAAAAATATTTGTGATTTTCTATGAATTAGGAAAATGTGTCAGATGAATTGCTTTAGCCTCAACATGATGTCAAATAAAATGATATTTTGCGTTGAAATGCTTTTTTCGACCATGAAATTTAGGATTCCTAGCCAATTTAATTGAAAAAATATTATGAATAAGAAGAAGCATTGAAGTCTTTTGTTTCTCGTGCAAGTATTCAAGTATTTTCCAAAGCCAAATGATTTATTTTGTAGCTTGAGTTGTTGCAACATATTCAACTTTAGTGGTAGAATAAAGAGGAACATAATGCTTTCGTGATATCCATATGATAGTTTTTGATCCAAGTGTCATAAAATAACCGGAAGTAGACATCCCATTCTCTTTATCACCATCAAAATCAACATCTGAATAGCCAGTGAGATGGAAGTTTGAAACTTTGGAATATTTGATGCCATATGTTGAGTACATTTAAGATATTTGAGAAATATTTTTTCTGCTACCCAATGACCTTCACAAGGTTGATGCATAAATCTAGATAGCATCCCTATAAGAAAATTTATGTCAGATGAGTAGTGTAAAGATAAATCAAACTTCCAACAAGTTTCCTATACTTTGTTGGATCTTCAAAAGGATTGCCTTCATTTGAAATAATTTTTAGATTTTGTTCCATTGGAGTAGCAACAAGATTACAATCCATAATTCCATATCTATTTAATAAATTTCAAACATATTTCTTTTGGGAGATAAAAATATGTTGAGGTTTTTATTCAACTTCAATCCCTAGATAATAATGAAGTAATCCAAATATGACATATCAAAACCATTTTTTAGTTCCTTCTTAACATAAGCTATATAGTCATCACTGTTCCATGTAATCATCAAATCATCAACATAAACAACTAGATGTACAATTAATCTCCCAATCTTATTAACAAAAAGAGTTGTATCATCTAGGTCAAAATGCTTATAATTCAACTTAAGAATATGCTTGGTTAATTTTTCATACCATGCACAAGGTGCTTGTTTCAAACCATAATTAACCATTTTTCATGCCTTTTGTTCCTTACCTTTGACAGAAAAACCCTCTGGTTGAAACATGTAAACATATTCCTTCAAATGTCCATTTATAAATGTTTTTTTTACATCCATATGATGAATTTTCCATCCTTTCTATGTTGCAATAGCAAACAAGGTTCTATTAGTGCCCCATTTAGCTGTAGGAAAAAATGTCGATGTATAGTTAACACCCTATTTTTGTGCATACCTCTTTGCTAGAAGCCTTTTCTTGTGCTTATCAAGTGAACCATAAAATTTATACCTGGTTTTATAAACCCACTTACAACCAATGGGTTTTATGCCATTAGGAGGATCCAACAACCTCCAAGTACCATTTTTAATGAGTGCATCATATTCCCTTTGCATTTCATTTTTCCATTCATTACGACTAACAAAATCTTCAAAACAAGTAGGATCACTATAAAAAGAGGAATTATATTAATAATCATGAGAATATAAATGTGAAGAACTTTCTCTTTCAAAATAACCATGTTTTCTTAGAACTATTTTGATACGACATGATCTTCGTAGTGGTTTCTCAACTTTTGGAGGTGGTTTCTCATCATGTGAAGTAGAATATTCTTGAACGCAAGCATTTTATGTCCCTATAGAAACACTTTTAACATCCAAATTTTCTTTAGCACAACCATTATCATCATAGAGCGGAAAATTTGTTGAAGGAAACTTCACAGACTAATATAAAATGGGAACCCCCCCCCCCCTTCAGGATGTGGAAGACTATTATCAGATTCATAATAAAAATACTTGGGCATAAATTTTTCTAAATTATTGAGTTATCTATCAATAGTGGATGTATATTTATTTGATTAAAGAAAAACTACATCTCTTGATAAAATAAACTTCTTATTTTCTTCATCATATAGCTTGTTGTCTTAGAAGTATTGGAATATACCAAATACACATTTTCTGCTTATTGCACTCAACTTGTTTCTTTGTTGTTTAAGAATAAAAGCATAACATTGAAAACCAAAAATAGTGAAATGTTGAACTACAGGAATATGATTATACCACATTTGATATGAATTTTTATTGCTAAGGACAAAAGAAGGACAAATATTTCTAATATAAGCAACAAAAAACATTGTTTCTCCGCAAAACATCAACTTTACATTCTTAAAGAATATCATTAATATAATAATATTAAGAAATGTTATGTTTATTTTTTCTGCAACACCATTTTGTTGTGGATTATAATTTTCAAAATCATGTGAAGTATACTCGCCACCATTATCAGTTCTTAGAGAGCCTATATTAATTTGAGTTTCATTTGTAATCAAGAGATGAAATTTAAACACATCAAAAACATGTTAATTTTCGTTTATAATATAGACAAAACACATCCTCAAATAATCATCAATAAATGTCATCATATATTTATTACCATTAGCAATTGCAGCAAGCATAGGTCCACATAAATATGAATGCATGAGACCTAATTTTCTTGAAGCTCTAGAAGTAGAACTTTGAAAATATTTTTTTCTATGCTTTCGCAAGAGACAAGAATTACATGGAGTAATTTTTCTTGGAATTTTTGGAATCCCCTTAATTCCATGTTGTCTCATAATTTTTATACTGTCATAATTGATATGAACAAATGGGATCCATAATAAAATTGAAGATATAGTAACATTTTGTTGGATTGAATGAGTCGTATTCAATGCAATGGATGACATACCTTTAAATTTTAAGAGTTTGTCTTCTTCCACACCAGTCATAACAGTATCATTATCAAATTCTCATTAAATCTCCACTTTTCAATCAAATATATGTATTGATTGTCCTTGGGGCTTTGACCAAATCATGAGCAATCCCTCACAAAGTTATAAATAGAAGTGACCCCAATTTCATTTTCACACAATTTCTCATGAGATATTATTCATGTTGTTTTGGTTATTGGTCGTATTTTATGTTTTTGGATCACACAGGTATGCCACAAGAGGCTCATGCAGTGGATCAGGATCACAGGTAGATGCACATTTCAGATCTAGGTATTTTGGGCTAGGGTCGTGGGCAGGAAGAGTTAAGGTAGCGGTTATGTTGTGCCAAAGCCGTGGGCTAGGCTTGTTGAGGCTGCAACTTAGCTACTAAAGTCCCTGGCTAGAAAGCTTAAGAGTGCAGCTAGGGTTCTAGGGTGTTTAGACCCTAAGTCTTAGGTTTAATGTGTTGTGGTAGCGGCTTAGAGACCCAAAGCTACAGTTTGGGCATGTTAAGGCCAAGGCTCAGAGAATTACTGGGAAGATTGGTTTTGAATCTCAGTCAGTTGTTTGTGCAGCACCATCACTCACCCATCACACAATCACAGATGCATCAGAATTGTCATCGACAAAATTCTAGACCTAGATTTAGATATGGGAAGTTGAGATCACTTGGTATTGGTGATCCATTGGTTTCATGTTTTTCTATTATATATCTTTCGATCTGCAGATCAGATTTGTATATTTCCATTGTATACATGTATTGGGCTCATTGTACTCTTTGCTGAAATATTTTGAAGAAAATCTATAGAATAAGAATATCTGAAATGGTTTCCCCCATATTGGGGTTTTTCCCTAGTCTTGGTCCAATCTCTATGTCTCATGGTTGTGATATTGTCTTCTCTGTCACTGCATGCATTGTTATATCTTCAGTTACAATTTATGGTTATTTATATTGCATAGATGTGAATACATTGTTAATGAAAATCTAATTTGGGCTTAAGTAACTGATACCACATAGATAAATATTTAAAAATTAACATGGTATCAGAGCTAAGGTGAATGAAAAGCCCAAGAGAATCAAGTAGTGAAGCCCACATTATCAGAGAGCAGATCTACAACTTTATTAGAAAGCAGATCTAAAATCCAAGGTCAATATGTCTTCCTCTACCTTCAAGGAGCATGAGAGGCTAGGTGACGCTTCAAACTTTGCTGCATGGAAAGTCATTATAGATAATTGCTAAAAATAATGATGTGATGGAATACATTCAAGGAAGTGTGCCCAAAACTTCAGAAGATGCCTTTGACATCATCAAGAATAGGTACAATAAAGGTGAGTCCAAAGAAAAGAAAATCTTAGCTAATGGGTTACAAGATCACTTACTTGCTTATGTTGGGAATTTAAAGAAGTTGAAATATATGTATGATAAGATAGCTGACATGTATGAAGTTAACAATATGAATGATATTATTACATTGAAAGACCAACTCAAGGAAATAAAGATGAAAAATAGGTAAGACTATTCAGTCTTACATTATGAGGATCTTTTGTATTTAAGATCAACTGCTGAGGGTTTGTGAGAATGTTTGCGACAGAGATATGGTTATTTTGAGTCTTAGAGGTATCCCACCAGTCTGGGAATCCTTTATTACTACTATCAAAAATGGAAACATTCTTTCGTATTTTGATGAAATTTTTGGGAAGATGACTCAGGAAGAATCTAGAATGATAGCAAGAGGAATGATTCAAAAACATGAAGAAGGAGAGCCTGCTACTTATGTTGCTCACAAAAATAGAAGGATAAAGAGATCAAAAGGAGGCCCATATAGCAGACCTCCTCGTTAAAACTCAAAAGGAAGGAATGGAAAATCACTCGCTTACATTGAACGATTCAATTGCCACAAGATAGGTCACTGTGCTCGTGATTGTCCCGAAAATAAAAAGAGTTCACGATACAACAACAACAACAACAACTATTATAAATGAAGAAAAGACAATTAAAGGAACAATAGTGACAAAATGTTTGAGAGGAGAAGAAGAGATTCATCAAGCGATTGTGAAGAAGATCGCCCATCTCAAAAGAGGTCAAAAGCTTCCAGGTATGAAAGTAATATAGTCGATAAAAATGAACATGTTCTCATTTATGCACTTACTAGTTATTCTCCACCATTCATGGGATAGTTGGTTAGTATATAGTGGGGCCATTCATCACTTTTATGGTTATAAAGAAATCCTCTCCAATCTGGTAGAGAAGGAGACTAAGTTAAGGATAATTCTTCGAGATAAATCCACTCATCCTGTAAAAGGATCTAGATCGGTTAAATTTCAGTTAAACACTAGGGAATCAATATTTTTAAATGATGTCATGTATGTGTCGAGTCTTATGAAGAATTTGATTTCTATATTTGCATTAAAAGATAAAGGGATGAGGGTGGCCTTCATCATTGGTAAGGTCCTAACTTGGCCTACTGATTCTCATATAAAAGATGCATTCACACGTGGACTAAGATATGGGGGACTCTACAAGGTCACAGGAAGACCACTCTTTGAAGTAGCCCTTAAAACCAATCATCACAGTAATTATGGAACTGTGGGCTGGCTCATCTTCATTATGATGCTCTTCCGAAATTGAAGAGACTAGTATCAAGTATACCTGATGTACAAGCTCAACATGAAGGAGTTTTTCCTGGGTATGCAAGTGGAAAGAAAACAAGGGGACTATTCCCCTCAGGTAAGAACAAGACAGACAATATCCTCCATCTCATCCATTCATACATATGTGGTATAATTCATGTGCACTCTATTGGTGGCCATCTCTATTACATTATGCTCATTGAAAATTAATATAGAAAGACATGGTTATATTGAATCAAGCACAGGGATGAAGCCTTCGATAAATTTTAGGAATTAAAAGCATTGATCGAGAATAAATTCAGGAAAAGGGTCAAAGTGTCCAGATCCAAAAATGGAGGAGTGCACATGTCAAAATAATTCATAGAATACTACAAGAAGGAATGGATCAAGAAAGAAACTATTGTACCTTATACACTTGAACATAATGGCCTTTAAGAAAGAAAGAACTGGTCGATATTGGAAGCTACTCATGCTATGCTTCATGATCAAAAGGTACCTAAGTTCCTATGGGTTGAAGAAACAAATGTTGTTTTATATGTTCATAATTGAGTAACTGATCAAGCATTGAGGAATAAGACTCCAGAATAAATATTCAAATGTAACAAGCCAGGCATCAGACATCTACACATTTGGATGTCCTGTATTCTTTCATGTGCTGAAAGACAAAAGGAATAAGCTAGAAGTTATAGGAAGAAAAGGAATGTTTGTGGGTTACTATAAAAACTCCAAGGCTTACATAATATAAATCCTAGTGAAAGGAAGGTTGAAATTAGCAGAGACACAATCTTCGATTAAGATACAACACTTTGTAAAGAAATAGGTCTTCCTCTACCTCCTAAGGAAGATGATGTTGATAAGGATATTCTAGATATCCCTTTTAGGGTCAAGTCGGGAAATGATGATACACCCATCATGAATATATGGATCCATTAGATCCACCTTCTAGCAATCCTCCTTCAAGTAAAAGATCACTTTTGCTTCATGACAATCTACAATACATTGGAAGGAGTATTCCCATTTTTCGATCATTCAGAGAAAGGAAGGAACCTTGCAAGTATCAGGGTTATGTTACAGATATGAGTACCATGATACAAGTTGAACGATCCTCATTAGAAGAAGTAGTCAAAGAGAAAGCTTGGAAGGATGCCATGGCCGAAGAATATGAATCTATTGTGAAAAATGGTGTGTGGGATGTTGTTCCGAGACCACATGGGAAGTCTGTTGTGCCTTCAAAATGGTTTTTTAAAATCAAGCATGGAATCGATGGTAGCATCAAAACGTATAAAGAAAGGTTTGTAGCTTGTATTTTCTCTTAGAAAGAGGGAGAAGGTTACGATGATAAATTTTCTCCCGTGGCTTGATATACAACTATCTGATCGATATTTTTCCATGCTGCTAGTCAAGGATGGAAAATTCATCAAATGGATGTAAAAAATACCTTCCTCCATGGTATGTTACAGGAAGAAGTATATGTGGAACAACCACATGGATTTGAAGTGGAATATCTCACAACATATGTGTGCATATTGAAGAAAGCATTGTATGGATTGAAGCAAGCTCCTTAAGCTTGGTATGCACGAATTGACATCTATATAATGAAACCGAGTTTTACTAGAAGCGATGTTGATCCCAAGCTCTATTTTAAGCTTGTTCACGGTATGCCTTTAATTATGGTTCTATATGATGAAGATTTATTCTTAACTAGAAGTTAACTATTGATAATCAAACGTAATAGGAAGCTAGCCTCTGAATTCAAGATGAAAGACCTCAGTCTCATGCATTACTTTTTGGGCCTTGAAGTATGGAAAAATCCTCGCTAAATGTTTCTCTCACTGGGAAAGTATGTGGTAAAGCTCCTAGAAAGGTTTAGTATGATCGAGTGCAAAGCCATGATCACTCCTGTTATCAAAAAATTGCACATGATAGGCTACTAATTAGACAACTTCATGTAATTGTTTCAGACCAACTTGTAACTGAAGTTTAGCCTCTTTAGTCTGAGAGGGCTCTCTCAAAAGGTTTAGTGATATTGAATAAAGATGAATATAGATGGCTAAATCTACTTGGAAAACAACTTTCTTGTGATGTGTATAGGTTGAAAAGAGTATAAGTTTGCAATCATTGGGCTTATGGAGTCAACAAGTTCAGTAATTCAGTAGTTCACTTGACATGGAAGTTGAGGTAGGTAAGATTTTTTAGCAGAGGTAAAGCACACATGAAATATGAAACAACACAGTCAATTCATCTATAAAGGAAGTCAGAGCATTACATGAAAGAATTCTAAGTATTAAAGATGAAAACCACTACAACTGGTACACATATAAAATATATATCAAGTAAGCACTAAAAAATCTGTGAGAATCTCAGGTTGGTCAACTAAAAATTCTTTGTATTACTGAAAACAGTCAATTTACATAAAGTTGCAGTATTGCCAAAAATTCTCCAACCCTTTACAAATTTGAATCTCTGCCCTTTAATAGACTTGTTACATGATGAGATGATCTACCTCATGGCTAGATTCATCGAAATTTTGCTAATGACACCTTTCATAACAAGAAAACATCTACATTAATGAGAAAATGATAGCTATTCTATTTGACAACCCTTTTCTTGACATGACTTAAACTGTTCATTATTACATCAACTACCTTATCTCCTAATATCAGTTACATATTTGAAAACTATTCGTTCACATGTTTGAATAGGGTATGATGGATCTCATCACTACATGACATCTTAATTAGCCCCATTTAAAACTAGAAAAAAACCCTGCTTTTTAGGAAAACTAGTCCTTATCTTCAACACATGGTTTGGTTGATGAGTTGTCTTCATCTCCTTCTCTTCAAGTCTTGAATGAATGCTGACATGATCCTCCGATCATTTGGAAGTACCCAGCTGTCCAAAACTTCTTAAAACCCAGCTTATAAAGCTTCAAAACAGTACGCTACGAAAGTATGATGGTTTTGTAGCGTACTTTTGTAGTGTTACAAAAATGCCCTTTGCCATCAAATTTTCTAATTCTTTCCTTTTGCATTATATTCCTCATGTCTTGACATATACTCCATGTGATTTATTCCTCCCTAAAACTCCCCAAAATGCTTCAAAAGACAAAATTAAAGCTATAGTGATTTCGTAGCATTTTCCTGACTTCAAGCCTAGGAAACGCTACGAAACTGCTAAAAAGTGTGTTATTTTCAGATTTTCTTCTATCTTCAAAAATATGTCTTCCAACTATAAAAAATTTGTTTCCAAGATGCCATTTACCTTCAAAAACTAGGAATCTTGAGGTGTTTCTTCCTCATTGATGATGAGTTGAGCTATTGGCTCCTCAACTACCATCATTTTAAGGCCTTTTTTTCTCCAATTCCTCATCGATTGGTTCTAGCTATTCCTGTAGGTTTTTAACCCGATACTTCAACTTTCAGTTTCTATATTTAACCTGCAAATTCATTCTCCTAACATGTTTCACCTCTTTCCTCAATGGCATCGTCCATTTGATTATCTGCTGTGTATTATCTAGGGTCTTGGAAACACTGTCAACTTGCTCTTCCAAAATTTCGTTCATCTTTTCAAACTGAACCTTCTAGACATTGTGTTTCCTTGCTTCTTTCTTCATAAAAAATATTTCATGATTGGCCAACTTCAAATGTTCTTCAACGAGTTCAAACTCTATTTTTTCACTTACTTTTTATTTTCCTTTCTTTGGCTTGATAACAATATCTTTTTCCGCAGGAGATGAAAGATTAATAATGTCTTGTGGTGGCTTGACAGTATCAGTAGCTGGATGAACTTATTTGTTTCTCTCCAAAAGTTTTATGGCATGCCTTGTCATGGGCTTTCTTGCCTGGAACATAAAACCTGCATCTTCTCCTTCAAATTCTAGTTTCTTTGCAGATTTGGCTTTCTTTAGTTTCTGTCCACCTTCTTCTATATCCTCAAACTAGACTATAGGAGTCTTTTCAATATCAATGGCATGTGATATATCTTATAAATTTCCTTTAGCTATTGTTCTATCTTCTACAACCATTGTTTTGTCTTCTAAAGCCACTGTTTGACTCCTTGTTATCCTTTTGTTGCCTTGGTTACTCACATATTACTTTTGTTTTGCAGGTTTGACTGAATTTTGTTTTGCAGGTGGAATAATGGATGTATCAAAAATCTGCAATTTCTCTGTTTCCATCATGACTGGTTCACTTTGATCTACTCTTGCTGGTTCACTTGGTTCTACTCTTGCTGGTTCACTTGGTTCTGCCATTAAAGGTGATGGGATACCCCTAGTTTTAGGATTTCTTGTAGAAGTAAGGGTATCCAATTCAAAACCACAAACAAATAAGAAAGAGGACCAATCTCTGCCTATTCTCTGGAGCTCATCTAAAACCAACATTTTAATTAAACCATGTTGAAACAATGAAGTATCACTTCCTTCAGATTTTTCTTGGACCTTATCTGCCATTTTTTATAAACCTCTTTATAAATAGAAAAGGTAGATCAAGAGATATCTTACCAGCAAAGTGTAAGAGAACCTTGAAATGGTAAGAATAGACTTTATGGTATCCCCCCTCACAAGTAAAATATTTCTGGATGATAAGAAATAACTTTGAGTAGTTATCCTTCATGCAACTCCTTGGAATAGCATTGGTAAGGTCCATTTCACTATTTTCTGGCTTGATAAAATCTAATCCTCCATGTTGAATTTTAACCCTTTGAACCACTTCTCTTGTCCCCTTGGAATCCCTGTTGCTGCTGCAATGACCTCTGGTGTAATGGCAAGATTCAACATCCCTACTTTAGTAGCTATTCCACTCAAGTTTAGAGCAAATTATTTGGAAACCTGTAGATGACAGCCTTGTAGTCTTTTGCAAAACTTTAAACATCTTGTCATTTTAAAGACTTCTAGAACTGTTGGGTGTTCATTGATCAGATTCATATCTGATGGCTCATATCTCAAACATTGGCCACCCTTGTTTGTCTTTCCTTTTTCAGCCATAATTTCTTTAGTGTCTTCTCGGCCTTGCTTGATAGTTTACTGCCTCACTTGATAATTATCCGCCTCTCTTGATCTCTGATATCTGCAGTATTTGAAAATACCGGCCACAACTTTGGCTTAATAAAATGCTCTCCGGAGCTCAATATCTCGCAAAGAAGGAATTAAGAATTAGAAATGACTTAATTTGGAAATATTTTGAAGTTTGATGCCCATTCATAACAGAATGATGACTCATACATGCCTAAAATAGTGATGATGACTTCAGACCTGACCATGTACCTTGATCTTTACCCTAAATGACTCGAACGGTATCTAAATTATCCATTTCAAATGATTTTCTGATACCTAACAGCTAATTTGACATGACAGATGTGAAACCTCACTTTCGTAGCATATTTAGTGTAAATGTGGGAGTTTTCACTAGGAAAGTATCAGTGGTTTCATAGCGAAAAATGGAATTTCTGAGTGTATTTCGCTACAAAATTGTGGTTTCTTGGCTAAAATGACCATTTTGGCACTAAAAACTTGGGAAATGAAAACTGTCAGAAAATTATGAGTGATGTGACATGAGGGGATTTGAAAGTGAGTTGGTTTAGACCTTAGAGTAGGCTTAATAAGAAAAATTAAAAATTTTCTTTGACCAAGTAAAGAAAAATGAACCCTACAACCCTACCTTTGACACATGAACCTATATGAATTTGTCAAATGATGCTTCATTTTTCTGAGTGATAACAACTCCGATGGAAATGAACTTCAAGAAGTTGTGTGGTAAAACAATTGGAACTGATCTAACGAATCCATCTGAGTATAGACATTTGATTGGGGCTCTAACGTTCCTTGTGGAAACTCACTTGGATATATGTTATGCAGTAAACACATTGAGTAAGTTCATGACTGAGCCCCTTAATGTGCATTTGATAGTAGCCAAGCATGTATTAAGATAGTTACAAGGATTGACCACACTTGTTTAGATACTCTAATGGAGATATCTGACTTCATGGATTCACTATTGCTGACTGGGTAGGTAATGTCATCGATAGAAAGAGTTCATATGGATGTTGTTTTAGCCTTGGTTCTTCCATGATATCTTGGATGAGCAAGAAGAATAAGTCAATAGCATTGAGAATCATGAAATAAAATTACGTTGTTTCTAGCATAACAAGTTGTGAAGCTGTTTGGTTAAGGAAGCTCTTTGGCGAGCTCCTTGGTCAAGTGTTGGAAACTATAGTGATATATTGTGATAATAATAGTAGGATTTGTTTAGCAGAAAATATTATATTTCATGACAAGTCCAGGCATATCTAGATTCGATATCACTTCATCTGTGACATGGTGCAGAGAAGAGCTATTAGACTCCCACACATTGCGACAGATAATAAAATTGCATATATTCTCACCAAGGCATTACCGAAAGTGAAGTTCTTATTTTTCAGAGAAGAACTTGGACTAGTGGATGTAGCCCCTCTGGATAAGGGGCAGCGTTGATTGAGAAAACTGAGCAAGATCTTCCTACCCTGCTTGAGCTCTCGGTGTAATGAATTGAGATGAAGGGCTCTTAGGGTTGAGGGAACTCTATATAATAGGGTCGTATACATTTCTCCCCTATTTTTCACTTGTGGGATGTGTGTGATCCTTGTCCATTTTGACAAGTCAAGTATCTCCACCGCCGTTGGTTTTTGCAAAGTATACCCCAGTTGGCATCATACTCACAAGCAAGGCTTGTTGGGATTGTCCCTCCCCATTTGGCCAATGGGTTGAGGATGCTTGGAGGAATGTGATCCTTACCTCTTGGTAAGCCGAGTATCTCATCCAAGCTACATTATGATGTAGGTTTTCTACCACTTTACTCATGAGAGTCATTGATGGGGAGATCAGTAGGTGACATGATTGGGTTGAGATTTACTCCCCTTTTATGATTTTGGGTTGAGACTGAGCTCTCCAATGAGATTCCAGGGTCGGAGTTGTGCTCACATGTAAGATGATTTATCCTGTTTCTAGATGCAGGTGGAAGCTATTGCTCCCTAATTCTTATTCTTTTAGATGGTGTTGAGCCATGATGATACCTTGATGCAGAGATCTACAAGCAGAGATTGCATAGTTGAATTCTTCCTAGTTAAGAGGGAGTGGTAATTTTTGCAACTAGAGTCAAATTCAAAATTGGATAACTCAGATGATTAAAATAATAAGTTAATTAGATTCCTCTTTTCTAGAGGGTTAAAATCGATCTATAGATTGTCCCAATCAGTTAAGCACAATTTAAGTTATGATTTATTTCATTATTTTATGGGTCAACCTAACCTCATGTTGATTTGGTCAAAGCCCCAAGTGGTCCTCACAAAGTTATAAATAGAAGCAACCCCAAGTTCATTTGCACACAATATCTCATGAGATCTTCTTCATGTTGTTTTGGTTATTGGTCATATTTTTTATTTTTAGCTCCAACAGGTACATCGCAAGAGGCTCGTGCAGTGGATCAGGATCACAGACATAGGCACATTTTAGATCTGGGTATTTTGGGCTAGTTCCACTAGCAGGAAGAGTTAAGGTATCAACTCTGTTGTGCCAAAGTTGTAGGCTAGGCTTTTTGAGGCCGCAACTCGGTTGATAAAGTCGTTGGCTAGAAAGCTTAAGGGTGCGACAAGGGTTCTAGGGTGTTCAGACCCTAAGTCATGGCCTCAGTGTATTGTGGCAATGGATTAGAGCCCAAAAGCTCCGGGTTAGGCATGTTAAGGCTGTGAATCAAAGAATTAATACGCAGATTGACTTTGAATATCAGTTATTTGCTTACGCAATGCCATCACTCATCGTTCACGTAGTTACAAACGTGTCAGAATAGTCATCGGCAATATTATAGATCCAGATATAGATTTGGGAAACTAAGATCACTTGGCATTGGTGATCCATTGGTTTCATGTTTTGCTATTGTAGATATTTCGATCAACAGATCAGCTCTATTTATTTTCGATGTATACATGTACTAGGCTCATTATACTCTCTGCTAAATTTTTTTGAAGAAAATATATAGAAGAAGAAGATTTTAAAGGGTTTCTCCCATAGTGGGGTTTTTCCCTGGTCTTGGACCAATCTATGTGTCTCATGGTTGTGATATTGTCTTCTCTATCACTACTTGCATTATTCTATCTTTAGTTACAATTTATGGTTATTTATATTTCATAGATTTGAATACATTGTTTATGTAAATCTAACTTGGGCTTAAGTAATTGATACATCATAGAGAAATATTCAAAAATTAACATAAGAGACAATAAATTCATTTTAAATTGTGGAATGTAAAGAACATCATTTAGAATATAATATGTAAGCCCTGGAATCTTTAATCTAATACATCTGATCCTTGATGGTGTAATTTGTGATTTATCAGCACCATATACTACTCCATCACTGTTAGCACTGAATTATTCAAAAAAATCTCTCCTAAAGGTCATATGCCAAGCGACACTTGTGTTTAAGATCCAAATTTCATGCCATGAATAAGATGAAGTACTAAAGACATCAACGATATTGAAATTACGATGTGCAACAACATAATGTACGTGCTTTCTCAAATGATTTTCCTTTATCTCGAGGTGGTTGGTCTTTCTTTTCATTCATTTGTATAATCTTTTCATTGACTTTCTCCCAAGGAATTCTATAATTAGAAACACTATGACCAATTTTTCCAAATCTAAAACATTTGATATCTGGTTTATCACTAAAATTCATTTGTTGCCTATTATTTTTCTTCCTTTCTCCCTGATTATTCCCCCCTCCCCATTGGCTCTATAATTTCTCCTACCCAGACCTCTGCCACCCTTATTATTTATAGTTGATTCTTCTTGATATATTTTCTCTTTTTTAGCAAGACACAAAGTTTTAGCATTAGAATTTGGTAGGTGTTCTTTTCTCCCAAAATCTTTCTCTCTTTTTGCAATTTTTCCTACTAATTTTTCAAAGTATAACTCTTTTAAATGTCCACTAGCTTGGAGAGATTAAAAGTAGTGTGAATAATCAAGGTAAAGATATTTTATAAAGGTAGTAAGCTGTAAATAAACCTTAACACCAATAGATTCAATTTCATGATTGATAGCTTTAATTTCATAAGCTAGTTTCAAAGGATCATTACTTTGTCAGGCTACTCTAGTGCATCACCTCCTTTTCCTTCACAAATTCCTTCCCATAGATGATTAAAAACAAGTGTATTTTTTACTTTTCTGAACAATTATTGATATTTTTCCTTACCACTAATGATACCATAGAATTCATGTTTGCAAATAAAACTGATACTCTAAAACAAAAACACAAATTTTTCTCTAGATACAATCAATTATAAAAAAACCTTTTACTTAGAAAACATGAGAAACAACTCTATCAATAGAATCTATAATGTAATCAACAACAATAAGCAGGACAATCAACACATCGACCAGGATTTGAAAAAAACACAGATTGAATGCCTGATCTCTTCCTTCACTTTATGTTGTACCCTCTTACTCTATATTCAGGATAAAAAGACAACTTCAGCTGATAAACAAGCCTAAATTCTTCCTTCCAACAAAATGGAAGTGGAATATAATGGGAGGAACCAATCGTGATTACCAAAGAGAAAACTATTTGTTCTAGAATAGAATATTAACAATTAAATAGAAATGTATGAGGCTACAAAATATGTACACTCGCCAATTTGAGTTATTGACCACTAATTGGAATCACCTTGATCAAAATTAAAGGAACTTAGCTTAAAAATAATTTTCAAAAGAAGTCTCGCACAAAAAAAATTGATCATCATATCTACTTCAGCAATTGACCACCACATCCAACCCTTTAGAAAAGAAGCCCTAAGTTTACAAACTCAAAATCTCATGCTACAAATCAATCAAAGATATTAAAACCCTAACTTCATATTTATAGAGGCACAATATTTATAAGTTTCACACATAAATTCAATTAGGTCGAGCCTCTAATACGATCACAGTAGCTCCATTCACACGATACTTCAATGGGATTGAGCCTCTTCTACAACCACAACAACTCCTCCACACACTCCCAGCACATTGTTTCCACAACAACACGGTCAAGCACTCTTAGTACACAATTTTAAATGGGCTTTGATCACACATTTTTAGTCAATTTAGTGTCCTAAATTGATAGCATAAATTATCGACCAGGGCTAGTGAACTGATAAAGGGTAATGCACTATATGTGCCTAAGTATCCTTTTTCTTACTTCGTTGTTTTCAGTGTTTTATTGATGTTTTAGTTTTTTTTTATGTTTGATTTCTAATATGTTACTCTATGCTAAGAAAATGAAATTAAATCTATGTCAAAGAGGAATAAAAGGAAATGTTAATAAATGCATTAAAAACATAGTTTGATTGCAAGATCTATTCCTAACTAGGAAATGATAAAACAGAGATTCCTAATCCATGGATATTACAGATGTTAAATGAACATTCATGAAATGAAAAGTAACTCAAAAAAATATAACTTAATCTAATTCATTTAGTTAGAGATTTTTTGGAAGAGCTTCTGAAAAAGATTAATTCTAATGCAATGAGGATCTCCTAAAATTGAAAAAAACAATAACTCAAAACATTACAGTGGAATCTCATTCATTTGTTAGAGGTTTATTGGAATAGCTTGAAAAAAATATTACTATAATGTAATAAGGATCTCCTATGAAATGCTAAAACAACTTATGACATTACAACTAAATCTCATTCATGAGTTAGAGGTTTATTGGAAGAGATTTTTGAAAGAGATTAACCATAATATGATAAGGATATTCTATAAAACAAACAATTAGTAACCCATAGTATTACTACTAAGTTTTATTCATGAGTTAGAGGTTTATTGGAAAAGCTTTTGAAAAGGATTGTTTGCAATGAGATGAGGATCTTCTATCTAATTGAAGAACATAAATTGGTAATAACTCAAAATAGTACAACTAAATCTCATTCATATATTAGTGATATATTGGAAGAGCTTGAGAAAGAGAATAGCTATAAAATAATGAGGATCTTCTTAATCTAAATAATAGAAACTGAAATGCTAGTAACTCAAAATATTACAATTAAATCCCATTCATTTAATAGAGATATATTGGAAGAGCTTGAGAAAAATACTAACTGTGATATCATGAGGACCTTTTATCTAAGAAAATGACATGAAACATAATTCTTATCTTTTCAGAAAGCAGTCTAAGTAAGGAAATGAAAACTACTTATCTAGAAAGCATGTAAAGTCTCCTCAAATAGCAGGGGCTCTCTGCTATCAATTCAACATTAAATTTTTAACTCCTCAAGGTTGTATTCAGAACAACATCAAAGTTGTACTCCTTTATTATCAAAATGCTTGAAAATAGAGTATCATCGTAATGATGAAATATGTATCAAATGTCTCTCTCAGAATTACCGAGATGAATTTATATGCAATTACATAATTAACATTGAAAAAAAGTAGGTACAGGTGTAGTTTTAAAGTCAAAATAAAATTGAAACTCTTTTAGGAATCTTGATTTGCTGTAAAGCAAAATCAGGAGTCCTGATTCCTGTAGAAGACAGTTTGCTTGAGTTTTTCTTTGACCACATGCATAGGTGCATCCAGCTATCGATCCAGTATTCGTGGAAGGGAACGAATGATGCAGGAAAAATTTGAAATCCACCTATGTGTGCCTTTTCTCCAGATGACACCTGTAACATACTTAAACAACAAAACAGCTATGGAATGCTTGACTGGCTACAGAATGACTGCATTCTGTAGCTAAACTGTTCAAAAATCATTAAGACATTAAAAATCACAAAAGTACAATAAGTTAATCATTGTATGCAACCTTTAAGTAATCTTAGTCATTCTCATTGAGTTTTAGGTTTATGAAATGATAAAGGAATGATGAAATGAAGTGAAGTTTGGCAAAAGAGAAGACAATTTCAGTGCTCAACATACCCCCACTGCAAAACTCTTGCATGTCCTCATGCAATTTCATCAAAACTTTATTCCATTTCTACCGATACTTCTGCAATAACATCCAGCCTCCTTTTTCTGCTTCTTTTGGTAGTCAATTCCATTATGGGTTTCCTCATAAATAATTTGAACCTAAGATCAATGAGTGCCCTGTTCAGTTTCTTGTTTTTCTTCTTTAGCTTCCTGCTAGCTTTATATAGTGTTTTCATTTGTTGAGAGAGAGTGTTGTTCATGCTACTCTTCAATTTGACCTGCTCTCTTAAGATTTCATTTTCATTCTTGATATGGTTATTTAGTATCTCCAATTCATAATTGTCTCTTCTCAAAATTTCTATTGGAGGTGCTTGTGGACTGAGAGATCTTTCTCGATTTTCTGAGGCCCTTTTTTCTAGTGATTCCACATAGTCATAAATCTATTGTTGAGCTGGATCTATATCTAGGGTTCTTCTGTTAGGGTTTTCTTCATACTGGTGTAAAGGAGATCTATCAACTGGAGATTGGATTGGAGTTTCTTATTCTTAAATTTTTATGACTCCTATTTCCTTAATCCATGTCTTTTTCACCATGCCTTTAAGCCTAGAGCTTCTTTTCAATTTAGGTGGATTTTCATCTTTTTCTTCAGCACATTCACTTGTTAATTTCTCCTTTATTTTATTCCTGAGTTTTTTCCTGATATTTACCAATTTTTTAGAGATCACTTCTTCACTATCTTCCTGTGTTGATGTATCAGGTTTGATCTCGATATATTTAACAATTTTTCCCCTCCTACTTCTTCTTACAGGTTCTTCTTTAGATAGTGTTTCTTCTGGTTCTTCAAAATGGTTTCTTAGGAGGAATTCATCCCAACTATCTCCTACTTTCTTCAAATGAAACTCAATTAATATTTTAATTAGGCCATGATGATACAAAGTAATTTCTAGGAACTGAAGTCTTTTCTGAACATTAGAGGCCATCCTTTTCAAACTATTAAGCAAGAATATGGGTAGATTTATTTCATCATCTATGAAATTCATCATTAGTCTAATATGATAGACATACAAAGTGCCAAATCTACCCTCACAGGTTATGAATTTTTGTAAAATCAACAACATATTCCTCCATTTATTTTTCAAAGTTGTACTAGGAATACCTTTTCTAAACACTGAAATGTCCATACCTAGGTTTTTTAGCATTTGTTTCCAGATTTCATTATGAAGCTCTTTGTTTTTAAACCAACGTTCTCCTTGTCTTGGCAATTCTATTGCTTCTGCTATGAATGATTCTGTGATGGTGAACTTGATATCCCCAATTTCTACCTCTGATCCATCGAATGACCTGGAAAATGACTTCGTGATTTCTTTGTGGAATCCATTGAACTTCTCTATAAAGCTCAGCCATCCAACCTACTGTAATAACCCCTTAACCTGAGGGTATCCTTCTAAATATTTGGTCCCAATTGGCTCTGATGTCACAATAAGCCCCATTTCTCCTTGATACAAATTGCTTCCTTTCTTTGGCCTATATCCACTGCTCTATTTCTGATCTTCTATCTCAAGAAAGAGTAGCTGTGGAAGGTTGTTTTTGCCCTAAAAATGAATTTTTTGTTTATGCAGATGAAAATTGGCTATGGAATGTAATGGCAGTGAGTGGATACGGATGGATGAATAAGGTAATGGTAAATCATGAAAATGATCGGGTTAAGAGTTTTATATGGGATAAAAGACCGCAAAGAGATATTATGATGATTTTCAAAATTCATCAATAAATGATACGATATAAAGATGTGACCTAATAGGTCACATCTAAGTTATGACCATTAATCTTTTAATTAATGATGAATTGTTATGGAGTGGGATGTAAGGGATTTGGTCGAGGAGTTTTTATGATAGGAAAGGATCAATTCGAATGATAAAATAACTTTAGGAAACATATGATTTAACCATATTATATCTTTCATGTTTTTCTATCAAAAATAATTTCACACAGTTTACCTTAGCCTTTTTGATTTTGCTGCTTTGTTGTGCTTGTCCTTCATCCAAAAAATATTTATCTTTTAAGTTCCATAATCTTCTTTGACTCAATCTTTGTTTATTGAAGTAGGCTTGCAGAGTCAATTGGCTGTAGAACAGGCTTAGCTATAGAACAGATAGCTGCAGAATGTACATGTTAAAACTCTGAAATATGAAATGGAATGGAATGAAATGGATTATGAGTATGGAATGGAAAAAAATATGGATGAAGTGAAATATGGAATGGAATGAGATGGATCATGGAATATGGAATGGAATGAAGTATGAAGTGAAGTATGAAAAGTGAATTTGCAACTTATGATTTTATGATACTTATTTGCAGAAAAATAATCAATTTTGAAAGTCTAAAGTGCCAGAAGAATTTTGATTTTCACCTTATACTTTCTGTATAAACATGTCAATCAATGATTGGTTTTCATATTTATACCTTTTTTTTTTTTAAAATTCAAATGATTGAAGAAAAATACAATTAAGTTAGTGAAGAAGAGAAAATCTTCTTCATTGACTTCATATCAATGTTATCTTGGAATTTATTGACAAATTATTCTCTTGAAAGTGGCTTATGATACAATTTTAGTATGTGTCCATTTACAAGAAAAGCTACCTTTCCTTCATCTATTGTCCTGATTTTTATTGCTCCATTTTCAAAGATTTTCACAATTTCATATGGCCCAAGCCAATGAGTTTGGAATTTACCTTGAAAATCCTTGAACTTTGAATCAAACAAGAGGGCCTAGTCACCTTCTTTAAATTTATTTTCTTTGATGTACTTATCATGCCATCTAGTCCTTTGCTGTTGGAATATGCTTGTTCTCTGGACTGCATCTTTTCTGATCTCATCCAATTCATTAATCTGCTCCGGTCTGTGCTTTTGTGCTTCTGTTAGATCAAGTCCTAACTGGAATGCCATTTTGAAAGTTTGGATCTGAAACTCTATGGGAAACAAGACTTGTTTTCCATAAACAAGTTCATAAGGGGGGTGACCTGTTGTGTTTCTCCATGTAGTTTTGTAGGCCCATAAGGCTTCATGAAGCCTTTTTTCCCAATCTCTTCTATGTAAATTAACATTCTTTGTCAGGATCCCTTCAATAACCTTATTGGTAGATTTTACTTGACCATTTTCTTGTGGATGGTAAGGAGTGGATTTCCTGTGTTTGATTTTGTAATTCTCTACCATTTTTTCCACCATTTTTTATGTGAATTGAGCTCCTTGATCTGTAACAATTTCTCTTGGGACACCAAAATGAGTATAAATATCCTCAAAAATAAAATTAACTACAGATGATTCAGTAGTAGAAAGTAATGGCTTGGCCTCTACCCATTTGGTAACATAATCAGTGAAAAATAATATATATATCTTTTGCTTTGATGGAGGATTAATAGGTCCTACAAAATCCAAAGCCCATTTCCCAAAAGGTTCAATATGTACATGAGGTTGCAATGGCATCTCACCTGAAGGGGAAGGTTTCCCTACCCTTTGGCAACTGTCACACCTTTTGACATACTCTTTAGCATCTTTAAAGAGAGATGGCCAATAATATCCTTAATAAAGGATCTTATAAGTTGTCCTATTATCAGCAAAGTGTCCACCACAAGGTTCATCATGACATGCCTTGAGAATCTCAGGCATCTCATCTTCTCGAACACATCTTCTGACAATAAAGTCTGGACTTGTTTTGTATAACTCATTATCAATCCATGAATATTTTGCACTGTCATAACTGATATTTATTTTGTTTCTTGCATTCTTAATTGAAGGAAATTTCCCTGAAACTAGATAATTGGTAATATCAGCAAACCAGGGAGTTTGAGTAGTAATTACAAAGAGATATTCATGATTAGGGAATTGATCTTCAACTGGAGTGTTGTCTTTAATTTTTTGGAGTCTAGATAGGAAATTAGCCACTGTATTTTGTTTTCCAAGCCTATCTAGAATGGTGATGTTAAATTCTTGTAAAAGCAATAACCATCTTGTGACTATGCCATTAGTAATTGATTTATTCATTAAATACCTAATTGCAGAGTGATATGTGTGAAAAAAAGTTTCATAGCCTGTTATATAGTGTCTGTATTTATTTATGGCATGAACACCAGCTAAGAACTCTTTTTCAGTTACAGTATAATTCAAATTTAAAGGAGTCAAATTTTTACTTGTATAGTAGATGGCATAAGGAATCAGGTCTTTTTGTCCCAACATAGCTCCTAAAGCTGTATCTGAGGCATCTGTCGAAATGTGAAAAGGTAATTTCCAGTTAGGTCCCCTTAAAATAGGTGCTTCATATATTTTTGTTTTCAGGGTTTCAAAGGCTAATTGGCAGTCAGGATTCCAATTGAATTCACCATCCTTGGTAAGTAGTTTGAAAAGTGGAGATGCTATCTTAGTGAAGTTTTCTATAAATCTTATGTAATATCTTGTAAATCCTAGAAAACTCCTAACATCTTTCTAACA
This sequence comes from Pinus albicaulis, assembly GCA_034641835.2. Classification (NCBI taxonomy): domain Eukaryota; kingdom Viridiplantae; phylum Streptophyta; class Pinopsida; order Pinales; family Pinaceae; genus Pinus; species Pinus albicaulis. Next base: position 150,770 of record JAXQQM020089259.1, read on the forward strand.
ACTTAGAACTAATAGTCTGGGGATGACTACAACCTTTGACTTATCAACTCTAATCCCATCTCCTAAATGTGATGTCCTAGGACAATCCCTTCAGTAAACATCATAAAACACTTTTCATGGCTTAATGAAAGGTTTTCTTCTTTACATATTTTTATAACTTTTTCCAAGTTTGCTAAGGCTTCTTCAAATGTGTTTCCATAGAATGTGAAGTCATCCATGTATACCTCCACATAGTAATGTATTAGATCTGAAAATATTCCTAATACTACCCTTTGGAATGTTGCAGGTGCATTGCACAATCCAAAACATAATACTCGGTAGGCATAGATACCCCAAGTACAGGTAAATGTGGTTTTATCTTGATCCTAAAGTGCAACTAGAATTTGATTATAACCACTGAAATCATCCAAAAATGAAAAGTACTTTTTGCCTGCTAATGTATCTAACACCTGATCTATGAAAGGTAAAGGAAAATGATCTTTAAGAGTAGTTTTGTTTAATTCCCGATAGTCAACGAATACCCTCCATTTACCATTCTTCTTAGGTACAATCACCAAAGGAGAAACCCACTGGCTGTCTGAAATGGGATAAATAAAGTTGACATTTAACAATTTCTGCAACTCTTCTTTAACAATTTCCCTAAGGTTTGGATTCATCCTTCTCTGAGGCTGTCTAATTGGTTTACAATTTTCCTCCGTGTATATATGATGAGTGGAAGTCTTAGGGTTTATCCCTTCCATATCAGTGTACTCCCATGCATATGCAGAAGAGTGTCTCTGTAATATTTTGACTAGCTTTTCTTGTTGAAATTTATCTAGGTTTTTGTTTATGTTTAAGGTTTTTCCTGGGAATATTTCAATTGTAGAGCTGCCAAATTCTTCCATGGAGTAAAGAGACATCTTTCTTGAAGACAAAAAATCAATATTGGATTCTTCTTGAAATTTTTCACGTTTGTATTCTAAAGAAGATTCATGATTTTCTAAGGTATTCAGAATCTGACTGTCTTCACTAATTTCTGAAATAGTGAAGAGAGGTTGTATATCTTCTTCATCATCAATCCATTGAGTATCATCTAATTTTGTGATTTTTCTTACTAGAGGATACAAGGTGAATTTCTTGGTTGAAATTCCATCAGAGATGTACATATCACTAGATCTATAGCTAATGAAGGCATCAGCTGTAGCTGACCAAGGTCTTCCTAATATAATAGGATGTCCTCCTAGATCATTTTTAGGAGTTAGGATCATGAAATCCACAGGATACTCCAAAGAATATAAGGACACTGGAATGTCTTCTAATACCCCATCTGGTTTGATTATAGAACTATCTGCTAGTTGTAATAGTGTGAGTGTAAAAAGAAGATTAGGAAGTTTTAGTTTTTCCATGATTTTCCTACTCATGATATTGATTACTGCTCCTAGATCAATAAGTGTGTTTGGAATTTATATTCCATTGATATGTATCTTAACAACTAGATTTCCGGGATCTAGATATTTTGGAATGGCAATCTTTCCCATCATTATGTCTACTATTTTTCCTACCAGTTGTATTTTCCTTATCTCTTTTATTGTTTTTCCTGTTTTTTTCATACTCAACTCTTTTATTGTCTTTTCTAGAATTGGGATTTCCTTGATGGCCTGTAATAATGGAATCTTAAAACAAACATTTCTTAACTCATCTAGGAAATCATAGTTAGGCATCATAATTTGTTTCTTTACACCCCTATCAATTTGTAATCTTTAAGGAAAAGGAGGTGTAGTAGTAGATGTTGATGGTTGTTCTAACATTGGAGTTGAAATTATTGGTTCTTTCTATTTTTCTTTTCGAATGTTTTGGTCTTGAAGAGATGTGTTTTCTTCAAAACTTTTATTTACCTGTAGAGAATCTTCCTCAGAATTGTTTTGTTCTTGTATAACTACATAAGGTTTCTTTCTTTCAAGTATTCTTCCAGACCTAAGTTGAACATCATTAAGGTCTAAAGGAGTAATCAAATAGGTTGGAAATTGTTGACCTTCTATCATATATGTATTATGAGGGTTTTTATTATTTGGGTTTGGTATTGGTTGGGCAGGTAACTGATTTTCTTTTTGAGGAATGGTAATGGAAGCGATGGATTTTGATTTTGATTTTGATGTTGTGGATTTTGCTGAGGATTTTGTTGAGGAGAAAAGTTTGAATATGATGGATATGATGGATAAGAGGGTGGATATTGATAATACTGGGAGAATCTTCCATAAGGATTTTGTGCTCCTTGAGCCCAAGGTTGAGATTGATTTTGAAATTGGGGCTAGGGTTGTTGCCAATAATTCCAATTAGTTGGGGCTTGATTATACATTTTATTACTAAACCCTTGTGTTTGAGGTCCCTACCAAGGTCTTCTAGAGACAAAATTAAGAGATTCTGTGGAATTTTTGGTTGTTTCTTCTTGAAAGACAACTTTAAGGCCAGGGATTGAGGGACAATTCTTGGTCTCATGTTTTTCTGAACAAATTGCACAATTCTCTATTACTTTTGCATCCAAAGGACACTCTCTTAAGGCATGATTGTTCCTACATTTCGGACAAAATATTTCTAAGGCATTAGTTTCATATTTCTGCTTGTTTTGTAACTTAAGTGTGTCTATTTGCTCACTAAGACTCCCTAGAATGTTAGTTTTGAATTCATCAAGCATATTTCCTATTTTTTCCCTACTTACTATTCCAGCTGCAAATTTTCTTGCCCTTGCAAGAGTAGGGTCTCTTGGTCCTTTTGGAATCTTATATTTTCCTCTTGAAAGATTAATATATAGTTTTGCTATATCAGGTAATGAAAGTTGAGATATGTCTCCTTTCCCCGTCATATTAAGGATATCTATCCATTCATCCCTAATTGTCTTCAACAAAAGAGCTTTCAAAGTGTCTTAGTCTAAGTTTTCCATTTTTTCCCTCTTGATGTTATAGTTAAATCTTTCCAACAAATCTTCCAGATTTTCATCCTCTTTATGCATCATCTTGAAAAATTCTTCCATATGGTTGACTGGTATACAGTAATCCAAATATTTGTCTAGAAAATATTTTCTCATTTCATCACATGTCCTAATAGACCTAGTGATTGAACTCATAAACCATTTTAATGCTGCTCCTTTCAATGTTGAAGGGAACAGTTTAAGTTTCTGAGCATCTTGTAGGTAATCATATGTTCTACATAGAACTTCAAATTCAAATAAGAAGGTCTTAGGATCTTCACTTTTTATTCCATGAAAGTTTGGAAGAACAGAGGGTGATATATTTTTCATAGTTGCATTAGTCTCTTCATTTATTATAGGGAATCGAAAAGGACTTCCAGTTTCCCTTCTACCTCTTCCTCCTTCTGCATTTTCTCTTCCTCTACCTTCTTCTGCACATCTACCTCTTCCTCTATCTCCTCCTCTAGCTCTACCTCCTCCAAATAGTGTATGTTCTCCATTAAAGACTTCTCCTTCCCCTTCTTCTGCCATGATAGATTCCTCTGAACTAATACAGGGTTCAGTTGGAAGAGCTAGTTGTTCTATTGGTTCTTCTATCAAGGGTATATTAAAGAAATAGTACTCTTCTTCCTCTTCAATAGGGATTTGTAATTATTCTACTGGAATATATTCTCATGTGGAAGTGAAAAAGGTTATCCCTTCTGTAGGAGTCCTTGGATCTTCTTCCTCTAGAATTGCTTCAGTGGATGAAGTGGGAGATCTTCCTGATGGGATATCTGATATTGAGACTTCTGGAATCCTATGACCAGTATAGTATGGAACGTGGGTTTGAGTTGGAGGTGTGCTACTTCTTGGTCTTGGTGGAGTGAGTGGATTTGTGGGAATTAAGCTTTTTCCTCTTATAAATCTACCCCTAGAATCTCTTTATCTACGCATATCATTGTTTTTGTGAAATAAGAAATAAGACTACCTAGTTACACTTCCCCGACAATGGCGCCAAAATTTGTAGTCAATTTAGTGTCCTAAATTGATAAAATAAATTATCGACCAAGGCTAGTAAACTGATGAAGGGTAATGCACTATATGTGCCTAAGTATCTTTTTTCTGACTTCATTGTTTTCAGTGTTTTATTGATGTTTTGGTCTTTTTTTTATGTTTGATTTCTAATATGTTACTCTATGCTAAGAAAATGAAATTAAATCTATGCCAAAGAGGAATAAAAGGAAATGTCAATAAATGCAATTAAAACAGAGTTTTATTGCAAGATCTATTCCTAAGTAGGAAATGATAAAACAGAGATTCCTAATCCCTAGATATTACAACTACTAAATGAACATTCATGAAATGAAAAGTAACTCAAAACACTATAACTTAATCTAATTCATTTAGTTAGAGATTTGTTGGAAGAGCTTGTGAAAAAAATTAATTCTAATGCAATGAGGATCTCCTAAAATTGAAACAAACAATAACTCAAAACATTACAGTGGAGTCTCATTCATTTGTTAGAGGTTTATTTGAATAGCTTGAAGAAAATATTACTATAATGTAATAAGGATATCCTATGAAATGTTGAAACAACTTATGACATTACAACTAGATCTCATTCATGAGTTAGAGGTTTATTGGAAGAGATTTTTGAAAGAGATTAAGCATAATATGATAAGGATCTTCTATAAAACAAATAATCAGTAACCCATAGTATTACTACTATGTCTTATTCATGAGTTAGAGGTCTATTGGAAGAGCTTTTGAAAAATACTGTTTACAATAAGATGAGGATCTTCTATCTAATTGAAGAAAAAAAAATGTTAATAACTCAAAATAGTACAACGAAATCTCATTCATATAGTAGTGATATATTGGAAGAGCTTGAAAAAGAGAATAGCTGTAAAATAATGAGGATCTTCTTAATCTAAATAAAAGAAACTGAAATGCTAGTAACTCGGAATATTATAATTAAATCCCATTCATTTAATAGAGATATATTGGAAGAGCATGAGAAAAATACTAACTGTAATATCATGAGGATATTTTGTCTAAGCAAATGAAATGAAACATAATGCTAAAAGATATGATTTTAGAAAGCAATCTAAGTAAGGAAATATGAAAAAATAGAATTGAAAACTACTTATCTAGAAAGAATGTAAAGCCACCTTGAATAGCAGGGGCCCTCTGATATCAATTCAACATTAAATATTTAACTCCTCAAGGTTGTATTTAGAATAGCATCAAAGTTATACTCCTTTATTATCAAAATGCTTGAAAACAACGTATCACCGTAATGATAAAATATGTATCAACAGTCTCTCTCGGAATTAACGAGCTGAATTTATATGCAATTACATAACTAAAATTGAACAAAAGTAGGTACAGGTGTAGTTTTAAAGTAAAAATCAAATTGAAACTCTTTTAGGATTCCTGTAGAAGATAGTTTGCTTGAATTTTTCTTTGACCACATGTATAGGTACCTCCAACTATCGATCTAGTCTTCGTGGAAGGGAACGAATGATGTAGGAAAGATTTGGAATCCACCTATGTGTGCCTTTTTTCTAGATGACACCTGTAACATACTTAAACACCAAAACAACTAGGAAATGCTTGACTGGCTACAGAATGACTGCATTCTGTAACTAAACTATTCAAAAATCATTAAGACAACAAAAATCACAAAAGTACAATAAGTTAATCATTGTATGCAACCTTTAAGTAATATTAGTAATTCTCATTGAGTTTTAGGTTTATGAAATGATAAAGGAATGATGAAATGAAGTGAAGTTTTCCAAAAGAGGAGACAATTTCAGGGCTCAACAACACACATCCACAACAGCTTCACCAGACTCTAGTGGGTTTGATCACAAAAATCCATAAAAAAATTCTTCTACAATGTTAATGGAGTTCAAACCAGGAATTCTCTCCTTTAGAACAATGGCTCACTTATCACCTCCTTCATTGCGCTCTACTAAGCCTCACACTCTGATACTACTGTTAAAAGAGCCTGGATAACTCCATAAGAAAAAATGATGAATTTCTACATATCTTATTGATCGAAAATGAGGGAAATATATACAATCTGAAATCAAACGGAGGAAATTTTATCTTCATAACTAAAAATACGAGAATTACCTAACTATGACCTAATGTAAATAATTTACAAGAAATCATGATGGATTAGTTAACAAATATTTAGGTAGATTGTTCTTAATCAAAATTTATTTTTTGTGATAAAACTAGTGTAATTAATTTATTTAGAATCCAATGATGCACTCCAAAATAAAGCACATTCCTACTAAATATCACTTTCTCAAAGAACACGTAATAAATTAGATTATTAAAATGGAATATGTATCTACTAAGGAGTAGATTGTAGAAATATTTACCAAAACTCTTCTAATAAATCCATTTGAACATCTCAAAAAAAGGTCACGAGAGATCTCTCTCCCATCCCATTATTATTATATATATAATAATGGTGAAATGAACAGGTTCCAAAATTTATATCATTGGTCTAAGAATATCGATCAGTTCAATGAGAAAGTTGCTACTAAGAAGAAGCATGTGTCCAACGGGAACCTCTATACATTTGTCAAAGAGATCACATATAGGGGGTGACTCATGGTGTACTTAGATAAATTTTTCAGAGGGAGAATTACCAAAAAGGAGACGCATTTAGTTGTAGTCATATTTTTCCCTTTTCTTTTCAATTTCAAATGGTTAGATAGAGTCAAACATAATAAGTGTTATACAGGAAAAAGAAGCATATAGAAGAAGAATAACCCAACAGTTAAGGGGATTTCTCTACAAATGACAATGAATGAATTGATTATGTTTAGCAGTGTTTCCATCAATACCAAGGGAGAGATTGTTGAAAGTATCTGTTGTGATTAATGTTAACTGTAGTTCCCTTGAATTCAAAGGAAGCTCAAGAGTAGCCACATCAAGATCAAGCAACAAATGGTGACAACTGAGGGTGTAATAGGAAGGTGGACTGACGAAAGTTGATGCTTCCACAATGTACACATATGGAATGCTAGAAAATTGTACAACAGAATGTTGATCAAGGTAATTCAAGTAGAAGAAGGCCAATTCATAATAGTTAAAGGCCAAATAAAGTGTTGGGATAATTTCCATAGCATACATGCACATGCATTGAACAAACATATTGGTGTTTCATAGACGAAAATTAATGTTTCTATAATGATTAACCTTGATAATATTAATGGTCTAGATCTATACAAGGAATGAAATAAAAAAATATCAGGCTCACAACATGTGTGAAGTTTAGATTACATATGTGTGTGCAATGGATCCAATGGTTGAGAACGCCTTGATCCAATGGCCCAAATCCATATTGGGATCACATGTGCATGATTGTTAGCGAAAGAAAAGCACTTGATATGTTGTTTGATATGACATGGAACTTTTATGATGTGGCACCACATGGACAACAGGTGGTGGATTTGATGATGTGGTGGAAATATGGCGTGATATGTGGAAGACATAAATGGAATTTTTGGCTAGTCATTTAAATGAATAGTAGGTGACATGTGTTAGGTACATGTTTGCACTGAGACACATGGAAAGATATAATTTTTCACAGTAGATGACATGGTAGGTGGCATAGAAATGGTGGGTCTTGTATTGGAGTACTAGACACTAGAGTTAAATTTTGTATATAAATTCTAAGGCTAGTATCCAATATGACATGGAAAAATTGATGCGGTAGATGAAATGGAAGTATGACCATGTCGTGGATCCTAATTGGTTCATGATGTACTAATGTGGCAGACCCATAGATCTCGAGATTTGCGCTAGGTCATTTTTGGCAATTATTTCTCATGTTTTTTTTTTGGGGGGGGGGGAAGTGAAAAACTAGGGTTTTAGGCCTTAGCTGCAAAAGACCAATGGCTAAGCCCTTGTGGGCCCATACTAGGCTACTAGGTACCAAGAGGTATAAATAAGCATGTATTATAGAATTTTGGTATGAGGAGTTTTATTATGATGGGAAATGTGTCATCAACTACAAGTAGGTTGTAGTAGTTCGTTAGTTGAATTTCTATTTACCAATACTGAATTTTTATGAATGAAGTATACCAAATCGGTATGGACTCGACAAGACCAAGGTCATAGACCACAATAATGAGGACTTAACCATTTATCGCCCAGATCTAAGGAATTTGAACAATATCTAATATGGATATTGGGACATGGTCAAAACCCACTGTCATGGATTCTCATTCGCCTAACACTCATAGCTAAGGGATTCGAAGGATATCTAGTATCTGGTATGTAAAGGAGACAATCATGAACCTTGTTCATGAGAGGTTAAGGAATAGTATGTGAGGGCTAATCATCACCACACTAGAAGACGTAAAAGGAAAGAGGTTAAGGTATATTAGATTCATGATCATGAATATAGGCACATGCAAGATATGTAAAGAACACATGAAATATGGTTAGAAGGAAGGGATCTAACAATTAGGCACCATCAAGAATGTTAATTGTGTTGTAGCTATGAAAATCGATGAATGTGAAGAAATTGTTGAAAGTATATAGGAAAGTTATATTGAGTGACTTATTCAACCCATGATACCATGGGTCAATACCATGGATCAATACCCATGGTGATAGAGGTAATAAAATACAAATAATGGGTTAAAAATTGTAATCTTTTTTGAAACCAGGGAAAATTTTAAGAACCCCCCTAAATTTATATATATAATAAATAGGCAAATCCCCATGATACATAAGAAAAATGGAAGGAGATTTTATTAATAATATAATATGTATATATAATTTTTTGGTGAATCTCTCACGAGATTATATTATCTTGTAAAACCATGATGATGGTACCCATTTTGCCCTTTGGTATCTGTGCCTGCAAGATCTTCTGCCCATTGAACCAACAATTAACCGTTCAAAAAACAATCAACTTGACTGAGTTGATTAGGTACGAGTCAACTTAGACTAATCTTCAAAACTATTCTTTGCACTCTCCCATATTTATCACACTAATGCTACACAACATTGTGCATTTGCACCCAACTCTCAATAATTCTTTTCCAAGAAAAATCTATAATAATAAAAATATTTTACTATATTCTAAAAGGTGAAGATGTCGAAATCATGCCACAAAGTGAAAGGAAATAAAATATCTTTCCTCAAACCACGAAGTATATAAAGAAAACAATAATGATTATAATAATAGAACTAGATCTATCAATCTATCAATCTATGCATGATATGAGAACCATAAGCATTCAAGGGACTAATTTCAAACTCAACAAAATCCTCTTAACAAGAAACAAACAAAACACTAAAATTTTCAAAGATATCAAGACTAGACATTAACACAATTTCATGTACTTGAATAAGCCCATTGTTGCTTAGTGTTAGACTTCTTAAATTAGTCCTTTATCATTTAATACTAGGACACTATCTATGTGAAAAGAAATAGGTCCCAACTTCATCAAATCCGACTTCATTTCCAATCAAAGATCAAAACTAGCTTCGCTTCCAATACCAGTATAAAATCACACATTTTCCAAATATCAATAATTATTTTCCAAGAAAATATAAAAATCAAAACTCAGCAAAATTCCCCAAACACAAGCAACATATATACCATTAAAATTTTCCAAGATGTCAAATCTAGACATCAAGGTAGTTTCATGTACTTGAATGAGCCCATTGATGCTTTGCGTTACTCTTGTTAAATTAGTTCTTTATCATTTAATACTAGTCAAACACTGTCTATGTGAAAAGAAATAGGTCCCAAAATCATCAAATCCAGCTTCATTTCCTGTCATAAATAAGAAACAAACAATGTAAGGATTAAATATGAAACACCAATCTTAAAATAACACACATGAAAGAAATGTAGCTGCAATGTTACAATGAAAAATAAAAAATATAGAACCCATTTTTACCTGAATTTGACATGTAGTAATCTTGCATGATCAATGGAACATGTATACCAAAATAAGAGTCCTAGGGTATTTCAATTTCCCAATTCTCATCTTGGTCATCATTTTCTACATTGTGAACATGATCTTCTCCAGATGTACTGTCATTATGAGCCTCCAAAACATTATGTTTTGTATCAAGTTCATTAGATAAATTTGTTATATTGTTTTCTCCCCTTCTATTACAATCTGATCACCAAAGCGCTAGTGCTCTTTCATATGGAAAATTTTCAACGTCATACTTTGTTACATATAATCTTAAAAATGTATCCACATGTTTATCAAGCTTGTTCCTCAACTTTGACTTTAAAAATGATAGTGCATTAAACATTCTCTCATCCTCCATTGATCCCAAAATCATGGTTTGAAACAAATCTACTAATTTAAAATATTCTGATATGTTTTCTTGCAGGTATTGGCTAGCACTTAAAGTATTCCATAATCTTGTTATAGTACCGTTTTCATTATGATTCTCCAAAAAAGGATATTGGTTCAACATTGTTTCAGCAAAGCGACCACCTTGTTGATACAATTTTGATGAATCTAAAATACCTTCAATCTATTCTCCATGTATCGAGACTTTCTTGCAAAAGTGGTCTACTAAACATTTTAATATCTTTTGAAAATCGGCTTTTAAATTTCTTGGACATTGACAATTGTTCCAATATTGAGGGTGTACCACACAAATGGCCTCCAACAATTCATATCGAGGAAATCGTTCTCTTATCTCTGATGATAGTGATCTTGCAATTTCTATCAAATTTTGTCTCATTGAGATCACAATATTATGAAATTGGTCTCTTGACACGGGGCAATCTTTGGTGATTCATCCCGTCTTACTAATATAATGAAAGAGGACCATATACCCATGCACTATGATACATAGTATCCATTTTTCATCAAACGTCAAAAAATTTTCAGTATTTTCTATATTGATGATCTTAGTCCAACTTGTAAACTTTGGACCAGTAAAAGAGTCTAGCATCATATACAAATTATCCAATGCAAGGCATGCTGACTTTCTCGCATTTGTGTATTCAGCAATATACATTGTGTGATTATGAGACATTTTCATGAGGACATTCATTTCATGTAACATAGGAAGAATTCCAACCAATGTTAATAATGTTTCTATATCAGTTAGTCGAAAAAGAAGATCTTGAGCTTTATCTACATTGTAGCGATTTTCATACATCAACCCTACCAAAGATTTGAACTCACTAAATAGTCTTTGAGCTGGTCCATTTAATGAGATCCATCTTGTATCAACATCTTTCAGTAGTTTTTTTTCCATCCGTAACACCATCTGCAAATTGTTGAAACTCTAAATATCGTTTGGGACTACGAGAAAAGTATGCATGAGTCTCACGTACAAGATCTTCAACTTTTGAAACTGATGGAAACTTGCTTACTATTTTAAATGCAAGATTCATCCTATGAGCCATACAATGAATATTAATCATATATGGCGAAGCTGATAGTTGTATTCTAACACAAAGACCATTCCTTTTTCTTTGCATTACCGATGCTCCATCTGCTCCAACACATACCAACTTTTTTGCAATCATTAAATGATCCATACCACTTTCTTTCAAAGTATTAAGAACAAGTTCATAAATATTTTTAGCTATAGAATTCTCTCTCATATTTTTAATCCCAAGTAGATAGGAATGCCTAATATGGTTATTAACCATATAAATGCTCATGTACATCCATGAAGTATTATCAATCATTGTAACCTCATCCAAAGACAATGCCAAAAACCTAGCATTTGCAATCTCCTATTTCAAATCATCAATTTCTACTTGAGCTAGATATCTTGCCCATTCCCACCCACTAGTTATGGACCAATGAGAAGATGGAAAGTTTGGCACATGAAGAAAAGATAGAAATTTCATCTGATATGGATAATCTGTCATAGGACGACCTTTACATAAGATGTGAAATACAGTGCTCAATTGTATCGTCTTGGATATCAAAATTCTTTCCATCGTCCTTTCAAATTGAGATATGATGGTTCCTCCACTTGCCTCAAGTTTCTTATTACTTATTAAATATTTTTTTTATTCTTCCACACATTGGCTATGTCGACATTCCTCCAAATATTTCCATCTAACAATAGATTTCTCTTTACCATTTACACTTTTCTTTTCATAAACCTTTCTTACATGCTTTTGTATTGTATCTAGCTTCATTTGAAATTTCACTACCTTGCAACTTTTCCAAATACACGCAAGACATTTAACTTCTCCTAAATCCTCATTTGTAGAACGTATTTCTTCAATGAATGGAATACTTGAGAGCCAATCATCTTGGAATTTTCTCCCTATGGTCCACTGGCCTTTTTTCCTTTTCAGTGAATGGTTTGTGTCACCTTCCAAGGAAATATCTTTAACATTTTCATCATTAATTTATGTTGAAACTGCATTTATCTCACCCTGATCACTTGAGGAACCTATTATTTCATCCATCATATGGATATTAGATGCATTTTCACAAGATTTAACATCTCTCTCAGTAACAGATTGTTCAAAGGAGCTTGAAGCATGAAGAGAATGCGTATTCTTGGATTGAGACTTTTTAAAGTATGATAATACATCAATTTTCCTTGATAGTTTATTCCCGGGATTAGCTTTTGACATCTCACTGAATGTTCCAGAATTAAAACTTCAAATCAATCTAGAAACCTGCATCAATAGTTTCCAAGAGTTGAGAATTACTAGATTTGTAAGTAGCTTTCAAAGTAAAATAAGTGTAATGTTCACAAAAACCATTATGCAATTTTTTATTAAAATGTTGTGCCAAGGCCCAAGCCCGAAAGAAAAAATAAATCATTATACACAAAACAATAACATCATGAGTCACCATCTATAAAACAAAGAACATCATTCAAATGTAAAATATATAAAAATTTCCACTAAATTAATTCAAATCTCCAAATCACCTAATGAACACTTGAAAGCTTTAAACAAAAAAACAAAATATTACAATAAATTTAATCATCCTTTCCAAAACACCTCTCCCTTAAGTTGTAAAGAATTGGTTATAAGAAGTTGAAACATATCCTCTATCATTTTCCATGATAAAAGTGAGGAAGGAAACTAGTCAGTTACTAGTGATTATTTTACTTATCAATGGAAAGAAATCCCTTAAGACATTGTCCTCCTATTTACCATAGTTTCCTTTCCATAGTGAAACACGTCCAGTATGGCCATGAAATAAGCTAAAAAGACTCAAATTTTTTCCATGATTTGTAAACACATCGGTGCCATGTAAAGTTTCAAGCCTAAAAAAGCACATTTGGGATCCTATAAACCAAAATTAGTTATTGTATCAAACATTTAAAACTCCTACTTAGCACTTATTGTTTGTTATTTAACCAAGTTCCATTGAAATAACAGTCATGGGATGTTACCAAAGAGTTAAACAATAGATAAATGCACACCACAAATCATACATTCACTGGAACTTCCCCTCCCATGAATGACTATCTAAGGGAAAGGGGCAAAAAAGAAGGAAAGAAGTTAGCGAATCACCACAGTCAGCCAATGATTCTTAGTGTCAAATCATTGGAAACTGCAAATCAAGTGCAAATTTAACCCATGCATCCATGGGTTGACAAAAAGAGTTTATAGCAACCACAAGCTAATCATTCTACGAGTCTACCCAAATCTAACACAAACTCCTAAAACTTGTTGATTAGAAATTCCCCAAGAATTTTCACTTGGTTCATGAGAGAATGAAAGATGAGTGAAAATAAACTTCCATGAAAGACGAGTGCAAATATCCTTCCATGAATGGATATCACTCTCTAAAATCATTTTGGGCATCTTCCAATATGTAGGAGCCAGGGAAACATGGTGCATAACAGCAGTCTATTGTCCCTGAATTTAAACCGCATCAAGGGAACATTTGCACTCTTCACACATTGAACATTGAAGACAATTAATTAATGGCTGACACGACCATAGCAACAAAAGCATCAAGCAGAGGCTATAACAAGATTATGTGAAAGTGAGAAAGAACACCCATCATGAAGCATCAAGTAATATCATCCACAACATCAACATCACTGTTGGGCAGATTTTGATCGCCATCGCCTACCAGGAGTAACTTCTAGTGGTAAAGGTGGTTTTAAAGCTAATCTACGTGAATGACGGGGGATAGGATTATGTTCTTCCACGATTTCTGATTAATTTTAACCAAAAATAAATAAACAAAAAGAGGGTAATGCTATGCAAAAGGGTTTACCAGTAAACTGTGAACTACAGAATACCTCTTGGCAAGCCAAGAAGTACGGGCAGGCAATCTCCCCGAATGCTATGTTCGGTGTATCACAATTTAAAGGCGTCCGACTCGGTTCACTATGGATGGATAGCACCTAAAATTTGTCCTCCCAAATATACCCAAAGGTACGTGGAGGCCCAAGTCCATATTAGCATTGTCTGATGCGAAACCGCACAGTGAGAGCACTACCTATATACTTATGGTACTATAACGCCACCCCGAGGGATGTGCTACGATATAATTACATACGTGGGGTGAGATATCACACTCAGAATGTATCGCAGACAAGTTAACGATAGCTGCTATGTTTTACGACACCAGAGCATGTCTCTAGCCCAGACCTTCTAAATGTTATCGTTATGGTTCCAATGCATTTTTAGGTAAATTGAGATTAATTTTGTGTTGATCTTGCTTAACAATTTTCCTTTCAATGGTATCGCGATGATGTATGTAGAAATTCCTAAATGCAAACTAAGAATGATAAGAAAACTTTTCACTTTTAGTTTTTCAATGAAAGACCTAGCTACAAAGGGAAGAGAGCAAATAATTTTTTGAGCAAACAAATCAATGAACAAAAGAAAACATTGAGCACAAAACTAAATGCATATTTCCTAATGTTCCTTTTTTGCAAAAAACACACAATCCTACATGCAAATGCAATTTTTTATTTTCAGTTCCTTTAATGTTATGAATGCAAAAAAGAAACTAAGTGCATCAAACAAATGCTTTTTAATTTTCGAGAAATGAAGAATATGAACGAATACAAACTACACTAAAAAACCTGAATAAACTGAAAAACAAACTACACTCCCTCCTACTCATACTACTAACCTAAAACTAAAACTTTCAAAAATTAAAAAACCAATTTTCTTTACCTAAAATATAACCCGTTCTGTTTTCCAAATATTACACCTTCATATCTTAACAACAAAGTATGAAACATAGGGTTTCATGAGTGGAGAGGAAAAATGTTATAATATATTATATTGTAACGGTTTATTGTTATAATATATCAGCCTAGATTCATCTTAATTTTGGATCTACCAAGAATGGAGAGGGATCAAATCTCTTTTCACTCTAAAACATGTTTACATCTCATGAAATTTTGATCCCACTCGACACTTGGTAAATCCAGGGTTAAGGTGAATCTACATTAGTTATTAAAAGTGAGAAAGTACACAGGTTACAATTGAAAAATGATGTCCATTGTACTAATATTTATTATTGATATTAATAATAAAAATCTATAGATTGATTTCAGTTTAATGTAATTAATTAATTATAAGAAATATGAGTAAACAAACATGGAAAAAATTAAGCATGTTACAACTTACCAGTGAAAAATTACATGTCCACTGTACACTTCCATGAGCAAATAAACAACAAGGAGAGTGGTTTTAATGAATAGAGGAGGTTGGTTTTTGAAGGAAGGAAAGGTTTCAAGTTTAATCTCAGTAGCCACAATGTTCTATATCTATAAGTTGATTGAACACATGGATTGTGACTTGGTTCCATCGTACACATGAGAAAAATTAAAGTAATTGCACAGATCAACATCTAAACTGATTGAACACATTGGTCATGTTGGTCCCACCATACACATCATATAAAGAACCCGACACTCGTACATACCTCATACCATGTATGTAGCACATGGGTTGTGATAGTCTTACCATACACATTGAATAAAAGAACTCAACACACGTACACACTTTGTACCATGTATTTCCACTCCACCTCAAGGGAAGGTAAGAGGTTTCGTAAAATAGAGGAGGGCTTTTTTTTTTTCTTTTTTTTTTTCTTTTTTTAATAATTATAGAGGGAGAGGTTTCAAGTTCAATCCCCGGGTGCTATAACGTTGATGTAGGGAGGCAATAATGTCATCATAAATCTTCATGGAAAAATGTAAAAATGTGTGCGAAATGACAGTGCACCCATCGCTGATAAATTCAAAGACTCAAAAATAAAATTGCAAATATTAAGCAAAGAAAAAAAATGTAAACGTCATACCCAATGCAATCGACATAAATGAAGAACTTCAGGCCAGTGCAACTAGTAATGATGGTTATCTTCTTAGTCAATCAGGCTTTAAATTTTCCTAGAAAATCATGGAAATTCTCTCAAATTTTTGATAAAATGCTGCATATTGATAAGATCTTGTATAAATTTATATAAATACTGGTTACATTTGTCAAAATTCAAGATGTTGGGTATCCCACGGGTTTTTAATAGTGTGAATGCATTTCCACCATCAAAAATAAGATTCAAATACTCTTATTGGACTCCCACTATTTTTGAGCATCTAAGCAAATTTGTCGCCTCGATAGATGACACATATATGTATATGTTTTCCAAGAAAACATAATTTTTTACAACATATTGTAAAGAGTTTTTAAAATTTAAACTCTCATTTTTTTCTTTAATGATTAACTGATATGTTATACTAGTTTCAAAATTTTGACACAAACCTTTTATATATTTGTTTTAATTAATAAGTGGATAATTTTAAATTTTGAATTAATATTTACTTTTTAAATTATTTTTAAATGTGATATTTAATAGTTATTTATTTATTATATTTATTAAATTAATAAAATGTTAATCTAAATAAATGTAACTTAATTATTTAATAAAATATAGATTATTATTATTATTATTTAAGTTTCTTTAGACTGTATCTTCATCATGTTCAATATATCACTCCAATTGGCCAAGGGAATTAGCCCAGGGAATTGAACCCGTTAGTGACTCCACATCAAGGAAAATCACGATATATCCAAGACCCATGGACAAACTATAAATTCATTTGAAATAACTATACAAAACCCATGGAAAAAATATAGATTAATTTGAAATCAATAATTATTTTATATTTAAAAAATCAAGAATTGTGGAAGCTTAACTGGTAATGGTAAAATCACAGCTCAATTGCTCTATGGGCATAACATTGAAGATTGACATTGTAGTGGCATTTGAGGGTTGTGATTTTATTTTTCTCAAGAAAGACTCATATGTCTAGGGTGGCCTTCAATTATTATCAAATGGAAAATGCTCCACATAAGCCTCCAGAGGTTAGGGACAGCCACTATAGACTTTCACATATCATGAGGTACTTCTTTGGGTAAATCCTTTGATTTAGTGTATGTTTTAACAAATCAAATGCAACAAAGGGAGATGATCCCTCCAAGGCATCAAGGCATCAATGGTTGCTTTATGCAGGAAGGTAGTTCCATGATAGATTTTTCTCTCCAACTGTGGTATCAATAAGGATGTTGTTGTGAATATTTTTTTAGCCTTCTAGGGGAAGCCTAGGCTATAAGTGCTCCCTGCTCTTCTTGGCCCCATTCAGTCAAGGATGTGGTGAAGCCAAGGGTTTTTATGCTCCCAAATGAAAACAAAGAAACATCTCAAGGCTACCTAATTGTGTTAAATGGTAATTTTCAGGCACAATACCAATTATTGTGTTGTAATACAGTGGTAAGTATTTTCACTTGCCACCCATGCAAACTGGCTTCAATATCCTTAAACAAGAGAATATCATGACTTTGGAGGGGCCAAATTTTGTTGTATGACCAATTTAATTGCATGTGCATGTCCCTGTTCTTCCTTTTGTCTTTTATTATGTGAAGCCTAAGAATCCTTTGAGCTGGTGTCATTTGAGTGGTGGAGGGAAGACCTGTGGTGAAATTGTATTTTGAGAAGTCTAAGAACACTTTGAGGTGGTGTCACTTGAGTTGTAGACGAAAGTTCTGTGGCAAATTAAATTTGTAGATGTGAATTTTCCATTAGTTAGCTACATGACCATGTGAGTAGTTTGATGTTGTATAATGGATTATCATTTGCATTGTTTTGATTCCATGGAATGATTGTACTAACATGCTTGTAAAATGCATTCATTGCATGAATTTAGGGTTTATTCCAATTGGAAAACTGCCACATTCTTACAAATTGAGAATTTCATTGCCTCCTATCCAAGAGGATTTCAATTTTTTCCTGAAAGACACATTTTTGAGCATATGGACATTAAATTATGATATTTAATGTCCATATTAAATAACATAATTTAATATAAACTTTATGTAAAGGGATAATGTAATTGAAAGAAACCAAATATATATAAACTTTTGAGTGTTCTTTATTTTCTAAAATTATTTCAATTCAAACTCTAAATAAAATAATTTAAAATCAAATGCATACATATTTATATAGAGAAAGGAAATATATATATATATATATATATATATAACTAGAGTGAGAATTTTTGTATTATATTTAAGTCTGCAAATGGATCTTAGCAAGAATACTAGGAATTACATATCTATAACGAAAAAGTTTAGATTGCTCCCTCCTATCTAATAAGATTTAAATTTTTTTAGTTTTGAGCAACAGAAAGGGGGCTTTTGTAGTTGTACACCTTACAAAATTTTCCCATCAAAGGAAAAATTTACACAACATTCAATTACAAATTTATGATATAATTTCTCATAGCAATGAACCTACATAAGTTTTGAGCACGTTCATTTGCATTAGAGAAGTTGACTGTGTTGTGGTTAGTTGAGGTAGTATAACTTATTGAATCATGAGCTTGTTAATTTAAATCTACGCAATTGATTGCATTCAAATTACATGAGATGGTTGAATCATCCATGCTGAGGAGTAAATCGTTGACCCATGCTTGAAGCTCTTTAATCTACATCCAAAGTGCATCCACTTCATCTTCATTTTTCTATATTTTTACTTTCACCTATTGGATATTTTTCATGATGCTATAAGCGGAAGAAACATGCTCATTATGCTTAAATTTTAGTTGAAGGACACCCAATTGCAGAGAGTCGAGCCTCTTTGCAAGCTATGCAATTACTGCCTTGTGATTACACACCATGAAAGCCTTACTATTCAAGTGTTTCCATGCCAATGAAGGATATGTGGTAGAGAAAATACACCAATTCGACCCAAAATTCTTATATAATACTAACAATACCTTTCCAACTTCATACTTTGACATACACCATATTTTTAGTGTAACACTAAACATGCTACATAATATACTCTCGAAAATTCTCAGAGAGAAACTCACCATAATGACAAATAAAATTTGCAATTAACTAACTCAGGACCACACATAGTACTAACCTGAATAAATCACATACCCAGCTCCAGATGCACCAATATTTTAAGCAAAGAAGAGACACATGGCTCCCATCGATTGTCACAATAACTTGTCCCATGTTGAAAGTAAACAACAACCCCTTCTCCCAAAACTCATTACTCACAATGGAAACTTTACCGAGCTATGCACAATGAATTCACATTCTCCTTAATTTGGAATTATTCTTATGATACATATAAAAATCTACCCTTATTGAGTAGGCTCTGTCTGGACCATATCCTCTAAAAATTTCCAATCAGACTACAACAATGGATGCTGATGTAATTCATTACTTCATTGGTATTGCTGCTAAGATAGGAAGATTACTGTCAATAAAATATCATTGTTGTAACATCATCGTTGTTATTATAATAACAAGGTCACTCTATAGAGTGTGGGAATTGTGTTAGATTTTTGTCTCAAACCATGGAAAATGGTATGGTATATTTATGTCATAAATAAAATCACAAAATACATGTAACAAAATGGTAATTGTTACTATCTATGCATAAGTCAAGTCAGGGCATACCATTTATTTGCTAGTTTTGAAGGTTACTACCAAATCAAACACATTTGAGGGTCACTGTCATAAGTTTTGTCAACATAATTACTATTTCCTAAGGTTACTGCCAATATAAGATGAATGTCCCACTGACACAAGCTCAAAGATCTTAGCCACAAAAATGTCTATCACAATAGGTCTTTGTCATGAACAAGATTGTTGCTAGATAGGGTTCCTTTGACATTGTTGGTTCAGGATCATGTTCCCTTTTTTCTTCTTCCAAAATTGTGTTACTGACAGAGGTGCCTAATGTCCTTTCAAAACAATTAACATCCATCTTAAAATTTGTGCTTGGTCATGGAAAGAAAAAACATGTCCTTTCATTATCTACACACTTGTGCACTCACTCAGAGGTGCTATTCAAGGTTTCTACAAGAACATTGTTCCTAATAATTTATTTAGATAAAATTTATTGGAATCCAATGTGGGGATCTGTACATAATATTGGAATAAAATTTATTGTTATAGATAATATTTGTAGATAACATTGTTCCAGCTGGAGCACTGCATCCTTTTGAAAACAAATTCAAGCTCATTGAAACAAATGATGTCTGGCTCACTCCTGTGCATTTCCTCCGATGGATTTCAGAACTATGTATGGGGAATTGAATTGTCAAGGACGCAGAGCAATAGCTTTCAGAAGGGAAGCACTACTTTGAAGCTGATTGCTGCTTCACCTGCTGCCACTCTGCAGTTGCCACTACACATTCTCTGCAGCCTCAACTCTTGTTCATGCTACCTCTCCTGATTTCCATCTGCTGCCACTACACTTAATTGTAATTAAAACTATTGTTAAGGGTCACTTCCAATCAAGTTTTTTGTATACAATTCACTGTCATAATTGTTTCCCCTGTTTCATGCACAAAATCCAGGTGTAGTACTGATACATCTAACAAATTAACAATCTACCCTTACTGAGTAGGCTCTTCATTTTTCTATGTTTTTACTTTCACCTAATGGATATTTTCCATGATGCAATAAGTGGAAGAAAAATTCTCATTATGCTTAAATTTTAGTTGAAGGACACCCAATTGCAGAGAGTCGAGCCTCTTTGCAAGCTATGAAATTGCTGCCTTGTGATTACACACCATGAAAGCCTTACTATTCAAGTGTTTCGATGCCAATGAAAGATATGTGATAGAGAAAATACACCAATTCCACCCACAATTCTTATATAATACCAAAAATACCTTTCCAACTTCATACTTTGACATACACCATATTTTTAGTGTAACACTAAACATGCTACATAATATACTCTCGAAAATTCTCAGAGAGAAACTCACCACAATGAAAACTGAAATTTGCAATTAACTAACTTAGGACCACACATAGGACCAACCTGAATAAATCACACACCAAGCTCCAGATGCACCAATATTTTAAGCAAAGAAGAGACACATGGCTCCCATCGATTGTCACAATAACTTGTTCCCTGTTGAAGGGAAACAACAACCCTTTCTCCCCAAACTCATTACTCACAATGGAAACTTTACCGAGCTATGCACAATGAATTCACATTCTCCATAATTTGGAATTAGTCTTCTGATACATATAACAATCTACCCTTACTGAGCAGGCTCTATCTGGACCATATCCTCTAACAATTTCCAATCAAAGCTACAAATAATGGATGCCGATGTAATCTAATACTTCACCGGTATCGTCGCTAAGATAGGAAGATCACCGTCAATAAAAGATCATTGTTGTAACATCATCATTGTTATTATAATAACAAGGTCACTCTATAGAGTAAAGGTGACAGTTAGAATTTTGTCTCGCACCATGGACAATGGTATGGTATATTTATTTCATAAATAAAATCACAAAAATCCATGTAACAAAATGGCAATCGTTAATATCTATGCATAAGTCAAGTCAGGGCATACCATTTATTTGCTAGTTTTGAAGGTTACTGCCTCATCAAACACATTTGAGGGTCACTGTCATAAGTTTTGTCAACATAATCACTATTTCTTAAGGTTACTGCCAACATAAGATGTATGTCCCACTAACACAAGCTCAAAGATCTTAGCCACAAAACTGTCTATCACAATAGGTCTCTGTCATGAACAAGATTATTGCCAGATAGGGTTCCTTTGACATCGTTGGTTCAGGATCATGTTCCATTTTTGCTTCTTCCAAAATTTTGTTGATGACAGAGGTGCCTAGTGTCCTTTCAAAACAATTAACATCAATCTTAAAATTTGTGCTTGGTCATGGAAAGAAAAAACATGTCCTTTCATTGTCTACACACTTTTCCACTCACTCAGAGGTGCTATTCAAGGTTTCTACAAGAACATTGTTCTTGATAATTTCTTTAGATAAAATTTATTGGAATCCAATATAGGGATCTGTAGATAATATTGGAATAAAATTTATTATTATAGATAATATTTGTAGATAACATTGTTCCAGCTGGAGCACTGCATCCTTTTGAAAAAAATTCAAGCTCATCGAAAAAAATGACGTCTGGCTCGTTGCTGTGCATTTCCTCCAATGGATTTCAGAACTATGTATGGGGAATTGAATTGTCAAGGACGCAGAGCAATAGCTTTCAGAAGGGAAGCACTGCTTTGAAGCTGATTGTTGCTTCACCTGCTGCCACTCTGCAGTTTCCACTACACACTGTCTGCAGCCTCAACTCTTGTTCATGCTACCTCTCCTGATTTCCATCTACTCCCACTACACTTAATTGTACTTAAAACTATTGTTGAGGGTCACTTCCAATCAAGTTTGTTGTATACACTTCACTGTCATAATTGTTGCCCCTGTTTCGTGCACAAAATCCAGGTGTAGTACTGATACATATAACAAATTAACAATCTACCTCATCGAGTAGGCTCTTCATTTTTCTATGTTTTACTTTTCACCTATTGTATATTTTCCATGATGCAATAAGTGGAAGAAACATGCTCATTAAGCTTAAATTTTAGTTGAAGGACACCCAATTGTAGAGAGTCGAGCCTCTTTGCAAGCTATGCAATTGATGCCTTGTGATTACACGCCATGAAAGCCTTACTATTCAAGTGTTTCCATGCCAATGAAGGATATGTGATAGAGAAAATACACCAATTCCACCCACAATTCTTATATAATACCAAAAATACCTTTCCAACTTCATACTTTGACATACACCATATTTTTAGTGTAACACTAAACATGCTACATAATATACTCTCGAAAATTCTCAGAGAGAAACTCACCACAATGAAAACTGAAATTTGCAATTAACTAACTTAGGACCACACATAGGACCAACCTGAATAAATCACACACCAAGCTCCAGATGCACCAATATTTTAAGCAAAGAAGAGACACATGGCTCCCATCGATTGTCACAATAACTTGTTCCCTGTTGAAGGGAAACAACAACCCTTTCTCCCCAAACTCATTACTCACAATGGAAACTTTACCGAGCTATGCACAATGAATTCACATTCTCCATAATTTGGAATTAGTCTTCTGATACATATAACAATCTACCCTTACTGAGTAGGCTCTATCTGGACCATATCCTCTAACAATTTCCAATCAGGCTACAACAATGGATGCTGATGTAATTCATTACTTCACTGGTATTGCTGCTAAGATAGGAAGATCACTGTCAATAAAAGATCATTGTTGTAACATCATCATTGTTATTATAATAACAAGGTCACTCTATAGAGTGTGCGTATTGTGTTAGAATTTTGTCTCAGACCATGGACAACGGTATGGTATATTTATTTCATAAATAAAATCACAAAATCCATGTAACAAAATGGCAATTGTTACTATCTATGCATAAGTCAAGTCAGGGCATACCATTTATTTGCTAGTTTTGAAGGTTACTGCCTCATCAAACACATTTGAGGGTCACTGTCATAAGTTTTGTCAACATAATCACTATTTCTTAAGGTTACTGCCAATATAAGATGTATGTCCCACTGACACAAGCTCAAAGATCTTAGCCACAAAACTGTCTATCACAATAGGTCTCTGTCATGAACAAGATGTTTAAAAGATAGGGTTCCTTTGACATCATTGGTTCAGGATCATGTTCCCTTTTTGCTTCTTCCAAAATTGTGTTACTGAAAGAGGTGCCTAGTGTCCTTTTGAAACAATTAACATCAATCTTAAAATTTGTGCTTGGTCATGGAAAGAAAAAACATGTCCTTTCATTGTCTACGCACTTGTCCACTCACTCAGAGGTGTTATTCAAGGTTTCTGCAAAAACATTGTTCCTGATAATTTCTTTAGATAAAATTTATTGGAATCCAATGTGGGGATCTGTGGATAATATTGGAATAAAATTTATTTTTATAGATAATATTTGTAGATAAAATTGTTCCATCTGGAGCACTGCATCCTTTTGAAAACAAATTCAATCTCATCGAAAGAAATGATGTCTGGCTCACTGCTGTGCATTTCCTCCGATGGATTTCAGAACTGTGTATGGGGAATTGAATTGTCAAGGACGCAGAGCAATAGCTTTCAGAAGGGAAGCACTACTTTGAAGCTGATTGCTGTTGCACCTGCTGCCACTCTGCAGTTGCCACTACACACTGTTTGTAGCCTCAACTCTTGTTCATGCTACCTCTCCTGATTTCCATCTGCTGCCACTACACTTAATTGTACTTAAAACTATTTTTGAGGGCCACTTCCAATCAAGTTTGTTGTATACACTTCACTGTCATAATTGTTGCCCTTGTTTCATGCACAAAATCCAGGTGTAGTACTGATACATATAAAAAATTAACAATCTACCCTTACTGAGTAGGCTCTTCATTTTTCTATGTTTTTACTTTCACCTATTGGATATTTTCCATGATGCAATAAGTGGAAGAAACATGCTCATTATTCTTAAATTTTAGTTGAAGGACACCCAATTGCAGAGATTCGAGCCTCTTTGCAAGCTATGCAATTTCTGCCTTGTGATTACACACCATGAAAGCCTTACTATTCAAGTGTTTCCATGCCAATGAAGGATATGTGATAGAGAAAATACACCAATTCCACCCACAATTCTTATATAATACCAACAATACCTTTCCAACTTCATACTTTGACATACACCATATTTTTAGTGTAACACTAAACATGCTACATAATATACTCTCGAAAATTCTCAGAGAGAAACTCACCACAATGAAAACTGAAATTTGCAATTAACTAACTTAGGACCACACATAGGACCAGCCTGAATAAATCACACACCCAGCTCCAGATGCACCAATATTTTAAGCAAAGAAGAGACACATGGCTCCCATCGATTGTCACAATAACTTGTCCCCTTTTGAATGGAAACAACAACCCCTTCTCCCCAAACTCATTACTCACAATGGAAACTTTACCGAGCTATGCACAATGATTTCACATTCTCCTTAATTTGGAATTAGTATTCTGATACATATAAAAATCTACCCTTACTGAGTAGGCTCTGTCTGGACCATATCCTCTAACAATTTCCAATCAGGCTACAACAATGGATGCTGATGTAATTCATTACTTCACTGGTATTCCTGCTAAGATAGGAAGATTACTGCCAATAAAATATCATTGTTGTAACATCATCATTGTTATTATAATAACAAGGTCACTCTATAGAGTGTGGGCATTGTGTTAGATTTTTGTCTCAGACCATGGAAAACGGTATGGTATATTTATGTCATAAATAAAATCACAAAATCCATGTAACAAAATGGCAATTGTTACTATCTATGCATAAGTCATGTCAGGGCATACCATTTATTTGCTAGTTTTGAAGGTTACTGCCTCATCAAACACATTTGAGGGTCACTGTCATAAGTTTTGTCAACATAATCACTTTTTCTTAAGGTTACTGCCAATATAAGATGTATGTCCCACTAACACAAGCTCAAAGATCTTAGCCATAAAACTGTCTATCACAATAGGTCTCTTTCATGAACAAGATTATTGCCAGATAGGGTTCCTTTGACATCGTTGGTTCAGGATCATGTTCCATTTTTCCTTCTTCCAAAATTGTGTTGATGACAGAGGTACCTAGTGTCGTTTCAAAACAATTAAAATCAATATTAAAATTTTTGCTTGGTCATGGAAAGAAAAAACATGTCCTTCTCAATATAATCTGATTTGTGATAAGTGGAAAGAGCAATGTGGAAGTGACAGTGATAGTGGAGCATCCAAGAGTGCCTTTGCAGCCAATAGTGGAGCATCCAAGAGTGCCTTTGCAACCAATAGTGGAGCATCCAAGAGTGCCTTTGCAGCCAAATTTAAAGGAAAAAGAAATCAAAAGCAGCAGAGGATTTGAAATTTCAGGTCTATGTAAATTAGTTAAGGATTTGAATTTTTTTACGGTGGTAAATATGAGCATATGAGGAATAATTACAAGAAGTGGTTTTGGGATAACCAACCCAACCAAGATCAGATCAAGGAGGAACAAGAAAACGTTTTTCAATGTGGAGAAGCCTAGTATTATGCTTTTATAGCACTATAGAAGTGGGGTAAGTCGACAGATGATCAACTTTTTTATTTCAAAGCATCTAAACATGAGACTAACAAAAATCACTAATTTTTTTAGTGTGGGAGATAACCCAGGTCAATACAGTGGTTTTAGGCAAGGACATGGATTGTGTTGAAGACGATGGTCATGTGCAAATCAAGTTGAAAGCTAATACCTTGATGTTTATATATGTTTGAGGGAAATTTTGCTTTCAGTTAGTGAAATTGCAAGACACAATCCATATCTGGATGTTATTTTCCAAGGAGAAAGGTGTTTTGTAGTAGATAAGAAGAAATATAAGAGGAAAAATCACGTGCTTTGATTACCAGCAGAGGGAGTGGTAACAATTCTCTTTGGCATCAGAGATATGGAAATTTAAATTTTCTGTTTCTTTCCTTGCTGACAAAAGATCAAATGGTGATTACCTTACCACAAATTCAAGAGCAGGAGGATGTATGTGCAACGTGTTTTGTAGGAAAATAGCATAGATTGGAATTTGAAGATGGTAAAGCTTGGAGAGCCAAGGCTGAGCTTGAATTGCTCCATGGTGATATCTGCGGTCCGATGACGACACTTTCAGTAGCTAGTGCTAAGTATTTCTTGTTGCTTGATGAAGTTTGTCTATTTCCTTATGCTTCAATTGAATACCTTTGGTTAAAGTTACAAATTTTTAAGGTAGCAATAGAAAGAGTCCAACAGGAGTATCGATTTGAAACCCTCCAAAGTATTACAGAGGATAATTATACTCTACAAGTCAGATAGATTTTATATTAAACAACATCCAAGCTCAAATCACTCCAAGAAAGGGAAGGAAGGTGCATATTGTTGAACAAACTAGCGAAAAGTGGGGTGCCTCTGTGTTATTAGTCAGCATTGGAGTCTGGGAGCGTCGAGCGAGCTTGTACATGCGCTTGAGGTCGAGCACGTAGGCTGTGGCAAGTATTATCTCCAACAACACCAATACCATCTCTTTCGAACTGTATATCTCTGCTATACATGAACTATGGGAGGGCCCTAACACCGAACGGACCAGAGAACAGACCAAAGAGGGTCGGCTTCGCTTAGCCAGTAAGAAGATCGGTGTCCAGTGGCTGACCACCTCTCCTAACCATTGAAAAAATTGGGGCGAATGACTGTAACCCCTCCTTTGGACCCTGTAAATGCAGGCAAATGCCATGGAAATCTGCTCCAAGAAAAAAAAATCGAGGCAAATTTGATTTTTCTAGTTTTATGCGCCCTTTTTTTGGTGGGCTAATACTTAATAATTAATTATTTTTAAAATATTTATTGGGATAAATTTATTAAACTATAGAAAATGGGTTTTATGTAAAACATTCGCCCTATTAAAATTGAAAATCCCTTAAAATTCGCCTTTGGGCTAAAATTTTCCCCTAAAATTTTCCCTGGTTGAAACTATGCATATGTGAATAGGGTGAGTACTCATAAGAGAATAAATAAAACTAGTGAGATTGAGATAGATGCAACAAACCAAGAAAAGAAGGAAACTAAGACTATAATAGAATGTTGAATAAGTGTTAGGAGTAGTGATTAATTCTTGTAGTAGATCACTTAATATGCAGTAAATAAAGTATGATAGAAAAATAAATAAATTACATAGTAGAGAGAAGTGTAGAGTGTTGAGAAAATTAGAGTTGGATCTATGTGCATAACTGTAGAGTAGAGAGCAGGGTGGAAAGTTGAGAACAACAAGGCAAAAAAAAAACATAGAGTCATTGTAAAACTAAGGGATATGTGTCTCCTTTAGGTTGGTACCTATAAAAACATGGGATTGGTTTCTCCTTATAGTTGGTGCTAGTAAATTGATGTAACAATAGGTTGGTACCTACGAGAATATTCTTACATAAGATTTTTGGCATTCTCCCTTTAAGGGTTTCCATGTATATCTAGTGTTATCTTGTATAATTGATGTTTAAAATGTTTGAATTATTCTAATTATTAAAAGTATTCATTATACTAATTCACCCCCCCTCTTAGTAGAATTATAATTCCATAATGTGTGATAACTTAGGAATTTTGATGTTCGACTTTAATTTAATATCCGAATATAAAAAAGGGTATGGTCATTTTGTATAGTAAATAATGTAAAGACAAGGTATGTAAGTTTAGAACCTTTGAAAAGGTTTCGATAAAAGGGAGCTCGAAGGAATAGTAAAGTGCTTGCATAGTGCTTGGCTATATATATATCTATAAAGTTCTAAAAGGTTGGCCCGCGAAGGGAGCTAAAGAATGAAAAATAATTACAAGTTATAAAAATAACTCAACTTAGAAATACCAAGTCTTGAGACATGGCATTAAAAGAGAGAATTTTTTTTAAAGGATTAGGTGAAGGAAGTGCCAATATAATTATGAGTAATGCTATTAAACATATATCTGAGTAGTGGGTGAAGTAAATTCCTAGTTAAGAGAAAAAATAATAGATAATTACTAAGGTAATAAGTGGAAGAAGAGAATTAGAAAACAACGAGCACATATTCATAACTTGGATTTGATGGAAGATATTGGTTCAGATCAAAGACTTAATGGCGTGATTGTAAAATTCAAAGAGATGAAAGATTTAAAAAGCTAACCGGATAAATTCAGAAGAATATAGTGGACCATAGAAGAAAATAATTACAAATAAGATATCAGATTGATTAGCCTATCTTGTAGGTTGGTACTTGAAAATTAAATGGGATTGGTGTCCACACAAACTCTTAAATAGAGTTACAATATATACTATATTAGAGTCTTTTACATCACAAACATGTGGCTAGCCCTTTTACCATGAATAATGGGGGTTGACACGACATCCTCCTGAACTATAGGTGTGAAAGCAAGTAGTTCAACTTCTCAGTGGAATAACTTTTGCATATGGACTCTGATTGGCATGCTTATTGTGATGTTGGAAAGATATGTGTGTGTAGAATAACATGAATTGGTGTGGTGCTAAAGTGGAAAATTTTAACCCCCAAAAAATGTCATTTGGTGCCTCAAAATGTTCTTGGAAGGTTTCGAACCTCGTTTTTCCAACCAGAGTCCATTTGGTAAAAACAGTCTCATGACTTGATTCCTCCACTTTTTCCACTCTGAATGCATTGATATGGGTGAAAAACAATCCATTCTGCATCAGACATGGAATCATATAACTCAGTTGATCAAGAGTACTATAACATCAATATGGATCAAACATGGAATCATATAACTTAGTTTATCAAGAGTTATATCACACACATAATCAACATGTTAACTGTTTCAGAAAAATGACCTACCCCAAATGAATTAGACCCAAAGTGAAATCTCCAAATGGTCGAGACTTATGCATGCTTTTTGATAAAAAAAAGTGAACAAACTCAAAGACAAAAAGAAGGATCAAGTAAAAAATAATAATCCAAGAATCAAATGGAGGTATTAAATCTAAAACAATGGCCATTAAATGTCTCCATTTAAAGGCTTACCAAGAACAATAAAAGCGACACCTTGAATGCCTCTCCAAGAAACAAATAGTGTTAGAATTCATGCATGGTCTTGCCAGAGAAGAATATCGTAGTCACCTCTTAAGCCAAATCATAATTTCATGTCATCATCAAGAACCTCTTATTTAATGGAGTCATGATGATTGCATCATATTATGAAAACCATGTGGCACCTATTTAGGACATTGAGAACCTAATAAAAAAAGTACATTTTTCAAGCTAATTATGAGAATTCTGAATACCCTGTTAGGTCCCGATATTACTAGTGTAGTCCCTTATTATTGTTAGTGTAGCCCCCTTATTGTTATTTTTGTACCCCTGTAACCCCCATATTGTTATTAGTGTGCCCTTCAACTATTATTATTAGGTCAGCTAGGATTATATTGTGACCCCATGGACTCTTATATATATAAGGAGGTTTTTTCATTTGTATCATCCAAGAATTTTTAATTTATGTAATGTAAAGGAGGTTCCGCCCTTGAAGTGGCTTATTTCTAAGGTATTGATGTCTCTTTTCTTCTATTTTGGAGCTGGTTTCATAACATTTGGTATTAGAGCTTTGGATTCTAGGGTTTCGCTACTCCAAACAGGTCATCATGGAATTTTCATTATAAATTTTTTCTATGAAGGTTCAGAACCTAAAATTTTTATGATGAGGAGCCAAAATCTTGAAGAACTTTGTGTAAAAATTTTAGATATTGGTTCACAATATTTTTGGAGATATGATCTCTGGAAGTTAGGGTTTTTGCAGACTCTTTAATTTCATCTAAAACATGTGACCTTGGGAAAATCGTCATAGCTCTCTTTATGAGCATTATATTGGAATTGTGTAAAAATTTCTTGTGTATCAATTTCAGAGCCAAAGGAGGAACCAGTGACACATGGGACGTCGTACAAGTGCGCTCTACTGAACCAGTCCATAATTAGGTCATTGCAAGAGAATGGGAATAAATTTTCCTTGAAGCATCCAAATCAGGTCAGAACTATGGCATTAGAAATAAGATTCAAAGGGATACTACAGGGCCAAATTTCAAATTTTGAAGATCTGAAATCACAGAGATAAGTCAGTTTCAATATCGAGCTCCTCAAAAGCAAGAAAAAGGTGTGTATTTGTTTTTCAAATTGTATAAGTCTTATTTGAAAATTCAGTTTGAGGTGATTCCAAGGGCATAATGAAGCATAGATATAAATATTGGGTTCTAAAATTCCACCTAAAAATAATTCAACACCCATAAAGCCCTCATAATACTCTACTATGACTCATGAAGATGAAGAAGGGCAACATGATATATCAAAAATACAAGAGAAAGTGAACCAAATTTCACTCTTGCAAAGAGCAACAAAAAATGAAATGGAAGTTTTGAGAAATGTGTGGAAGCTAATATGAATGGTTTGATGAAGGGCATGGAAGATAATATGGATGGTTTGAAGAAAGGCATGGAAGCTAAGATGGGTGGTTTGAAAAACGGCATGGAAGACATGGAAGCTAAGATCGAAGAAAAAAATGAAAGACAACCTGGAAGACATGAAGAATGATCTAAAATAAGACATGAAAGGTTTGAAAAAGTTGATACAAGAAACGATTCCTAAGGGTGAAAAGATAGTAGAGGAATTTGATGAGGAGAACAAAATAAATGTTCATCGTGATTTCATAAACTTGAATGTTGGATGAAAGACCCATAACTAGATATGAGGAAGTTTGATGGCAAGGATCCTGTAACATGGATACTACAAATGGATCAATTTTTTGATCTCAATAATGTGCAAAACACACAAAAGGTACACATTGAAAATTTATATTTAGAACAAAATACATTTGTATGGTATCGATGGCTTTTCTCCTATAAAAATATTGCCACTTGGTCAATTTTTACAGAGGAAATGATTGCACATTATGAGGATACAAAGAACAACAACTTCTTTAGCCAATTGATAAATATTAAACAAAAGGGTTCAGTGGTGGATCACATTAAGGACTTCCAAAAATTGAATATAAGGGTAACTGATATTCCAGAGGAACATAGGATTGATGTCTTCATGGGGAATTTAAAGGATAAATTCAAACATGAAGTTCGCGTTTTGGAACTTGATTCATTGGAGAAGGCATTCAGGTTGGCAAGAAACATTGAATGTAAAATTATGGTGACAAGGAATCCTAATACTCACATCTATAAAGATGGAAGTGTTGCTACTCCTAGACTTCCAAAAAATACAAGGTTGACACCACAAAAACAGGAAGAAAAAAGAGCAAAGGGCTTTGCTACAGTTGTGATAGAAAATACACTAAAGGTCATAAGTGTGCTAAGAAGAAATTATTTTACATAGATTTTGAAAAAGAGGAATAAAATGAATAAGAAACTTTAGAAGAAGAGGATATACACTAGGAACCAACCCTAGAGAAAGAAGAAATGAGCCCGACCATATCGTGTAATGCATTGGCAGGAATTACCACTCCTAAAACTCTCAAGATAGAAAGAAATATCAAGAAGAAAAAGGTAATAGTGTTGGTTGATTCAGGTAGTACCCATAATTTTATTCATTGTAAGGTAGCCAAGGAAATGAATTGCTTCCTATACCCAACACCAAAATGTGAAGTGATGGTTGCAAATGGGGGAACTATAAATTGCTTGAGAAAATGCCATAATATCAAGCTAACCATGGGGGAATATGTATTGAATAGTCCAATGATTTCCATTCCAATGGGAGGTGCTAATGTTGTACTAGGAGTACAATGGTTAGAATATTTGGGGACGGTAGCTTTTAATTTTCATGAACTTTTCTTGAATTTTTTTTTGGAAGGAAATGGAGTCGAATTACGGGGTATCGCAAGGAAGATGGGAATGATAATAATCTCTAATTTCATGACGAAGCTTCTGAAGAAATAACAACGAGGCGTAATTGCACATTATGCTCACTAGAAGTTCCAATATCAAAACAGATCTCCAAAAAGTCTTGGAAAATCATTCCAAGGTGTTTGAAACTCCCAAAGGACTCCCACCTCTTCATGATCATGATCATGCTATTCATTTTATTCCAAGAATGTTTCCTCCAAACATCAGGCTTTATAGATATCCTTATGTCCAAAAGAGAGAAATTGAACATATGATTGCAAAAATGTTAGAGGTTGGTATAAGTCAACCTAGTCAAAGTTCTTTCTCTGCTCTAGTAGTATTGTTGCATAAGAAGGATGGATCATGGCACATGTGTCCAGATTATAGGGAGCTCAATAAGTTCACTATTAAAGATAAATTTCCCATTCATGTGATTGATGAATTATTGGATGAATTAGATGGAGAAATTTATTTTACCAAGTTGGATCTTTGTTTAGGATATCATCAAATAAGAATGAAGACTGAAGATATTCCGAAAACAACATTTTGAACTCATGAGGGTCATTATGAATTTCTGGTCATGGCTTTTGGCCTTAACAACACACCTTCTACATTTCAAGGGTTGATGAATTCCATTTTCAAACCCTTCCTTAGAAAATGTGTGTTAGTATTTTTTGATGATATACTAATCTACAACAGGTCTTCGAAGGATCATTTTCAACATGTTGATAGGGTGCTCAAACTAATGGAGGAGAAACAATTATATGCAGAAACCTCAAAATGTTTCTTTGGAGTACAAGAGGTGGAATATTTGGTCATATTCTATCTCACGAGGGTGTTAAGGTAGACCCTAAAAAAATTAAATCCATGAAGGAATAGAAAGTCCCCACAACCATAAAGCAGTTGCGAGTATTTCTCAGGTTAACAGGGTATTATCACAAGTTTGTTAAGAATTATGGGAGAATAGTAGCACCTCTAAGAACTTTATTGAAGAAATATGAATTTTCATGGACTCCTGAAAAAACTAAGACCATTGAACATCTTAAAGAGGAAACGTGCCTACACCAGTCTTAGCTACGTCGGACTTCAAAAAACCCTTTATTTTTGAATGTGATGCCTCAGGAAATGGAATTGGTTCTGTTTTAACGCAAGAAGGAAGACCCACTGCTTTTGAAAGTCATCCAATCAAAGGAAAGTATTTACAGAAAGCTATTTATGAGAAGGAAATCTTGGCAATACTACATGAACTAAATAAATGGCGACCTTACCTAATGGGAAGACACTTCAAGGTAAAAAATGATCATGATAGTCTTAAACACTTTTTGGAACATAGACTATCTTCAGAAGAGCAACAAAAATGGGTCACAATGATGTTGGGTTATGAGTTTGAAATCTACAAAAAAGGGAAGCTAAATGTTGTTGCAAATGCACTGTCAAGAAAGGATGAAGAGGTGGAAACATTTCTATGTGCCATTTCTATTATCCAATTAGATTAGACAAATCAAGGGATGAATGGAAGAAGGACAAAGAAGTGTGGACACTCATTCAAAATTTGCAGCAAGATCCTAGTATATCTGATACATTTAGTTGGAAAATGAGTCCTTATGGTACAAAGATCACTTATATATTTGTAATAATTCCCAAATAGAACAAAATATTCTTTTGCAATTGCACACTTCTCCTCTAGGAGGGCACACGGGATTTTTAAAAACTTACCATAGGGTGAAGAAATATTTTTTTTTGGATAGCCTTAAATATGATATTCAAAAGTTTGTGGTGGAATATTTGGTTTGCCAGCAAAACAAATTTGAGACAGTTAAGACCCCATGTCTTATATAGCCTTTATCCATTCCAAGTCAATGTTTGGAGGAGATTTCAATGAATTTTATCACAGGTTTACCTAAGTCCAAAGGAAAGAGTGTCATCATGGTGGTAGTTGATAGACTTACCAAGTATGCACACTTTTGTGCATTATCTCATCCATTTAAAGCAAGTACAGTTTGTACTTCATTTACGGAAACATATCAAAATTTACATAGAAACCCAAAGATTATTGTAAGCAACAAAGATCCCATTTTTACTAGAATTTTTTGGATGGAATTATTTCCTTGTTTGGGTACTCAAATAGCTCATAGCTCAGCTTATCATCCTTAATTTGATGGTCAAACTGAGATAGTGAAAAAATATAATTTGGAATGATATCTTCGTTGTTTTGTATTTGATAAAAAAACACAATGGGTCAAGTGGATACCTCTGGCTAAATGGTGGTATAACACTTCCTTCCATACTGCAGAAAAAATGGCCCCATTTATGGCACTTTATGGATATCATCCACCATCCATCAGATCATCTTTAAGAGAAAATTCTAAGGTTCAAGTGGTGGAAGATCACATCGAACATCAATAACAAGTTCTCCAACTCTTAGAGGATAAGCTAAATTTGGCTCAAATCGAATGAAATAATAGACAGATCAACATTGCAACAATAGAAGTTTTGATGTAGGAGACTCGGTATTTTACGGCTACAGCCATACAAACAAATGTCCATCAAGCAAGATAAGAAGGATAATAAATTATCGCCAAAGTATTATGGTCCTTACAAGGTTTTGCAAAATATTGGTACTATGGCATACAAATTGGAGCTTCCCGCTTCTTCGCAAGTGCATCCAATTTTCCATGTTTCATGCTTAAAGAAGGTTATAGGTGGCAAACTTCCAGTTCATACAATATTTCCAGAAATTGATGAGGAAGGAAAATTTTTATTGGAACCTGAAGCAGTCACGGAAACAAGAACTCGACAGCTACGAAATCGATCAATTTCAGAGTATCTCATAAGTGGAAGAACTTACCCACTGAAGATTCTACATGGGAGGATGTGAATTTTATACAAAATCAACCAAAGCTACTCAAGCGTTGAGTACAAGGGGCATGTTAGGTCCCTATATTACTAGTGTAGTCCCTTATTATTGTTAGTTTAGCCCCCTTATTGTTATTTATTTACCCCTGTAACCCCCATATTGTTCTTAGTGTGCCCTCACATTATTATTGTTAGGTCGGCTAGGATTATATTGTGACCCCATGGACTCTTATATATAGAAAGATATTTTATCATTTGTGTCATCCAAGAATTGTTCATTTATGGAATGTAAAGGAGGTTTCCCCCTCAAAGTGGCTTATTTATAAGGCGTTGATCTCTTTTTTCTTCTATTTTTGGATCTGGTTTCATAACATACCCCCTTTTATTATTTGTAGATTATAAGAAATTGAAGAGTTGTAATGCCCTTGAGAAGTTAAAAAATCATAAAAGGTAGTTACTAATTAAAATCTATAAATAATGTAATGCTCTATGTAAGAAAGGACTTTTAAACACCCTTAAAAGGTTCCCATTTTTAGATTTTTTTTATCCTTCTTTGAAATCACTGCAGAATAGAGTTTATATGTCGATAACTTGTATTTTCACCAATAATGTGGAGAAGCCTTTTAAGGCCACCACTGAAGCTTCATTTTACATGCATCTTATCCATGTTCCTAACTATTCTTGAATAATTCAATATATGCATGTGATTTTTGGTATGTATACAACTAACGGTATGGACTATTTCGTAAATTAGATAGTTTCTCTCACATACTTGATATTTCAATTTTTTCAATTTAATGTATGAGAACTTGTTAGATCTAAATGTTGACTATTATTCAATTTGTCATAATAAGTTGAAAAACTATTGTTGTCATGGATTACAACTAGATGTTTCCTTATGTATGTAGTTGTGTGTTTACTAGTTCTTTTGACTATTTCCAATGTAGTACAAACCATTTTCATCTTAGAGCATCAGTCAATTTACCTTAGAATCAACATACCCTCACTGTGATGATACCTCATATCCAAAACATTCTTAAAAATCAAGAATGGTTACGCCAAAATCTAGATGGGTCTCTTATCCCAAATGGTGTGAGGTCTAATTAGGACCTCATAACAAAGATAACCAATTGATTGTTGTTAGGTAATTCTCCCTTGTTAATAGATTCCTACTTGGATTTGTGGAAGACACAATGTTTGCACTAAATTCTAGAGATAATAATAAGGGTTAAGGAGATATATTGTTATGGATGGAGAACTTCACCGCAAGTTTTGTCAACATCAGTGAACAAGGCACTTGTAATCAATATAACAAAATAAACTCTACACAATAATTCCTACCACTTTTTCTCCACCACACGAGGAGTTAGGTCAAGTACTTGAACATGTCTACCCTTTGAAGTAGATATTGGCCATCATTTATCACAAATGAGAGACTCATAATTAGAAGGTTGATGGCTTCATAGGCCCGAGTAGTGAAAATACTCAAAATATAACCGTGGAGCACTAGATGCTAGAGATAATAAGAAGGGTTAAGGGGATAGAATTTCATGGATGGACAACTTCACCACAAGTTTTTTCAACACTAGTGAACAAGGCACTTGTAGTCAGTATAACAAAATAAACTCTACACAATAGTCCCTACCACTTTTCCTCCATGACGAGAGGAGTTGGGTTAAGTAGTTGAACATGTCTACCCTTTTAAGTAGACTTTGGCCATTATTATCACAAATGAGAGACCTAAAATTAATATGTTGATAGTTTCATAGGCCTAATCTAGTGAAACTACTCAAAATATAACCATGAACATTGCCCTTAGAAGTGAGCATATTGTCCTCCCAATTAAACATTTAAATAGTAGAGAAAAAACTAGAGGAAAATCCAAAAGTGAGTGTATAAAAAAAACATGGAAATGCACTACCCAATCATTCCCTTAGTCCTTATCATCATCACATCACACTGCAAAGAAGAAATAAATACTTGAAATCATCATCAATAAAGAGAGAAGCCATTTGATATTTGAATTTACATAAATGTCTTACCATCATAATTTATTTATATTTCTAAGATCTATATGTAAGATTTTGTTACATTTTTTAGTTTATTTAATCATTATTAATTTTTTCATTTTCATATTGTATTAAATACTTATTGTAGTTCTAACAATTTAGCACTTTGTAACGTTGTTGTAATTTTTATTTATTTTTAAAAATTTTATATTTAGAAGAACTTTTTTATACTTTATAAATTAATGAATTGTAACTTATGAATAAGGTCTTTTTGGAATTGTTGATAGGGATTAAGTGTAATAGATTATATTTTGGATATGAATATGAGAATAAAAATGGATGTAAAACTTGGAGTAGTTTTTTAAGTTGAGATGTTATATATATCTATATATATATATATATAGGTTTTGATTGATTGTGATGGAAAGAAATAGATTTATTGTTTGTAATAATATTAACAATTAAGGAATTTTTGGGTAGTTTAATTGATTGATTTAAAGTTTGTGAAGTCATGGAAACAAGGTAATCTAGTTTCAAAGCCCACTCAAGTGATTTTATTTAAGCTCTTGTTTACTAGTAGGTAGTTAGGTTTATTACTAATTAGTTATGTGTGAGGTTGTTGGGTCTCTTTGGGATTTAAAAAAAAAATTAAATTAAGGATTGGGTTCTTTTGAGATACTTTGTTTAACTTTATTTCTACGATTTTGATTAAAATTAACTAGACAAATTATCATGAAAATGAGTGTTTCTTCTATAAGTTAGACTCTATATATATATATATATAGCTGAGATCAATCTTAACTCTGGATTTACTAGAAGTTTGGAGAAATCAAATCTTTTAAAGTGAAAGCTTCTTTCAGAATCAAAAATAATTTGATCTCTCTAATCTCTTAGTAGATAAGATAAATTTACACTAATTTTAACATTTTATAAATACAAGATATCATTTTTTGAGATTCAATTACCTTAAATATTTTTTTTGGGATGGCCTTAAATATGATATTCAAAATTTTGTGGTGGAATATTTGGTTTGCCAGCAAAATAAATTTGAGACAATTAAGACCCCATGTCTTATATAGCCTTTATCCATTCCAAGTCAATGTTGGGAGGAGATTTCAATGGATTTTATCACAGGTTTACCTAAGTTCGAAGGAAAGAGTGTCATCATGGTGGTAGTTGATATACTTACCAAGTCTGCACACTTTTGTGCATTATCTCATCCATTTAAAGCAAGTACAGTTTGTACTTCATTTATGGAAACATATCAATAGTTACATAGAAACCCAAACATTATTGTAAGCAACAAAGATCCCATTTTTACTGGAATTTTTTGGATGGAGTTATTTCCTTGTTTGGGTACTCAAATAGCTCATAGCTCAGCTTATCATCATTAATTTGATGGTCAAACTGAGATAGTGAAAAAATATAATTTGGAATGATATCTTCGTTGTTTTGTATCTGATAAAAAAACACAATGGGTCAAGTGGATACCTTTGTCTAAATGGTGGTATAACACTTCCTTCCATACTACAGAAAAAATGACCCCATTTATGGCACTTTATGGATATCATCCACCATCCATCAGATGATCTTTAAGAGAAAATTCTAAGGTTCAAGTGGTGGAAGATCACATCGAACATCAATAACAAGTTCTCCAACTCTTAAAGGATAAGCTAAATTTGGCTCAAATCGAATGAAACAATAGGCATATCAACATAACATTGAGAGAAGTTTTGATGTAGGAGATTGGCTATTTTTATGGCTACAACCATACAAAAAAATGTCCCTCAATCAAGGTGTTGCAAAAGATTGGTACTATGGCATACAAATTGGAGCTTCCTCCTTCTTCGCAAGTGCATCCAATTTTCCATGTTTCATGCTTAAAGAAGGTTATAGGTGGCAAACTTCCAGTTCATACAATATTTCCAGAAATTGATGAGGAAGGAAAAATCGTATTGGAACCTGAAGCAGTCACGGAAACAAGAACTCGACAACTACGAAATCAATCAATTTCAGAGTATCTCATAAGTGGAAGAACTTACCCACTAAAGATTCTACATGGGAGGATGTGAATTTTATACAAAAGCAACCAAAGCTACTCAAGCGTTGAGTACAAGGGGCATGTTAGGTCCCTATATTACTAGTGTAGTCCCTTATTATTGTTAGTTTAGCCCCCTTATTGTTATTTATTTACCCCTGTAACCCCCATATTTGTTTTAGTGTGCCCTTACATTATTATTGTTAGGTCGGCTAGGATTATATTGTGACCCCATGGACTCTTATATATAGAAAGATATTTTATCATTTGTGTCATCCAATAATTGTTCATTTATGGAATGTAAAGGAGGTTTCCCCCTCAAAGTGGCTTATTTATAAGGCGTTGATCTCTTTTTCCTTCTATTTTTGGAGCTGGTTTCATAAAATACCCCCTTTTATTATTTGTAGATTATAAGAAATTGAAGAGTTGTAATGCCCTTCAAAAGTTAAAAAATCATAAAAGGTATTTACTAATTAAAATCTATAAATAATGTAATGCTCTATGTAAGAAAGGACTTTTAAACACCCTTAAAAGGTTCCCCTTTTTAGATTTTTTTTATCCTTCTTTGAAATCACTGCAGAATAGAGTTTATATGTCGATAACTTGTATTTTCAGCAATAATGTAGAGAAGCCTTTTAAGGCCACCACTGAAGATTCATTTTACATGCATCTTATCCATGTTCCTAACTATTCTTGAATAATTCAATATATGCATGTGATTTTTGGTATGTATACAACTAACAGTATGGACTATTTCGTAAATTAGATAGTTTCTCTCACATACTTGATATTTCAATTTTTTCACTTTAATGTATGAGCACTTGTTAGATATAAATGTTGACTATTATTCAATTTGTCATAATAAGTTGAACAACTATTGTTGTCATGGATTACAACTAACTGTTTCCTTATGTATGTAGTTGTGTGTTTACTAGTTCTTTTGACTATTTCCAATGCAGCACAAACCATTTTCATCTTAGAGCATCAGTCAATTTAGCTTAGAATCAACATACCCTCACTGTGATGATACCTCATATACAAAACATTCTTAAAAATCAAGAATGGTTACCAAGCCAAAATCTAGATGGGTCTCTTATCACATTGAGGACTTCCAAAAATTGAATATAAGGGTAACTAATATTCCAGAGGAACACAGGATTGATGTCTTCATGGGGACTTTAAAGGATAACTTCTAACATGAAGTTCGCATTTGGGAACCTGATTCATTGGAGAAGGAATTAAGGTTGGCAAGAAAAATTGAATGTAAAATTATGGTGACAAGGAATCCTACCACTCACACCTATAAATATGGAAGTGTTGCTACTCCTAGAATTCCACAAGATACAAGGTTGAGACCACAACAATTGGAAGAAAAAAGAGCAAAAGGGCTTTTCTACAGTTGTGATAGAAAATACACTAAAGGTCATAAGTGTGCTGAGAAGAAGATATTTTACATAGATTTTGAAAAAGAGGAATAAAATGAACAAGAAAATTCAAAAGAAGAGGATATACACCAAGAACCAACCCTAGAGAAAGAAGAAATGAGCCCAACCATATGACGTAATGCATTGGCAGGAATTACCACTCCTAAAACTCTCAAGATAGAAGGACATATCAAGAAGAAAAAGGTAATAGTGTATAATTTTATTCATTGTAAGGTAGCCAAGGAATTGAATTGCTTCCTGCACCCAGCACCAAAATGTCAAGTGATGGTTGCAAATGGAGGAACTATAAATTTCTCAGGAAAATGCCATAATATCAAGCTAACCATGGGAGAATGTGTATTGAATAGACCAATGATTTCCATTCCAATGGGAGGTGCTGATGTTGTACTAGGAGTACAATGGTTACAATATTTGGGTATGGTAGCTTTTAATTTTCAAGAACTTTTCTTTAATTTTTTTTTAGAAGGAAATGGTGTCAAATTACGGGGTATCACAGGGAAGCCGAGAAAGATAATAAGCTCTAATTTCATGACAAAGCTTCTAAATAAATAACAACGAGGCATAATTTCACAATTATGGTCACTAGAAGTTCCAACATCAAAATAGATCTCCAAAATGTCTTGGACAATCATTCAAAGGTGTTTGAAACTCCCAAAGGACTCCCACCTATTCGTGACCATGATCATGCTATTCATTTGATTCAGGGAATTGTTCCTCCAAACATCAGACCTTACAGATATCCTTATGTCCAAAAGAGAGAAATTGAACATATGATTGCAAAAATGTTAGGGGTCGGTATAATTCAACCTAGTCAAAGTTATTTCTCTGCTCCAGTAGTATTGGTGCACAAGAAGGATGGATCATGACACATGTTTCCAAATTATAGGGATCTCAATAAGCTCACTATTAAAGATAAATTTCCCATTCCTGTGATTGATGAGTTATTGGATGAACTACATGGAGAAATTTATTTTACCAAGTTGGATCTGTGTTCAGGATATCATCAAATTACAATGAAGACTAAAGATATTCCGAAAACAAAATTTCGAACTCATGAGGGTCATTATGAATTTCTGGTCATGGATTTTGGCCTTAACAACACACCTTCTACATTTCAAGGGTTGATGAATTCCATTTTCAAACCCTTCCTTAGAAAATGTGTGTTAGTATTTTTTGATAATATACTAATCTATAGCAGGTCTTCGAAGGATCATGTTCAACATGTTCAGAGGGTGCTCAAACTGATGGAGGAGAAACAATTATATGAAAAAACCTCCAAATGTTTCTTTGGAGTACAAGAGGTGGAATATTTGGGTCATATTGTATCTCATGAGGGTGTTAAGGTAGACCCTAAAAAAATTAAATCCATGAAGGAATGGAAATTCCCCACAACCATAAAGCAGTTGCGAGGATTTCTTAGGTTAACAGGGTATTATTGCAAGTTTGTTAAGAATTATGAGAGAATAGTAGCACCTCTAACAACATTATTGAAGAAAGATGAATTTCCATGGATTCCTGAATAAACTAAGACCTT
The DNA here is from genome assembly GCA_034641835.2 of Pinus albicaulis. NCBI lineage: Eukaryota > Viridiplantae > Streptophyta > Pinopsida > Pinales > Pinaceae > Pinus > Pinus albicaulis. The sequence continues at coordinate 193,326 of JAXQQM020089259.1, forward strand.
TGAACATCTTAAAGAGGAAACGTGCCTAGCACTGGTCTTAGCTATGCCGGACTTCACAAAAACCTTTATTGTTGAAATGATGCCTCAGGGAATGGAATTGGTTCTGTTTTAATGCAAGAAGGAAGACCCATTGATTTTGAAAGTCATCTAATCAAAGGAAAGTATTTACAGAAATCCATTTATGAGAAGGAAATGTTGGAAATACTACATGAACTAAAGAAATGACGACCTTACCTAATGGGAAGACACTTCAAGGTAAAATCTGATCATGATAGTCTTAAACACTTTTTGGAACAAAGACTATCTTCAGAAGAGCAACAAAAATGGGTCACAAACATGTTGGGTTATGACTTTGAAATCATCTACAAAAAAGGGAAGCTAAATGTTGTTGCAGACGCATTGTCAAGAAAGGATAAAGAGGTGGAAGCATTTCTCTATGCCATTTATATTATCCAATCAGATTAGATGAAGTAAGGGATGAATGGAAGAAGGACGAATAAGTGTGGGCACTCATTCAAAAGTTGCAGCAAGATCCTAGTATATCTGATACATTTAGTTGGAAAAATGATCCTTATGGTACAAAGATCACTTATATCTTTGTAATAATTCCCAACTAGAACAAAATGTTCTTTTGGGATTGCACACTTCTCCTTTAGGAGGGCATACAGGATTTTTGAAAACTTACCACGAGGTGAAGAAATAATTTTTTTGGGATGGCCTTAAATATGATATTCAAAAGTTTGTGGTGGAATATTTGGTTTGCCAGCAAAGTAAATTTGAGACAATTAAGACCTCATGTCTTATATAGCCTTCATCCATTCCAAGTGAACATTGGGAGGAGATTTCAATGGTTTTATCACAGGTTTACCTAAGTTCGAAGGAAATAGTGTCATCATGGTGGTAGTTGATAGACTTACCAAGTATGCACACTTTTGTGCATTATCTCATCCATTTAGAGCAAGTACAGTTTTTACTTCATTTACGAAAATAATTCAAAAGCTACATATAAACCCAAAGATTATTGTAAGCAACAGAGATCCCATTTTTACTAGAAATTTTTGGACGGAATTATTTTCTTGTTTGGGTACTCAAATAGCTCATAGCTCACGTTATCATCCTTAATCCTATGGTCAAATTGAGATAGTGAACAAATGTAATTTGGAAGGATATCTTCGTTGTTTTGTATCTGATAAAAAAACACAATGGGTCAAGTGGTTACCTCTAGCTAATTGGTGGTATAACACTTCCTTCCATACTGCAAAAAAAATGATCCCATTTATGGCACTTTATGGATATCATACACCATCCATCACATCATCTTTAAGAGAAAATTATAAGGTTCAAGCAGTGGAATATCACATCGAACATCAATAACAAGTTCTCCAACTCTTAAAGGATAAGCTAAATTTGGCTGAAATCGAATGAAATAATAGGCAGATCAACATTGCAACAACAAAAGTTTTGATGTAGGAGACTCGGTATTTTACGGCTACAACCATACAAACAAATGTCCATCAAGCAAGATAAGAAGGATAATAAATTATCGCCAAAGTACTATGGTCCTTACAAGGTGTTGCAAAAGATTGGTACTATGGCATACAAATTGGAGCTTTCTACTTCTTCACGAGTGCATCCAATTTTCCATGTTTCATGCTTAAAGAAGGCTATAGGTGGCAAAATTACAGTTCAAACAATATTTCCAGAAATTGATGAGGAAGAAAAAATCGTATTCGAACCTGAAGCAATCACAGAAACAAGAACTCGACAGCTACGAAATCGATCAATTTCAAAGTATCTCATCAAGTGGAAGAACTTACCCACTGAATATTCTACATGGGAGGATGTGAATTTTATACAAAAGCAACCAAAGTAACTCAAGCGTTAAGGACAACACTTTTTTGAAGGAGAGGGGCATGTTAGGTCCCTATATTCCTAGTGTAGTCCCTTATTATTGTTATTTTAGCCCCCTTATTGTTATTTATTTACCCCTGTAACCCCCATATTGTTCTTAGTGTGCCCTTACATTATTATTGTTAGGTCGGCTAGGATTATATTGTGACCCCATGGACTCTTATATATAGAAAGATATTTTATCATTTGTGTCATCCAAGAATTGTTTATTTATGGAATGTAAAGGAGGTTTCCCCCTCAAAGTGGCGTATTTATAAGGCGTTGATCTCTTTTTTCTTCTATTTTTGGAGCTGGTTTCATAACATACCCCCTTTTATTATTTGTAGATTATAAGAAATTGAAGAGTTGTAATGCCCTTCAGAAGTTAAAAAATCATAAAAGGTAGTTACTAATTAAAATCTATAAATAATGTAATTCTCTATGTAAGAAAGGACTTTTAAACACCCTTAAAAGGTTCCCCTTTTTAGATTTTTTTTATCCTTCTTTGAAATCACTGCAGAATAGAGTTTATATGTCGATAACTTGTATTTTCACCAATAATTCAGAGAAGCCTTTTAAGGCCACCACTGAAGCTTCATTTTACATGCATCTTATCCATGTTCCTAATTATTCTTGAATAACTCAATATATGCATGTGATTTTTGGTATGTATACAACTAACGATATGGACTATTTCGTAAATTAGATAGTTTCTCTCACATACTTGATATTTCAATTTTTTCACTTTAATGTATGAGCACTTGTTAGATCTAAATGTTGACTATTATTCAATTTTTCATAATAATTTGAACAACTATTGTTGTCATGGATTACAACTAATTGTTTCCTTATGTATGTAGTTGTGTGTTTACTAGTTCTTTTGACTATTTCCAATGCAGTACAAACCATTTTCATCTTAGAGCATCAGTCAATTTAGCTTAGAATCAACATACCCTCACTGTGATGATACCTCATATCCAAAACATTCTTAAAAATCAAGAATGGTTACCAAGCCAAAATCTAGATGGGTCTCTTATCCCAAATAATTGTGAGGTCTAATTGGGACCTCATAACAAAGAGGGCAATTGATTGTTGTTAGGTAATTTTCCCTTGTTAATAGGTTCCTAATTGGATTTGTCGAAGACAAAGTATTTGCACTAAATTCTAAGAGACTATAAGAAGGGTTAAGGAGATATATTGTTATGGATGGAGAACTTCACCGCAAGTTTTGTCAACATCCGTTAGACGGAAGCACTTATGTCAAATATAACAAAATAAACTCTACACAATAATCCATACTTTTTCTCCTACAAGAGGAGTTAGGTCGAGTACTTGAACATGTCTGCCTTTTGAAGTAGATATTGGCCATCATTATCACAAATGAGAGACCTAAAATTAGAAGGTTGATGGCTTCATAGGCCCGATATAGTGAAAATACTCAAAATATAACCGTGAGCACTAGATTCTAGAGATAATAAGAAGGGTTAAGGGGATAGAATTTCATGGATGGACAACTTCACCACAAGTTTTTTCAACACTAGTGAACAAGGCACCTGTAATCAGTATAACAAAATAAACTCTACAAAATATTCCCTACCACTTTTCCTCCATGACGAGAGGAGTTGGGTTAAGTAGTTGAACATGTCTACCCTTTTAAGTAGACATTGGCCATTATTATCACAAATGAGAGACCTAAAATTAATATGTTGATAGTTTCATAGGCCTAATCTAGTGAAAATACTCAAAATATAACCATGAACATTGCCCTTAGAAGTGAGCATATTGTCCTCCCAATTAAACATTTAAATAGTAGAGAAAAAACTAGAGGAAAATCCAAAAGTGAGTGTATAAAAAAAACATGGAAATGCACTACCCAATCATTCCCTTAGTCCTTATCATCATCACATCACACTGCAAAGAAGAAATAAATACTTGAAATCATCATCAATAAAGAGAGAAGCCATTTGATATTTGAATTTACATAAATGTCTTACCATCATAATTTATTTATATTTCTAAGATCTATATGTAAGATTTTGTTACATTTTTTAGTTTATTTAATCATTATTAATTTTTTCATTTTCATATTGTATTAAATACTTATTGTAGTTCTAACAATTTAGCACTTTGTAACGTTGTTGTAATTTTTATTTATTTTTGAAAATTTTATATTTAGAAGAACTTTTTTATACTTTATAAATTAATGAATTGTAACTTATGAATAAGGTCTTTTTGGAATTGTTGATAGGGATTAAGTGTAATAGATTATATTTTGGATATGAATATGAGAATAAAAATGGATGTAAAACTTGGAGTAGTTTTTTAAGTTGAGATGTTATATATATATATATATATATATATATATATATATATATATATATATATCTGTGTATATATATATATATACACACATTTCTCCAAACTTCTAGTAAATCCAGAGTTAAGATTGATCTCAGCTATATATATATATAGATATGTGTGTATATATATATATATAGATATGTGTGTGTATATATATATATATATATATATATATATATATATATATATATATATATATATATATATATATGTTTTGATTGATTGTGATGGAAAGAAATAGATTTATTTTTTGTAATAATATCAACAATTAAGGAATTTTTGGGTATTTTAATTGATTGATTTAAAGTTTGTGAAGTCATGGAAACAAGGTAATCTAGTTTCAAAGCCCACTCAAGTGATTTTATTTAAGCTCTTGTTTACTAGTAGGTAGTTAGGTTTATTACTAAGTAGTTATGTGTGAGGTTGTTGGGTCTCTTTGGGATTTAAAAAAAACATTAAATTAAGGATTGGGTTCTTTTGAGATACTTTGTTTAACTTTATTTCTATGATTTTGATTAAAATTAACTAGACAAATTATCATGAAAATGAGTGTTTCTTCTATAAGTTAGACAATATATATATAGCTGAGATCAATCTTAACTCTGGATTTACTAGAAGTTTGGAGAAATCAAATCTTTTAAAGTGCAAACTTCTTTTAGAATGAAAAATAATTTGATCCCTCTAAGCTCTTAGTAGATAAGATAAATTTACACTAATTTTAACATTTTATAAATACAAGATATCATTTTTTGAGATTCAATTACCTTAAATAAGTCATTCATCTATAACCATTTCAATGAGAGATAGTCATCACTGACTCTCATAATTTTTGAATAGTCCACGTAACACTTATTTATAATTACCATAAACAATATATAATTCTTTATTATATATACTAAATTAAAAAAAAAATATTATATATCTATATATATATATAAGATAAATTTATCACCTATTCAACAATAATTTTAATAAAAGAATTTATCCCAATAATAAACCAATTTTCGAATAAATTAATTCTTATTAGTTTTATAAATCTTATAAACATTCTTGTTCAACCGTACATTATGGATATATCTTTCCTTATTGGAAGTTGGTGTTAAATGAAAATCAAATGTCGCTGACAAGATAAGGCCAAACATCCAATAAAGTCGTACAAGAACTTCAAATTTTATATGAAAACTTTTCTACATATTCAACAATAATTAGTTATAAAATTACGTAAAAAAATTATTCAACTATAATTAGTTATAAAATTACATTAAAAAATTATTGTGAAAAATAATAAACTAAATTATTGTGGAAATAATAAACTACTTTTCACTAAATTATTCAGTTAAGAGATTTTTTTTTAATATATAAAAATACTGGTTAAAGACCCAAAACATTTAAGAGAGTCAAAGCTTATCCCCTTACTAACTATCAGCGTAGAATTCCAAATGGTATAGGTTTTTTTTTTAATAAAAGTAATAAATCAATTTACATTAGTCAAGACCATATACTAATAAATGTCCCCACTACCAATTTCACCACTAAATTATGATTAATTTTTCAAAAAAAATTACGTCCTCACCAGGTTTCTTCCCCAAAAAAAATTCTCTAACAAAAACAATTTTCAAAGAGATAAAAAATTTACTCTACAAAATTTATAAATATCCTCGTTCAACCCTACATTAGGGATATATCTTTCATCATTTGAACTTATTGGTAATTAAAAATCAAATGTGGCTTGGAAAATCAATTTAAATCGTGCAAATATTATCCATTATCCAATGTTCAGTGCATATATATAACCACGCTGAGGTGGCGTGAGTATCCTATTACCTGACCCATGAATGGGTGAATTATTATTACTATATAACATCCACCCTCACCGGCAGCTCATAAACGTATTCATACATCCATCTGTTCAACTGAACGCCAGGACTACTATTCCGTGTCTTGTCTTCTCTGTAAAAAATGGCATGTTGAGGTTGACCAGAGGAAAAATGGCATCGACCTGGTTGAATCTTTCTGGAACCATGGCCTGCACTCACTCGCGCCAGCCTCTCTTCACACCCAGACATCTTTTCTCTTCTCACTTATTTTCTTTAATCTCTTCTTTTGTAAAGATCATCTTATAGTTGGGGATTCTTGAATTTGGCAGATCTTTCGGAGTTGTAGATGACATATTCTGCATATTCGAGGGCACCTTGGACAACGTAGCGATGTTGAGGCAACGATATGGTCTGAACAAAAGTGCAAATGAAGTGGCTATTGTCATTGAAGCGTATCGGACTCTCAGAGACCGGGGCCCCTACCCTGCAGATCAGGTCGTCACAGATCTCTCTGGAAAGTTTGTCTTCGTTCTTTACGACTCCACCTCCTCCACCTCCCAGGCTCTCTTCACCGCAGTGGTACGCTTGTCATTCTCATCCCTTCATTTCCTTTTTTTTCTTTTGAGATTTTCCATTAAAATATCGAACATAAACCCTTAATTTTTTCTTTCTGACCTGCTACAGTGCACTTTAACCTCAATCTTTCATGCTACATTCCTTGGCAATGCCCAGATAATAAAATAAATCTGAGGCTTCCCAGTATTTTTCTCATCCATTTCTGGAATTTTAGTACTCTTTTCATCGGAATCATTTTTCCTGATCGGGCAATTGACAAGAGAGAAAATATAAGACTCTGCCTCTTTTATTTAATCCATAGGTTTTGCCATTTCATTAGCAAGACAGGTGGACCTGCTGGCCCTGCAAACTCCTTCCCATCTGTTCTCTTTTTTTGGAGTGGCTTTACATTCGTAGATGAGTTATGATGAGATCCTTTTGACAGAAAGATTTAACAAATTCAAATTAAACGCCTCCAGAAAAATCTGCACATAAATTCAGCATTCAAATTAACTTGTGGCCTAAGGGACTTCCAGCCAATTCGTGGTGTTTTGGCGAATTTGCCAATCACAGGTTTCAGGTTCCATCCTCAGTGGTAACAGTTTCGTAATATCAACATTTTTGCAGTATCCATTAACCTGGTGTTTTAACCTGGATTTGTATTCCTTTGCAAATGTATTCAAGAAAAATTCCCATCTCTGGCATCATTCCTATTTTACCTAAAGTATTTCAGCATTAATTATTTTCCATTGGATCTGTTCTCTTTTATTTCTCTGAGGTGGGAAGGGGAAGAAATTTATTTAGAATCAGATGGCCAATTAACACCTTTTTCCTCCCATAGAAGTCTTTTCAGACATCAGATTTGCAGAGTCGTTTCTTGAAATTGTGGGTTTCTTAGCATTTTGATTCAGAGATTGTTTTTATTGCCAGGATGCCGAAGGTTCAGTGCCTTTCTTTTGGGGCACTGCCGCTGATGGTTGCCTTGTCCTATCGGATGATCCACATGTCCTGAAAGATGTGGAAAATCTTTTGCCCCTTTTCCCCGAGGTAAATATCGGATTGCTGAATTAATGCTCATCTATCCTCTGGCTGTTTCACACATCACGCATGGTAATTTAATTTTTGCTTCTTAATTATACTAATGTTGCATTTGCATCATCTGCAGGTTGTTTTTTCTCTGCATCAGGTGGTTTGCAAAGTTTTGAGCATCCTCTCAATAAGCTCATGCCGATGCCTCGTCTTGATAGTAAGGGGCAAATGTGTGGGGCCAGCTTCAAAGTAGATGTGTTTGCCAAAAGACAGACCAGCATTCCTAGAGTTGGTAGTGAGGCCAATTGGGCTCATGAATACTGATAGGAACAATTTGATATTAAAAAATATCAATTTTATTTCTATTTAACATGAATTCTTTTCATAATAAAGACGGGTGAAACTGGTGAACCTGAAGAGTCGGTTTTCCAATGATTTCACAAGCTCTTGGTTAGCTTTCCGCAATGTTGGTCATCGCAACCTTTCAATCTCTCTGATTGTAACCCTTGAACGGTATGATTGATGTTTATGTTGGCTTGTTATTGTAACTCTTGAAAAAGGATGAAGAATGAAAAATCATGAATAAATTTAATAATATACAAAGCAAAACCCATAATTTTAAAAATATTGAAAAAAAGGTCAAATTTTTCATTTTTCAATAATGGTTATTTTTTTAGTAGATTAGACTTTTTATTTTAGAGTTTTTTTTAAGCTATTTAAATATAACAACTTTATTAAAAATAGTCACAAAACCAATTATATCATTTATAACTAATAAAAAAAAATATTCAACATTATTATCTATTTTAATCTTATTTTCTTTTGAAATATGTAAATATACACCACAACCAAAAACTCTATGTAAATATTCTCCACAACCAAAAACTACAAGTGAAAATTTATCATTCCATGCTTCATATGGAGAATATCTAATAACACTCTTTCATATAGAGAATTTCCAATAAAAGTTGACGAGAGCAATTTATTTACCCAATAATATATAGTATTCACTCTCACCACAAAAAAATCCTATTTGATCCTAACACCATTTGAGTATGGTCATTATTTTGACTATAACTTCTTATTCATCGTTTTTTCAAACTCATTCTATTGATGTGTGTGGAGCAGCATTTGTCAACACCGTTATTTTATTTTATATTAAATTTTCGAAATCAATTTTGACCTCTATAATTTTACCAAATACCCCATATTTCTCATGAAGGAATGAATCCAAGTGTCACTCAATAAGCCATCTACAAATAAAACATGGCACATAGATTTACTCGATGCATTAACCAGATGTATAATTTTGTACTCACTATATGATTTCCTTTTCTCTCATAAGATTATTTTAGAATATTTCTTGATTATGTTTACAATATATTCAATGTTCATATAATTCAAAATATATTGTGAAATTATATATACTTTGAACCATGTAAGTCTCGTGCAATGTTCAAAAGTTCTAATTTCTAATAATTATTGGAAACTAATAAGTTTTTCATTTCTTGATTTATATGGATAAATTTTTGGCTAAATAATAATACACCTATGTTATATTATATGGATTTATAGATTTGAGAGAAAACATATTTTACATACTAAAATGTGTATATGATTGATTTTTCTAGTACATGTTTATACATATTATGAAAAAATAGATTAGTTTTCATGGCCATAATAAAAAAAAGTAATTTGAGTATGAGTATTTGAAAACTTCTAAAAGTTATATTCCTTCGAATAAAATGATTCTTGGATATAACATGAAAGAGATGCTCAAATGCATTTATTATATTTTGAGTACATTAAATGTTTTTAGTAGGAAAAGAGAACGAGATAAATGAAGATATTGTTATTGAGAAAGATATCACTATTAGGATGTTGATATAAGAGTCAAAATCTATTTGTAAAGGGAAAAATGTTATTTTTTTCAAAAAATCTCATTAAGTGGTGGAATCAAATTCATTAAAAGGAAAATAAATCCTTGAAGAAAATGAAAAAAACGAATCTACCTTCAAGTAGGAAATCAAAAGTGATAAAAGTTGTAATTTGAAATTCCATTATCTAGTATCTACCTACAAATATTTCATTTTTTGCCTAGAACTTTGTTTGTACTTAATTTGATAGTAGAAAAAATAAAAAAAATGGAAAATGAACACACTAATTCTCTACTTCCTAAAAGAGAAAGTCTACTTCCTAAATGAGAAAGTTTAATAAGAAATGAATAGGAATTATTGTCAAGATGGAATTATTAGGTATAAAAGCTAATTTTGATGAAAATATAAAAATTTGAGTAATTTTGAATAATCTACCTTTACCTACCTAAGTTGATTAATTCAAAAATAACATGTAATTGTAAATTAGATAAGGCTAAAATTATTTAAATGTATTCTCATTATTTTAAATAATTATAATTATAATAATAAGATTAAGAAAATTAACATGTTGAAAATAAAAATTAATTTTCAATATTATATGAAAAATGCTATTTGTAAAAAAAATATACTACATATAAAAAATATATATATACAAATTTGATCACAAATATGGAAAAATATTTTCCACATAAATATAATTCACACATAAATAACATTTATCACAATATCATAAACCATTCATTTAAATATATTGACCTTAATGCCAGTTACCTGAGTATCAAGTCAGTAAACTACATGTATGAATAACAGCTGATGCATCGCACAGAACAAGTACATACAGAAGACTTGAGGAAATTCTTTTTGATTTTTGCACATGAACCAACCAACTTAGAATCATGATGTGAACTATACTTGTGACACACATCTTCCCCACGCCTTGCAAAACTCTTATAATGTTTTATCTATAATGCGTGCGCATAATAAAAGTGAATTTTGGTGTAACTGTCGCACAGTGGCCGCTTATCCATGATTCAAAGTTCAAACCACGAACCTGCGCCACGCACATATATATAAATGCATGGCCATCAATAATAATGCTAGTAATTCAAGTTATAATGTTGAAAGTACATAAAATTTAGTTGGCTCTGTGCTATCAAATGGCTAGCAAGAACAATTGATTTTTCTTGTGCGTTTTGAGAACTTACCGGAATTAAACTATTATTTTTAGCACTGCGGTTGGGTATGTCAAAATCTAATAAAGAGTCTCCCAATATTCAAAAAGCAACAATATTCAAAAAGCAGTGGCCTGCAGGATAGTATACTTTAGTTAATTCTCATATCCAATGTACTCGAGACAATGACGTAAAACTCTCCTTTCTCTTTTAAAATTATATATATATATATATATATATATAATTAATTAAATAAATTGAATTGAATTGAATTGTTAGAAAAATATTTACTTTAAATGTTTTCTTTAATACAAGTTTTTTTTAATAAGTGTAATTTCATATATCATTTTTGTTTCACATACCATTTGATTATAAATATATAAAAAATTATTCTGTTCTCTTTTTTTCTAAATATTTTTCAATTTTTCTAATACTTCATATTGGTTTTCTTATAACCTTACTTTGTGAAAATGAAAAGCATTAAAAAAAAAAACTATCTCATTACCAACATTTTTATATTAACACTTACTCAACTACATTTCTAAAATTAATTTATTTTATTTTATAATAATAATAATAAATATAATTAAATAAAGTTGTAACACACGTCTCCAACCAATTCACGCTAAATTAATTTTACATAAGGTAAATCTAACTGTTTTATTCAAGAATTCGTTGGAAACGAATTCTTGATAACCATCTATGGGAATTCTCTGTTTAAGAAAGGTGCGCAGTTTCCATTGCTTCTAACAGGGGTTCCACTCCCACAATTTGTCCGTGAAACTTTGCAAACACGCAGCATCAGCTAAAGCGTTAGTGAGAGCTAGGGAAGATGGATTATTATTATAGAGAACTTTGGCCATGAATGGTAGATCTTGTTCTCTCGGAAAGATTAAGCATGTGGTCAAAGATAGTTCAAGGTCATGATTTAAAGTGATAGGCTGCCTCACTTTACTAAAAATAGTTCGCACATTGCTGTAAATGCATTCCTGACTGTGTTCTGACCGATCTGGTACTTGGTATCTTTGCTCCCCACTTACTGAATTTGGCATAGTTTTTATATCGGTTGGAAATTCCTCGAGCTCAACAATTTCATCTGTAATTCTCGCTTTGATCTCCAAATTACAAGATTCGGGCGTTGCCATTCTTTTTCTTTGATAAGAGTTGACTGGATAGTAGTCCACTGGTAAGATAACTAATTTTGGCTAAATTTCTTTATTATATAATCTTTTTTTGTGAGTAGAAAGATATAAATAAAGATTGTATATCATATATTTTTTCTGCAAAAAGATTATTAGAAAATAGAAAAAATACTAATGATCTTTCTCATATTTCTTGAGATAAGTTACATATACCAAGAAAATGGCATTTCATTAGTTTATTGGGATTCGATTGAAACAAATTCATTGTTGACTAAAAGAATGTATTTATCTTGGGAGTAGAAGATAAGTCCATTGTGTTAATTCCTTTGCAAGGATTTGCAAAGGTTACATGTTAATTTTGTTATTATTTTAAAAAAGTCTATCTAGCTCTTATGCCCAAATAAGGGTTAGTTATGGTACTTTATTTTTTAAAAGAGATTTTTTTGATTAGATTAAAGAGGGTAACTCTTTAATAAAAATATTTACATAATATTGTACAAGCAAGAAAATAGAAGATGCATGCCCTTATTTTAAAAGGGATTTTGTACCTATTTAGTTTATGAAATGAGAGCAAATCCAAGGTATTTTCTTGAATAGATTAAAGAGGGTAACTCTTGAAATATCTTCATGTGCGATGAAGAAGAAAAGAGAAGTTTTCTCACATTTATATTCATTAAGCATGTTGTAATTAGTAATGAATTAATAAATCCATTGATAGTTTCATAAATCCATGAATAGTTTACCATGATAGTGGTAGAGATTAATGAATTAATAAATCCATGGGTAGTTTACCATGGTGTTGATAGAGATTAATTATTTCATAATACCATGTGTATATTACCATGGTGTTTGTGAATATTAGTTATTCATAAATCCATAAATAGATTACCATGGTGTTGGTAAAGATTAGTTATTTAATAAATCCTCGGATAAAGAACTATTCAGTTTTAATTTATTTAGATGAGAAAAATGTGGGATTACTTTTATATTACCATGATTATGATGTTAATTCCTTTTGGAAGAAGATCTTGCTTAGGCATGCAACATAAGTAATAACTTCAATTCGAAAGAATATAAAGATTTGTAGATGGGAAAGATAGCATGTGGTGCTAAACTATATTGGAAATTATTGTTTAGTATAATCTTTGCAAAAGAAGACATGTATTTATATTCTTAATTGCATAGTTTTACAAAAAGAAAACATATGTTTACATGCTCACGTTGAGATTTCCTTTGGGAAGACTCGTGAAGGAAGCTACGTGCTTCTTTGGAGACTCTTTTGGAATCTATATGCTTTGGAATCTATATGCCTTTGCATGCATGGAAGAAACATTTGTTAGATTGCACTCCATATACTAAAAGTAATAGCTCAAGGGTTAGCTATTTTTTATTAAATCATGTAAATTGCATGCATAAGTATCATAACTAAGTATCAATTTGTTTTAAATGTATGCTGGGGAGATGTAGCTATTGTCTTGCAGTGCTTATGCGATGGAAACATTTGTTAATGTGATGACTTATAACCAGCACATATAAGGTATGTGTTGTTAAAGGGAGAATGTCAAGGTACTTTACTTGCATGTCATGAATATACATGAGTAGATGGAGAAAATACTATAATATAAATATGTGAAATGATTTATTATACTTTATGAATCTTGACATCAATGTATGTTTAAGGTAACATTAGCAGGGTATGATGGTGATTGTATAAAGGAAATATTATGCTTAACCTGGTGGCAGGTAAATGATTATGGTTCATGTAGATGAGTACGAACTACCGGATGATCTAGTGCACGATGGACCATTGTAGGGACATCCATACAAACAAGATATGAAGATATGAACACCAGAGGGTAAATGATATAATATTTATTGTAATGGATTTAAGCTATATATTCGTATATTTCCTTGTAATATTTATAAACATGGTTAAGGGATGGTCTCCCTTATAAGCCATTGAGTGAGGGTTTATCACCCTCGTGAGCGTTTAATAATAAAATTAAACGTTTGCTGGTTTTCACCCTACGGGGTTTCCAGGGTATATTGGCGTTCAATGATGTGATTGATTATTGTGTCAAGATGATGATGTTGATTCCTTTCTTGTTATGATGTTCATAATGCCAAGTATTCGATGAATACATGAATAATGAAATGAGTGGAAGGTTACATCATATAGTATTATGTTAATGCATTGTAATAGAGGTTGTTAATGGTTAAGGAGCTTACTATTCTTATTCTAAAGTTAAATTATGAACTAGCAAACATTCTATGTAATGATGAGTAAGGAATACTTGTAGTGAATGGATAGTTACCCATGAGTAACTTCTATAAAAAAAATTTAACTCCTTACATTTACATGTGAAGTTATCAGTGTATGTTACAAGTGGTATTAGAGCTAAAGGTTGCAACACTGGCACCTTTGGGAAAAGAAACTGAGAGATCCAAGATGAAATGCGCGTATGTGAAGGACGACATCACATATGTGAAGGAAGGCATCACATCTCTAATCCAGGTTGAATAAAGAGTTTCAAGAGATAAGTATTATTATCTTTCTTTTCTTGAAACCATAGTTATCGCATATATGGGAAATAGAATGCGTACAAAGTAAATAGCAATGAAGTTAGAGTTTCTTTAAAAATGATATGTCTTTTCCATGTATGTAAGAATTCCATTGTTATGTTGAAGTTTTCATGAAAGGAGATGGGAATTTGATTTCTTGAAAATTAAACATGTGCGTGTTTTTCTTGAAAAATTTAAACTAATATACATTTGAATTTTTCTGGGAGAGAAATATTGAAATAATTCTTGCATGTGAATCTTGCAACTAAAAGAGACAAATATAGAGTAAAATGTGGTTTTACTTAATATGCAAGATTGTGCTAGTTCTTTTGGAAAGTAATAAAGCATTGCTAATATGATAATCTTTTAGAAAGATATACCATGGTAAAATACCAAAATACTATGCTAGTTTTGCTGAGAAGAACCCATGTGAGTTCTTACAAAGATTACTAGTACATATCTTGAAAGGTGTGAGCAGTAGTAAAACATAAATAAATAAACTTGCTTGCATTTATATATATCTTCTTTAAGAAAAGATAGGAAGCTTGTTTTCTTTTAAAATAGATTCCGTACTGGTTTGTTAGATGATAAGGAATCCAATTTCTTTTCTTGAAAATAAATATAGGCTAAAGAGAATAAGCTCTTGAATATACTACATTGCAAGATGGGTTATGTCAACTTCTTGATTTAGGCATATTAAAGGTTAAGTTAACTTTGTTAGTGTTGCGTAGTTTTTATGCATAAAAGAGGCTATCTATGGTAAATTCTTGGAAGCAAAGCATGAGCAACTTGCATGAAGAATCATAGAGTAACAAGGTTCTTTGCATGGATATAAGATCTATTGAGTATGTGGTTATGTTATGCTATCATAACTATTATGTTATATGTCCTCAAAGAGGAATCATGAGTTTACCTACTCGATTATGTTAATCGATTATGTTAAGTACTCTGTTGGGAAATTAAGATTAGAATCTTTATGCATTGTATGCATAGGAACAATAGCCAATATGTTAGCTTTAATATATTTGCATGCTCCAAAGGCAAAAGCTGAACTGGTGGGTTTTTTGTAAAAGTTTAAGTAAAGCGAATGCACATTGTGTCATTTTCCATTAAAGGAATTTCTGAACAAATATAGTGATTTTTCTTATATGAATGTGTGCATGTGTGAACAATTTCATAACAATGTGGGATTTATTTGACATGAATTGATAATTACTTACTCACACTAATGTAGAGATGTTAGAAGAAAGCATGTTGTGACATTGAATTTACATCTCATGTATGCACATGAATAGGTGTTAAAGGATCACTCAAAGATTGATTATTTATTGATTAAGGCTTTATCTAATTATGCTATAAAATCTTTTCGATGTTGCTAAAAGAAAACATTGTCGTAGAGGAGAAATGTGAATTTCCTGATGGGGATGAGTAGTGCAATACGGAGAGAAGTCCTTCAAATAAAATAAAGATAAGTATTTTGTTTTAATAATTCTATGGATATGCATGTTGATTTCCTTTAAAAATGAATTGTTATATACATGGCATTGCATGAGATTAGCTTCCATTTAAGAGAATTCTTAAAAAGGTACATGCTATTATAATATACTTTTTCCGGATAAGAATATGCATATGAGATTAATATGTATATTATGCTTTATTTCTTTAGGAAAGAAAGTATAAGAAGCATGAAATAAAAATAGTTACTTTTCATTTAGTTTGAAAAGAAGTAATTGTTTTTGCATGCAATAAAATTTCTAAAGTTACCATGCACTACTTTAAAAAGATGAATGTGTATAGTGATGGTGTGTGAAACTAATGCATGAATGCAAAAGATGGGGAAAGCCCTTATATAAGATGATGGAGTATTAAATTGAATAAAGCCTCTTAATGGGTCAAGTTGTAAGACTTAACTATAATAACTAGTTGACTGACTAGTTTTCGCATGAGTCATCATGAATGCATTAAGATCATAATGGCGTGGAATGACTAATTTTAGAGTGACTCGTGTCATAGATGCATTAAAATTATTAATAGAATTGATTAGTTATGAATGAATAACTAATGAAATTTTTATGCACGAATCAATTTTGACTAAAGTTATTTGAAAGTTGTGAACAAATAATTATGATAATTAATTCGTGTTTTGGAACAGAGCATTATGGGAATTAGAAATGTTTGCACTCATACCCTAATTGTTATTGACACATACACATTAATGAATATTTGTATATACTTTTATGCATGAAAAAATTGTATGCATGAGAACATTTTATGCAGGAACTTAAAATGATTGCATAAGATAATATGTGCTTGAGAAATGCATATTTATTATTAGCATTGTTTCTTATTGTAAGCATGGGTAGCTTAATGGAAACAAAAAATCTGTGAAAATAAAGCGTCGCAAACATTGCAATGTGAATTGCAACAGTAAACGTTAAAGTATCATGTTTTAATGTACAACACATGTATGTTACTTCCAGGGGGGAAGTTGTGACAGCTTCATTAAAGTTAACTAGTATTAACTAGTTAAAGACAATTTGTTTAATTTTCTTTTATCTAGCAAAAAAAACTTAAATCATCACTGTTGATAAAGAAAATTTGTTGAAATTAATTACTGAAAAGAAAATCTTTTTAAGCTAACGGTGAAAATGTTTCCAAGAATAGGAGGTGGTTGGGGACAGTTGGAAAGACAGTTACCTACTCCTCTGAGGATAAAGCTGAATCCCAGAGGAGGAGTAGGCATTCTGTGAAATTGGTAAAGGGGGAGTATTTTCTGGAGCTGGTTGGGACCAGTTGAAAATAGCTTACAACAACACTTGTAAAACCAGAATTTCTAAGTGTGACTGGATTGGCCATCCAGAGGTCATCACAGAAAGATCCAGTGTTAACCCGTGGCACCGTCTAGATTCTAGAGATAGGGGGCAAGTGAAGGACGTAATAGCCTCCCTTGATGGTTGGGAGGACCACAGCTTGAAAGACTAAATTTTCAGATAAGTACAAAGACTTTTTAGTGTGGAAAGATTGACTGTCTCGATGTGAAAAATGACTCGATCCTATGGATTAGGAGGAGAATTTTGTTTACGATTGTGGTTCTCATAGTGGAACAAGTTAATTAAAAAGTTATGTGTTGTATTAAAATGAAGTTTTATAAGATTGTGTAAAAATCCTGTGTAGATATTAAGAGAAAAGGAGCTTAGCACTCGGAAAATGAATTATTGAATGTATAACTTCATTTATATTATTAATAATTTGTTTGAATGTCTTAGTAGATGCTAGGATATGCCTATGGTGCATGGATTGACCATTGGTATGATTAGAGAGCTAGGTGCTATCTGAGTACTTTTTGAAGTATTTTGTGGATGTCTTTAGCAAAAGCTAAGATAGTGTGCACGTGATGCATTGATGAGAAGGGTTGGTTCTCTTTGAGTACTTGTGGAAGTACTTTGATTAAAACATCTCTTTATATTGCAAGAATGTTCGATAGTTGCAAGTATTATCATTTGATTGAAACTATGTGACTAATGTGATTGAATGGTTAGTCATACATTACCGACTCTTTCCAGGAAGTGTTGATGGGTGTTCAACCATTCTATGAGAGCTTGCGTAAAAGCCATCATTTCCTCCAATAGTAATTGGTAAGTTCGTATAGAGATTTTTCTATATTTTTATGAATTGAATAAGGAATAAGCAGTTAGAAATGGAAATGAAATTTTCTTTGCGTTATACATGCTTATGAATATGGATAAAAAAATTATTGTTTCAATTAACTGCAGTTAAAGAACAGAAAGTGTTTCCTTGTGAGGGAAAGGACCCCTTTGGATTTTTTATATTATTATATCATGAGTATATGTTTAAGTTTCAATGAAAGAAGCACACCGAGGACGGTGTTCTCTTCAAGGGGGGGAGTATGTAACACATGTCTCCAACCAATTCATAGTAAATTAATTTTACGTAAGGTAAATCTAACTGTTTTATTCAAGAATTCGTTGGAAACGAATTCTTGATAACCATCTATGGGAATTCTCTGTTTAAGGAAGTTGCGCAGTTTCCATTGCTTCTAACAAGGGCTCCACTCCCACAATTTGTCTGTGAAACTTTGCAAACACGCAACATCAGCTAAAGTGTTAGTGAGAGCTAGGGAAGATGGATAATTATTATAGAGATCTTTGGCCATGCCTGGTAGATCTTGTTCTCTCGGACAGATTAAGCATGTGGTCAAAGATAGTTCAAGGTTATCATTTAAAGAGATAGACGGCCTCACATTACTACAAATAGTTCCCACATCGATGTAAATGCATTCCTGACTGTGTTCTGGCTGATCTGATACTTGGTATCCTTGCTCCCCACTTACTGAATTTGGCATAGGTTTTATATCGGTTGGAAATTCATCGAGCTCAAAAATTTCATTTGTAATTCTCGTTTTGATCTCCAAATTACAAGATTCAGCCATTTCCATTCCTTTTCTTTGATAAGAGTTGACTGGATAAGAGTCAACTGCTAAGATAAGTAATTTTGGCTAAATTTCTTTATTATATAATTTTTTTTTTTGTGAGTGGAAATATATAAATAAAGATTATATATCATATATTTTTTCTGCCAAAAGATTATTAGAAAATAGAAAGAATACTAATGATCTTTCTCATATTTCTTGAGATAAGTTACATATACGAAGAAAATGGTATTTCATTAGTTTATTGGGATTTGATTGAAACAAATTCACTATTGACTAAAAGAATGTATTTATCTTGGGAGTAGAATATAATTCCATTGTGTTAATTCCTTTGCAAGGGTTTGCAAAGGTTACATGTTAACTTTGTTATTATTTTAAAAAGGTCAATCTAGCTCTTATGCCCAAATAAGGGTTAGTTATTGTACTTTATTTTTTAAAAGATATTTTCTTGATTAGATTAAAGAGGGTAACTCTTTAATAAAAATATTTACATAATATTGTATAAGCAAGAAAATAGAAGATGTATGCCCTTATTTTAAAAACGGATTTTGTACTCATTTATTTTATGAAATGAGAACAAATCCAAGGTATTTTCTTGAATAGATTAAAGAGGGTAACTCTTGAAATATATTCATGTGCAATGAAGAAGAAAAGAGAAGCTTTATCACATTTATATTCATTAACCATGTTGTAATTAGTAATGAATTAATAAATCCATGGATAGTTTCATAAATCCATGAATAGTTTACCATGATAGTGGTATAGATTAGTTAATTAATAAATCCATGGGTAGTTTACCATGGTGTTGATAGAGATTAATTATTTCATAAAACCATGGGTAGATTACCATGGTGTTTGTGAAAATTAGTTATTCATAAATCCATGAATAGATTACCATGGTGTTGGTAAAGATTAGTTATTTAATAAATCCTTGGATAAAGAACGATTCAGTTTTAATTTCTTTAGATGAGAAAATTGTGGGATTACTTTTATATTACCATGATTATGATGTTAATTCGTTTTGGAAGAATATCATGCTTAGGCATGCAACAAAAGTAATAATCTTCATTGGAAATAATATAAAGATTTGTAGATGGGAAAGATAACATGTGGTGCTAAACTATATTGGAAATGATTGTTTAGTATAATCTTTGCAAAAGAAGACATGTATTTATATTCTTAATTGCATATTTTTACAAAAGGAAAACATATGTTTACATGCTCACTTGCATTGAGATTTCCTTTGGGAAGACTCGTGAAGGAAGCTACGTGCTTCGTTGGAGACTCTTTTGGAATATATATGCCTTTGCATGCATGGGAGCAATATTTGTTAGATTGCTCTCCATTTACTAAAAGTAATAGCTCAAGGGTTAGCTATTTTTTATTAAATCATGTAAATCGCATGCATGAGTATCATAACTAAGTATCAGTTTATTTTAAATGTATGCTGGGGAGATGTAGCTATTGTCTTGTAGTTCTTATGCAACAGAAACATTAGTTAATGTGATGACTTATAACCAACACATATGAGGTATGTGTTGTTAAAGGGAGAATGGCATGGTACTTTACTTGCATGTCATGAATATACATGAGTAGATGGAGAAACTACTATAATATAGATATGTGAAATGATTTATTATACTTTATGAATCTTGACATCAATGTATGTTGAAGGTAACATTAGCAGGGTATGATGGTGATATGTATAAAGGAAATATTATGCTTAACTTGGTGGCAGGTAAATGATTATGGTTCATGCAGATGAGTACGAACTACCTGATGATCCAGTGCGCAATGGACCATTATATGTACATCCATACCAACAAGATATGAAGATTCGAAGACCAGAGGGTAGATGGTATCATATTTATCGTAATGGCTTTAAGCTAGATATTTGTATATTTCCTTGTAATATTTATAAACAATGGTTAAGGGGTCGTCTCCCTTATAAGCCATTGAGTGAGGGTTGATCACCCTCGCGAGCGTTTAATAATAAAATTAGCGTTTTTTTATTTTCACCCTACGAGGTTTCCACTGTATATTGGCGTTCAATGATGTGATTGATTATTGTGTCAAGATGATGATGTTTATTCCTTTCTTGTTATGATAGTCATAATGCCAAGTATGTGATGACTACATGAATAATGAAATGAGTGGAAGGTTACATCATACAGTATTATGTTAATGTATTGTAACAAAGGTTGTTAATTGTTAAGGAGCTTACTATTCTTATTCTAAAGTTACACTATGAACT
Organism: Pinus albicaulis; assembly: GCA_034641835.2. Lineage (NCBI taxonomy): Eukaryota > Viridiplantae > Streptophyta > Pinopsida > Pinales > Pinaceae > Pinus > Pinus albicaulis. The sequence goes on from JAXQQM020089259.1 coordinate 214,435, forward strand.
AGTAAACATTCAATTTAATGACGAGTAAGGAATACTTGTAGTGAATGGATAGTTACCTATGAGTAACTTGTATAAAAAATTTAACTCCTTACATTTCCATGTGAAGTTATCGGTGTATGTTACAAAAGTATTTTGACTATTTTATTTTTTAAATTTACCATTAAATTTTATTTAAAATTTAGAAAAATCATATCAATAAAATAATTTGAAGTTGTATAATATAATAAAATTAAAAGTATTATATAATTTTTTAGAGAATTTTTATAAATGTTGTGAAAATAAAGTATTATGTATTAAGAAATTTAAAGTTGAACTTCCGAGTTACTCATATGTGCTTAAAAAATATATATATATATACATAACAACTTAAAAATTATAATAATAGCAATTAACTGATTCTTTTGATTAAACAAAAACATTTATAAAAATAACAAGTACACTAATTATGCAATATAGTTTATTTCAAATAATAATAAATTTGAAATACATACCTGGTAAGGTTGGTGTACTACCCAACACCCAATCAGCAGTGTGATAACTTTTCGTAGGCCAGTCGTTCAAGTGTTTGACCAAATGTTCTACTTTCTCTACAAAGTCAAAGTTATCACCATGTCATCTTACACTTAGTGAAGAAGGGGTGAAAGAAAGCCATGATGTCTTACTCATGTAGGAGTCGAAAGAAGGGGAAGATGTTGAATAAAATTCATTGTTCTGCTCCCGATTGCAGTGGAGAGAATTGACAGGAGACAGAGTCTGAGGAACTAGGTGTAGTTTGGGGGCTTTCTTGGCTCCCAATTTATCATACTGGTTGGCCATTTGGTTGCCTTTGATACCTGAGTGTGCCTTCACCTTGTGAAGAACAACTTTGGCTAACCATTTTTGGTCCTCCTTGATCTCCCTCAAAATGGCGGCACCCAAATTGTTGTACATCTCTAGACCCTCCTTCCCATCGACCATGTTCACTAGATGCAGCAGTGAAAACTCACAGTCCGTGAAGATGTCAATGCGAGCCCGTGCAGGATGACGTAATTTGATATGCCTGATGTCTTCTAGAATACCCTTAAGTTCTATTGTAGGGACTAGGTTTTTGTGCTCTCCATAAGGGTAGCAATTTTCCAAATTGATATTGAGTCCGCTGGAATAAATGCCATATACCCCTTGCCCCGTGTTGTTATACAAACACCCCTCTGTGTATATAAAGGTTGGATCCTTCTTATTCATGCACTCGCACCCACATCCATGTTTCTTACTCCCATACCTTACTAGTTTATCACTTTTGCAAATTTCCAAAAAACCCGTTTTACCACAACACTATTTCTTATTCTCCTGTTATATCCTCCTATTCTCAAAGACTATGTCAAAGTGGAGGGAAAGCCGAGAACACAGAAACCCACATACCAACAAGAAATGAGAATGAGAGTGAAAATGAAAATTTGCTTGCCTGATTCCGCCCCCACCGCTATCACAGCCAACGCAATTCATGAAGAATCAATTATATCCTGCTACACTATACCTCTTACATTCATGTGAAACCATTTATATCTTCTTTTTTCCAATCCCATTTCACCAATACGATCTTCTCTTCATCTTGCATACGATCCTCTCTTCCGGTGGTATGCGATCTTCTCTTTAGGACGATCTTCTCTTCCGACAGCATACAATATCCTCTTCAAGTGGCAATACGTTGAATCAATAACCTCTGTTGGTTAACAGTAATATATAAGTTGTATATGTTTCTTAACACTAATATATAAGTAACTGACAGATAACAATATGATTCGTGCATGAAAAAAGCAATAAGTTGTTCTTATAATCTATATATATAATATAAATTTAAATATAGATAAAATGATTTTTACAATTTCATTTTATTATTCTATAAATATTATTTATTTATAAAAATTACATGCACTCTTTTTGATTTAGTATAGAAATTTTATTTATAATTTCTTGTTTTTTTTTCATTTCGATCACCAAAGCAGTGAGTTAATTGAACTTTAACTACTGGCTCTGTTGGTTCGCTGCACGTTTCAAATGCAACCATGAAAATTAATCTATATATCCAATTTAACTACAAACTAGGATTTTTTAATTTCACTTTGTTATTAATGTATTATATGTTTTCAATTTTTGATGTGAAACTCCTATGCCACTTTGTTTACTACAATCTCTCTCTTATATAGTGTTTCGATCCATTGAGCGTTGTGCTTGTCGGCGACACCCACATTTATGTTTTACTGTCATTAATCAAACTATTCCCATCTACAAACATAGCGAATAATATACATAGTTTCAGAAACTAAACCATTAACCATCTCCAAACATGAGCAAATAAATATTTTTTATTTAAAATCATTTTTTCCTGATATATTGTCATTTTCATTATTATTGATATTTCTGAAAATAACAATCTTTTATGCATTTAAAATTTATATATACTTTTATTAATAATAAAATATATTAAATAAATAAATTATTTACAGTGTAGTTGAGTATTTCCGTTAACGTATATGGTTCTACAGGAGTGGGAAATTTTACGGTTATAAAAATTTGAAATTTTGGAGTTATAACTAATTATGGTCGTATAGGAATGTGAAATTTTATGGTTATGTAAATTTGAAATTTTCGAATCATAATTAATTATTATGATAAAAAAAAAAAAATTAACATATTTTTATCACATTGATACTTTATATAAGGGAGGTTTTATTTACAAATTATTATAAGATTTCTCTACCTTTTTAAAGAAAAAGTTTGGTAGCATTGTTTAATTGCAATATTTAAACTTTTTTTTTTTTTAATGGATGGAAAGAAATGTCATTAAATGATTAATGTTTTTTTAAGATTTGTTAGTGGGAAAGTAAAACTTAAATTTTTAATGGGTGACTTTTATATGAAAAAGATTAAATAATAAATATTAATGAGTAATTAGTAATTTTTTTTATTGATGGAAAGAAATGTCATTAAATGATTCGTGTTTTTTTTAAATTTGTTAGTTGGAAAGTAAAACTTATAAGTTTTTAATGGGTGACTTTTATATGAAAAGGGTTAAATAATAAATATTAACGAGTGACTTTTATATGAAAAAAAGTTAAATAATAAATGTTAAGATGGTTAAAGTTTTTGAATCTTGAATTTAAATGTGAGGAGAAATGATAGCTAATGTCAATTTATTATGAGTTTTAAATGAGTGACTTTTATATGATAAGGGTTAAATAATTAATATTAAGATGTGTTTTTTTTTTTTTTTTGAACATAAATGTTATGAAAAATGATAACTAGTATAACCATATAAATTAAATGGTTGGTAAACACTAATAAACATCAAAACACTTACTTATAATACATTTAGCATTCTTAAAATTAAAAAATACATCTAGTTTATAAATTTATTAAATTATTATTACTATTTATGATAAAAAGAATTAATATATAAATTAAACATTTATATATTTAAAAAAAAGATCATAAGCCACTACCACGGTTTATCATCATTACTACATGCCCAAAAAACTATATCCCATTTCATATGACATTTATTTGGATAATATTTTTTTATTTAATCAGTTTAATTAAAAAAAGAAAAAAGGGCATAACTGTTTTGGAGATAATTCCAACTTTTGGTTTATGTATATTACTAAGAATATCTTGAAATATTCCTTTGAAGATAAATCCCTACCATCCACCTAATAACTAGCTTATAGCTTAGCCATATAAATTAAATGGTTGGTAATTTCATAAGAAACATCAAAACTAGTCCACTTTACAAGTCTATAATACCATGGGCCAATACCATGGTTTATCAACACCCCATCCAAAAACCCATAACTCACTTCATTAATTTTTTTTAATTAATCTATTTAATTAAAAGAGAAATACATACATAACTACTTTGGATATAAATCTCAATCTTTGAGTTGCTTATACTACTAAGAATATAATTATTGATAATTAAATTAAAATAGTCTCATCTAATGACATAATTAAAAACATGCAATTTTATTTCATTTTTCAATAAACATTTTAGTGGCTAAATTTTGTTTACAATTTTTCCTTTACATTTTCTTTACATTTGTTTTTTTGTCAATATAAATTATTCTATAGGATAAAAATAACATGTTCCGAAAATCACCCAATTTTTCTAGAATCTATATATAAAAGCCACGGAAATTTGAACATTTTTACACAAACAACACCAAACATTATATTGTTGGCATCAAGATTTTTATAGTTTTTGATCCTTACAATTTTCTTTGTTATTAAGTCATTTCACTAGAAAATGTCCTTATGCTCTCCAAATTGTTGTGGAATTTCCACTGGAATAGTTCATCACAATAAATGTTGTAATATTATGAAATAATTTATTATGCAATTTATTTTATGGAAATAACTAAAATATGAAAATGAAAAAACAAGTCAATCACATAAATGAGCATAACATGTGTTACACAGTAATTTGTCACCGTCCCTGCAATCCCCTGTCCCACACATTGGAGGGCCTATTTCGTGACCTATGAGTAGTGACATGACTTGAAACCACTTTCATCGCATCCCCCTTGAAAAGGACAATCATTCCTCTAAAGACAGCTTCCTATGAAAAGCCCTAAAAATAGACCTTTTGGCCTTGGCACGACTAGCCAGTTAAACCCTCGCACCAATGGGGGAAATCCACCAAAGAGGGCGTGCCAATTGGTGCTCTGTCCGAGTGTATTACTCGCACCAAGCTTAATAAAGATTGTTTTTTAAAAATAAATGGCGGAAGTTTGATTTCAACCAACTCGTAAACGAGTCTCTAAAATGAGTTGGGAGGTTTGGCTCCAGATCTCGATGTAGGGGAAGTGGTTTTCCACCTATCATGGAAGCTTCCTTGAGGATAGGGCCAATCCCACCATTGTAGGGATCCCAACTCCCCTTCCACCATCTATATAAGCTTGTCATTTTCCTTTTGCAAGCTAGCCTGAATAGAGCTGAATCAATAGTAAGGAGACTATCATTAGACAGTCGAAGAGAGAGAGACTTGTCCCATCTTGACGAGCTTCATCAAGACATGCTCCGTTGTTGACTCGCTGAAGGAAGATGCAGCGTCAGAGCTCAGGTTGTATCTTTCTTTCGTTGTGAATAATAATAAATGTCTTCGATTATGGTTCCATTCATATGTTCACGTCTTATGTTATGAATTATATCTTCTCTCACTGATATATGGTTGCATGTATTAGGTTTTATGCTTGTGTGTTGTTGTTTCTTCGTGTACGTGCAGGTGTTCGAACGTGCTAGGCAGGAGAATTGTGATCTGCCAAGCGAAGGATGGTAGATCCATCTTCTCTGCAATAAACAACAACGTGGGACTTAAGGTAGGCCTCTTGTTGCATCTTGGTCTTTTTTAACTAGGAACCTACATCTTAGCATGACTCGGTTGTTGCTAGACCCGATCTGGGCTAGTAGGGATCACCTCTGTTCGCAGAGGTGATTTACCTCTCCAACAAATTGGCGACTCCGCTGGGGAGACATTGATTGGATTTTGTCTTGTATTTTTGGTTGATTTTGGTCTTGTCTTCTTGATCAACTCTTCTAGTTTGCCCTTTTCTAGTGTTAAAACTTTGTTTAGCCTCACCATACCTAATGTGCTCCCTGTTTGCTCTTTTTTATTTTTTTCCTTAGTAAACTCGACTGGCATGGTTTTTGCCCTGACAGTCGTGGAAACTGGCACTTGTTTCTAGCTTAACCCCCGTGGAAATCCTATTCTGGTGCTAATTGAAGCGAGGCAGTCGTGCCAATCCTGTTTGGTGTTAGGGTTTGCTCCTTTCTAAGCTTTCTAAGCTTGATTTCAGGTTTTGGTGTCTTTTTTTTTGACTACCTAAGTGTCTTGAAGCCTTGGTTGACTGTGTGTGACCTCTATCCTCCGGTTGTTTTCCCTCTAATATCGGTTTTACATTCTAGCCCTAGGGCATCTAGGTGCTATAGTGTGCTGAGCCTCCTGTCGGAGTTTTTGGTTTTTGTTTGATCAGTCAATTTCATTGTTGCTTCTTTGCATTCATTTGGTGGTTCTCCATTGTTTTATTGCACTATTTGAATGATTTCTTTCATTCTCATTCAAGTTTCGCTTTGTCTCGTTTCGAGCCTAGATTACACAGTTAGTTTGAGTCTTTGGGATTCCTTTTTGATTTGAGGCATTTTTGCATCAATTTGAGGTCTGATTGTGTGTTTTTCATTGAGTGAACTTGTTTGTCTTTACTCTTTTGCTATCACTTCTAAAATTTTTATTTTCATTTTTTTTAGTGCATTTTTGCTCTTAACACATTGAGAATACAAAAAATCAATTCTTGTGTTTTTGATTAGTTAATGTAAACTGAAATTTTTTCTGCATTATTAGTGTTATATAACTCTAAAGGAAAAGCTTTTAGTTGCATTAGCGTGCATTAGAGACACTAGTGGTTTTTTTGTGATCATTTTGTTATTATGTGAAAGCTCTCAACCTTCCCGTAGTTAGTTATTCATCAAACAAAGTGATATATTGTGGCATGTAGTGTGCATTTAGGGGATTTTTGAGACATAACATTTGGTAGGGCTTGAAAATCGAAACATAATTGAAGATTGACTCTAAAATTTATGAAATTTACCTTAAGGCAACATTGAAACATTAACGAAATATTTAGAGGTCTAGGCTAGTGACGTGTTTCGGCATCGTTAAACCTAGTAGTTTTCGTTCGCCTCTTGGCTTTAGATAGCACTAGTATAGACTTGTGCTCCCCGTACCATCACGTATATAAAGGGAGACCCCACTAGGTTGCTATCCTTTATCTGTAGGAAGCCGACTCTGCCGCCTTATACCTGTGATACTCCAAACACAGCATTCAGTGAGATTTATCGCATGTACATCAAGTCCTTGGTTGATTTCTCTTTCATTTTGAAACCAAGGTGTATATTGAAATTCACGGATATCTGGTACACCCTTTTGCCTAGAGTTCCAGAGTAGTCATTTTGATCTTTTCTGACTCATTAAATTTGAAAGGATCATCAAGCGCTTGTCCTTTCATGCTTGTTTCCAAACTGAAAGAGATAGAGTCATCTTTTACTCGTTTCTTGACTCTTAAAATATGAAATGGCAGATTCTGGATTCAATGTTTTAAAAATTAACTGCCCACGAAATATCCTGGTTAAAGTTAGTTTCCTTAGGGTGTTGTTTTGAGTTGTTTCTAGTGGCAACTTTCCCAGAGTTCACCAACCAAGGAATCCCCTCTGAAGGGAATCCTGGTCTGTTTCCTCCTTTTGGGAATGTTGGTGCTCCTTACATGGCAACATTGTCCCTTCCTGGGTTGACTGTTGGGTTGCCTGTTTGGTTGTTTTCAACCTTTGTGGTCCCAAATGTCCCGTCTACTATTAAATCAGTTCCTCCGCCTGAAAAATTCCATGTTGATTCCAAGGTGGACCTCTCCCCTTCTTTTCCTGTTTCTGTGCCCTCCTCTTCTACTTCGCCTAGTAAAAGTCTGGATTCGAGTAACCAGGTGGCTAAGAAGAAGAAGAAGAAGAAGAAAAAGAAGAAGAAGTCTGATAAGAGAGAGGGTAAAGCTGCAGCTACTGCTTCTAGAACATCTCTTCTCGATGAACCTTCCAACCCTCCATGGAAAGTCAAGTTCCCTTGCATGTTGTGCCAGGGAAACCATCTTCTTCGAGATTGCCCTACCATTCCCAAGGTGCTCAAAGCATGGTCCAACAGTCATCCGTCATTGCCTTTGGCTTCTGGGAGTCAGGTTGGGGGCACGTCTTCAGCTAGTGCTAGTAAAACTCTTAAGAAGCAGGGTAAGCTCACCAATCCCTGTAAGTTGTGTGAAGGGCACCATGCCATTCACCTTTGTCCGTATATGGATGAAGCCAAACGAGTTTTGGACAACTTAACCGGTTCTACACCATGCCTTCCAGCTGGTTATAATCAGATTTCTTTGAGTCCTCCACCAGCTGATCCTACGATTGGTTAAGAGTCATCCTTGGTCTATCCCACTCCCCCATAAATTCAAATTCAGGAATCCGTTCCTGACCAACCATTGGTCGTGGGATCAGTTGAGCTGGCCCCGTCTACGGTGCACCAGGTATTTTCTGTTGAGAGTGGATCTCACACCCCTCATGTTATTCTTGTTTCTTCAGATTCCTTGGATTTGAAGAAAGACTCTCCTGTCCCCGTATCTCAAGAAATTTATCCTCCAACTCCCATGATGGAGGTCCTGGACGATACCCTTCCCGACTCTCTGATGGAGGTCATGGAAGATGCTCCTTCTTCTTTTGTAACACCAGGCGAAGACCTTCTCGGTTTGATGGTAAACCCTCCAAGTAGTTTGGTCACTTCCTTTGATTAGAGTCGATTTGCAGGATACTGCCTTCCGTCTTATGTGCCTTTAGAGATAATGGTAAAGACCTATGGTCTAGTCGTACCCAACACCACTATAGAAGAAGGTGTGTTTGTTAGTATTTTATCCTCAACTACTTGGAAAGCTTTCGGTTGGCTGCCGCTTGTGCCTGTTACGCAGAATCTGTTGGCATTTAACAGAAGAACTAGTCAACCATTAGGGATCCTTCCAAGGTTACCTGTTACTTTGGGAGGTAAAACCGTCCATATGGACATGATGGTTGTTCCAGGTCCCTTGGATTTCAATCTTCTCCTGGGGCGCGATTACACCTATGCCATGGGAGCGCTTGTCTCCTCCCTTTTTCGTGTGGTCTGTTTTCCACATGAAGGACAGATCATGACCATTGATCATATTTCGTTCTTTGGTCCTAATGTGGCAACTGGCCGGCCATCATCCCTTCCTAGTTTTTACCCACCAGTTGTATCTGTCCCACCACAGGTCAACTATGTGGCTACCTACCCCATGCATGTACTTAGCGATAATGTCGTAGTATATCGTGTGCTGGGGGCATTAGGTCCAGACTTCCAAGATGTTTTCCTTCCATCGGACGAAAAAATCTTGGAAGAAATGACTTCTTATTCATCATGATGAGTTGTTGTCAGAGCAGAGTTAATTTTCTTATGTCAAGCTCCTGAAAAAATGAAACAAGCTCTTCGAAGCATAGTTCATTTTCTTGTGTCAAGCTCCTTAAAAAATGAAACAAGGTTGGTAGAGCAGAGTTCGTTTTCTTGTGTCAAGATCCTTAAAAAATGAAACAAGATCTTCGAAGCAGAGTTTGTTTTCTTGTGTCAATCTCCTTAAAAAATGAAACAACGTCGTCAGAGCAAAGTTCATTTTCTTGTGTCAAGCTCCTTAAAAAATGAAACAAGGTGTCCCAAGGATAGTTTGTCTTCTGTATCAACCTCGTTAAAAAATAAAACAAGGTCACATGAGGATAGTTCTTTTAATGTGTCAACCTCGTTAAAACAATGAAACACTTTCCTGTTCAATTCCAGTCTTTGGTAAGATCTCGTAAAATCCTAGTCGATTCTTTCTCTTGATCTTGTAATTTGAACCTTCACTCAATATGCCTTTCATATGGATTGAAGCTTGGGGGGGCATGTACCTCGAATTGAGTCACCGTGTTGGGGGCATGCTAACTTTTTCAAGCATATTTTGTTTCCATTTCAAGCTTGTGTAAAAATGAAACCGGTTTCAAGCATAGTTTATATTTGTTTCAAGCTTGTGTAAAAATGAAACCATTCCTATTTTACCTCTTGTGATTTCCATTTTATTAGCCCTTTTTGCCAGATGAGCCTTGGTTTTCTCACTCCATCGTGACTATCTGCTTGGCCGATCATATGCCTTCACTTGGTTGTTTTACCCATTCCCAAGGAACAACTGCGATGAGTGGTCTTGTTAGCCAGCCTCTTAACCTTTACTTATTCTAAGCAGTTCCACCATTACCGAAACCAGTTGCTTCCCTTTACACCACTGGTTCCTCTAGGAGGAGTCATCTTTTAGCTCTTTTCCGACTCTCTAAAAATGTAAAGATTGCCGAGTCGCTTTTCATTTGGATCTCGTTAAATTGGTTGCAAAACGACATCTACCCAGTATACGTTTACCCCTTTTTCGGGCTGGGATAGATTATTTACGAAAAAGGAATAACCTAGCCTATCGCAACTAGGAGAATTTCTCAAACACAGTTTTCTACCTTTTCAGATTTGAGGAACTATTTATGAAAAGGGACTGTTGGATTTTACTTTTCCACTATCTTTTCAAACTCTCTAAACATGAAAAGACGTCGATTCCTTCCTTTGTCAGACTCGTTAAAACATGATGACATCAGATTCAGTCGTAATGATGATATTTGAGTTCCTCCTTCCTAGGGCTCGTTAAATGTACTAGGATGGATTCGTCCGAAGGACGAACTTATATCGCAAGCATATGCTACCTCAAGGTCATCATTTAAAGAGATAGGCTACCTCACTTTACTACAAATAGTTCCCACATCGTTGTAAATGCATTCCTGACTGTGTTCCGACTGATCTGGTACTTGGTATCTTTGCTCCCCACTTATTGAATTTGGCATAGTTTTTATATCGGTTGGAAATTCCTCGAGCTCAACAATTTCATCTGTAATTCTCGCTTTGATCTACAAATTACAAGATTCAACCGTTTCCATTCCTTTTCTTTGATAAGAGTTGACTCGATAAGAGTCAACTGGTAAGATAAGTAATTTTGGCTAAATTTCTTTATTATATATATATTTTTTTTGTGAGCAGAAATATATAAATAAAGATTATATATCATATATTGTTTCTACAAAAATATTATTAGAAAAATAGAAAAAATACTAATGATCTTTCTCAAATTTCTTGAGATAAGTTACATATACCAAGAAAATGGTATTTCATTAGTTTATTGGGATTTGATTGAAACAAATTCACTCTTGACTAAAAGAATGTATTTGTCTTGGGAGTAGAAGATAAGTCCATTGTGTTAATTCCTTTGCAAGGGTTTGCAAAGGTTACATGTTAAATTTGTTATTATTTTAAAAAGGTCTATCTAGCTCTTATGCCTAAATAAGGGTTAGATATGGTACTTTATTTTTTAAAAGAGATTTTCTTGATTAGATTAAAGAGGGTAACTCTTTAAAAAAAATATTTACATAATATTGTATAAGCAAGAAAATAGAAGATGCATGCCCTTATTTTAAAAAGGGATTTTGTACTCATTTATTTTATGAAATGAGAACAAATCCAAGGTATTTTCTTGAATAGATTGAAGAGGGCAACTCTTGAAATATCTTCATGTGTGATGAAGAAGAAAAGAGAAGTTTTCTCACATTTATATTCATTAACCATGTTGTAATTAGTAATGAGTTAATAAATCCATGGATAGTTTCATAAATCCATGAATAGTTTACCATGATAATGGTAGAGATTAATGAATTAATAAATCCATGGGTAGTTTACCATGGTGTTGATAGAGATTAATTGTTTCATAAAACCATGTGTAGATTACCATGGTGTTTGTGAATATTAGTTATTCATAAATCCATGAATAGATTACCATGGTGTTGGTAAAGATTAGTTATTTAATAAATCCTCGGATAAAAAACTATTCAGTTTTAATTTCTTTAGATGAGAAAACTGTGGGATTACTTTTATATTACCATGATTATGATGTTAATTCCTTTTGGAAGAAGATCATGCTTAGGCATGCAACATAAGTAATAACTTTCATTGGAAATAATATAAAGATTTGTAGATGGGAAAGATAGCATGTGGTGCTAAACTATATTGGAAATGATTGTTTAGTATAATCTTTTCAAGAGAAGACATGTATTTATATTCTTAATTGCATAGTTTTACAAAAAGAAAACATAGGTTTACATGCTCACTAGCGTTGAGATTTCCTTTGGGAAGACTCGTGAAGGAAGCTACATGCTTCTTTGGAGACTCTTTTGGAATCTATATGCCTTTGCATGCATGGGAGCAACATTTTTTAGATTGCACTCCATATACTAAAAGTAATAGCTCAAGGGTTAGCTATTTTTTATTAAATCATGTAAATCGCATGCACGAGTATCATAACTAAGTATCAGTTTATTTTAAATGTATGTTGGGGAGATGTAGCTATTGTCTTGCAGTGCTTATGCGACGGAAACATTAGTTAATGTGATGACTTATAACCAGCACATATGAGGTATGTGTTGTTAAAAGGAGAATTTCAAGTTACTTTACTCGCATGTCATGAATATACATGAGTAGATGGAGAAACTACTATAATATAGATATGTGAAATGATTTATTATACTTTATGAATCTTGACATCAATGTATGTTGAAGGTAACATTAGCAGGGTATGATGGTGATATGTATAAAGAAAATATTATGCTTAACTTGGTGGCAGGTAAATGATTATGGTTCATGCAGATGAGTACAAACTACCGGATGATCCAGTGCAGGATGGACCATTGTAGGTGCATCCATACCAACAAGATATGACGATATGAAGACCAGAGGGTAAATGGTATCATATTTATTGTAATGGCTTTAAGCTAGATATTTGTATATTTCCTTGTAATATTTATAAACAACGGTTAAGGGATGGTCTCCCTTATAAGCAATTGAGTGAGGGATGATCACCCTCGCGAGCATTTAATAATAAAATTAACGTTTGCTGGTTTTCACCCTACGGGGTTTCCAGGGTATATTGGCATTCAATGATGTGATTGATTATTGTGTCAAGATGATGATGTTGATTCCTTTCTTGTTATGATGTTCGTAATGCCAAGTATGTGATGACTACATGAATAATGAAATGAGTGGAAGGTTACATCATACAGTATTATGTTAATGTATTGTAATAGAGGTTGTTAACGGTTAAGGAGCTAACTATTCTTATTCTAAAGTTACATCATGAACTAGTAAACATTCTATGTAATGACGGGTAAGGAATACTTGTAGTGAATGGATATTTACCCATGAGTAACTTTTATAAAAAAAAATTTAACTCCTTACATTTCCATGTGAAGTTATCGTTGTACGTTGCAAAAGTATTTTTACTATTTTATTTTTCAAATTTACCATTAAATTTTATTTAAAATTTAAAAGAATCATATCAATAAAATAATTTTAAGTTGTATAATATCATAAAATTAAAAAGTATTATATAATTTTTTAGAGAAGTTTTATAAATTTTGTGAAAATAAAATATTATGTATTAAGAAATTTAAAGTTGAACTTCCCACTTAGTCATATGTGCTTAAAAAATATATATATACATAACAACTTAAAAATTATAATAATAACAATTAACTGATTCTTTTGATTAAACAAAAACATTTATAAAAATAACAATTACACTAATTATGCAATATAGTTAATTTCAAATAATAATATATTTGAAATACATACTTGGTAAGGTTGGTGCACTACCCAACACCCAATCAGCAGTGTGATAACTTTCCGTAGGCCAGTCGTTCAATTGTTTGACCAACTGTTCTACTTTCTCTACAAAGTCAAAGTTATCACCATGTCATCTTACACTTAGTGAAGAAGGAGTGCAAGAGAGCTGTGATGTCTTCCTCCTGCAGGAGTCTAAAGAAGGGGAAGATGTTGAATAAAATTCATTGTTCTGCTCCCGATTGCAGTGGAGAGAATTGACAGAAGACAGAGTCTGAGGAACTAGGTTTAGTTTGGAGGCTTTCTTGGCTCCCAATTTAGCATATTGGTCGGCCACTTGGTTGCCTTTGACACCTGAGTGCACCTTCACCTTGTGAAGAGCAACTTTGGCTAACCATTTATGGTCCTCCTTGATCTCCCTCAAAATGGTGGCACCCAAATTTTTGTACATCTCCAGACCCTCCTTCCCATCGACCATGTTCACTAGATGCACCAGTGAAAACTCACAGTCCGTGAAGATGTCAATGCTAGCCCACGCAGGATGACGTAATTTGATATGCCTGATGGCTTCCAGAATGCCCTTAAGTTCTATTGTAGGGACTAGGTTTTTGTGCTCTCCATAAGGGTAGCAATTTGCAAAATTGATATTGAGTCCGCTGGAATAAATGCCATATACCCCTTGTCCCGTGTTGTTATACAAACTCCCCTATGTGTATATAAAGTTGGGATCCTTCTTATTCACGCACTCGCACCCACATCCATTTGTCTTACTCCCATACCTTACTAGTTTATCACTTTTGCAAATTTCCAAAAAGCCCATTTTACCACAACACTATTTCTTAATCTCCTGTTATATCCTCCTATTCTCAAATAATATCTCAAAGTGGAGGGAAAGCCGAGAACACAGAAACCCACACACGAACAAGAAATGAGAATGAGAGTGAAAATGAAAATTTACTTGCCTCATTCCGCCCCCATCGCTATCACAGCTAGCTCAATTCATGAAGAATAAATTATATCCTGCTACACTGTACCTCTTACATTCATGTGAAACCATTTCTATATTATTTTTTCCAATTCCGTTTCACCGATACGATCTTCTCTTTAGCTTGCATACGATCCTCTCTTCCGATGGTATGCGATCTTCTCTTCAGGACGATCTTCTCTTCCGACGGCATACGATATTATATTCAAGTGGCAATACGCTAAATCAATAACCTCTATTGGTTAATAGTAATATATAAGTTGTATTTGCTGTTTAACAGTAATATATGAGTAACTGACAGATAACAATATGATTCGTGCATGCAAAAAGCAATATTTTTTTGTTATAATCTATATATATAATATAAATTTAAATATAGATAAAATGATTTTTACAATTTCATTTTATTATTCTGTAAATATTATTTATTTATAAAAATTACATGCACTCTTTTTTATTTAGTATAGAAATTTTATTTATAATTTCTTGTTGTTTTTCATTTCGATCATCAAAATAGTGAGTTAATTGAACTTTAACTGCTGGCTTTGTTGGTTCGCTGCATGTTTCAAATTCAACTATGAAAATTAATCTATATATCCAATTTAACTGCAAACTAGGATTTTTTAATTTCACTCTGTTATTAATGTATTATATGTTTTCAATTTTTGATGTGAAACTCATATGCCACTTTGTTTACTACAATCTCTCTCTTATCTAGTGTTTCGATCCATTGAACGTTGTGCTTGTCGGTGACACCCACATTTATGTTTTACTGTCATTAACCAAACTGTTCCCATCTACAAACACAGCGAATAATATCCATAGTTTCAGAAACCAAACCGTTAACCATCTCCAAACATGAGCGAATAAATATTTTTTATCTAAAATCATTTTTTCCTGATATATTTTCATTTTCATTATTATTGATATTTTGAAAATAACAATCTTTTATGCATTTAAAATTTATATATACATTTATTAATAATAAAATATATTAAATAAATAAATTATTTACAGTGTAGTTGAGTATTTCCGTTAACATATATGGTTCTACAGGAGTGTGAAATTTTACGGTTATACAAATTTGAAATTTTGGAGTTATAACTAATTATGGTCGTACAGGAATGTGAAAATTTATGGTTACATAAATTTGAAATTTTCAAATCATAATTAATTATTATGATAAAAAAAATTATTTTAACATATTTTTATCACATTGATACTTTATATAAGGGAGGTTTTATTTACAGATTATTATAAGATTTCTCTACCTTTTTAAAGAAAAAGTTCGGTAGCATTGTTTAATTGCAATATTTAATGGATGGAAAGAAATTTCATTAAATGATTAATGGCTTTTTAAGATTTGTTAGTGGGAAAGTAAAACTTAAATTTTTAATGGTGATTTTTATATGAAAAAAGATTAAACAATAAATATTAATGAGTAATTAGTAATTTTTTTTTATTGATGGAAAGAAATGTCATTAAATGATTCATGTTTGTATTTTTTTAATTTGTTAGTTGGAAAGTAAAACTTATTAGTTTTTAATGGGTGACTTTTATATGAAAAACGTTAAATAATAAATATTAACGAGTGACTTTTATATGAAAAAAATTTATATAATAAATGTTAAGATGGGTAAAATTTTTTAATCTTGAATTTAAATGTGAGGAGAAATGATAGCTAATGTAAAGTTATTATGTGTTTTAAATGAGTGACTTTTATATGATAAAGGTTAAATAATTAATATTAAGATGTGTGTTTTTCTTTTAATTCTGAACATAAATGTTATGAAAAATGATAACTAGTATAACCATATAAATTAAATGGTTGGTAAACACTAATAAACATCAAAACACTTACTTATAATACATTTAGCATTCTTAAAATTAAAAAATACATCTAGTTTATTAATTTATTAAATTATTATTACTATTAATGATAAAAATAATTAATATATAAATTAAACATTTATATATAAAAAAAAAAAACATCATAAGCCACTACCACGGTTTATCATCAATACTACATGCCCAAAAAACTATATCTCATTTCATATGACATTTATTTGGATAATATTTTTTTATTTAATCAATTTAATTAAAAAAAGAAAAAAGGGCATAACTACTTCGGAGATAATTCCAACTTTTGGTTTATGTATATTACTAAGAATATCTTGAAATATTCTTTTGAAGATAAATCCCTACCATCCACCTAATAACTAGCTTATAGCTCAGCCATATGAATTAAATGGTTGGTAATTTCATAAGAAACATCAAAACTAGTCCACTTTACAAGTCTATAATGCCATGGGCCAATACCATGGTTTATCAACACCTCGTCCAAAAACCCATAACTCAATTCATTAATTTTTTTAATTAATATATTTAATTAAAAGAGAAATACATACATTACTACTTTGGATATAAATCTCAATCTTTGAGTTGCTTATACTACTAAGAATATAATTATTGATAATTAAATTAAAATAGTCTCATCTAATGGCATAATTAAAAACATGCAATTTTATTTCATTTTTCAATAAACATTTTAGTGGCTAAATTTTGTTTACGATTTTTCTTACAATTTTTCCTTTACATTTTCTTTACATTTTTTTTTTTGTCAATATACATTATTCTATAGGATAAAAATAACATGTTCCGAAAATCACCCAATTTTTCTAGAATCTATATATAAAAATCATGGAAATTTGAACATTTTTACACAAACAACACCAAACATTATATGGTTGGCATCAAGTTTTTTATAGTTTTGGATCCTTACAATTTTCTTTGTTATTAAGTCATTTCACTAGAAAATGGCCTTATGATCTCCAAATTGTTGTGGAATTTCCACTGGAATAGTTCATCACAATAAATGTTGTAATATTATGAAATAATTTATTATGAAATTTATTTTATGGAAATAACTAAAATATGAAAATGAAAAAAAAAATCAATCACATAAATGAGCATAACATGTGTTACACAGTAATTTGTCACTGTCTCTGCAATCCCCCGTGCCGCACATTGGAGGGCCTATTCCATGACCTATGAGCAGTGGCATGACCTGAAACCACTTTCATGGCATCCCCCTTGACAAGGACAATCATTCCTCTAAAAATAGTTTCCTATGAAAAGCCCTAAAAATAGACATTTTGGCCTTGGCGTGACTAGCCAGTTCAGCCCTCACGCCAATGGGGGAAATCCACCAAAGAGGGCATGCCAACTGGTGCTCTGTCTGAGTGTATTACTCGCACCAAGCTTAATAAGGATTGTTTTTTAAAAATAAATGAAGGAAGTTTGATTCCAACCAACTCCTGAAAGAGTATCTAAAATGAGTTGGGAGGTTTGGCTCCAGATCTCCATGTAGGGGAAGTGGTTTTCCACCTATCATGGAAGCTTCCTTGAAGATAGGGCCAATCCCACCATTGTAGGGATCCCAACTCCCCTTCCACCATCTATATAAGCTTGTCATTTTCATTTTGCAAGCTAGCCTGAATAGAGCTGAATCAGTAGTAAGGAGACTATCATTAGATAGCCGAAGAGAGAGAGACTTTTTCCATCCCGACGAGCTTCATTAAGACGTGCTCCGCTATTGACTCGCCGAAGGAAGATCCAGCATCAGAGCTCAGGTTGTATCTTTCTTTCATTGTGATTAATAATAAATGACTTCGATTATGGTTCCATTCATATGTTCATGTCTTATGTTATGAATTATATCTTCTCTGTATGATATATGGTTGCATGTATTAGGTTTTATACTTGTGTGTTGTTGTTTCTTCGTGTATGTGCAGGTGTTCGAACGTGCTAGGCAGGAGAATTGTAATCTGCCAAGCGAAGGACGGTAGAGCCATCTTCTCTGCAAGCAACAACAATGTGGGTCTTAAGGTAGGCCTCTTGTCGCATTTTGGTCTTTTGTAACTAAGAACCTACAGCTTAGCATGACTTGGTTGTTGCTAGACCCGATCTGGGCTAGTAGGGATCGCCTCTGTCTGCAGAGGGGATTTACCTCTCCAACAAAATGGCGACTCCATTCGGGATACATTGATTAGAGTTTGTCTCATCTTTTTGGTTGATTTGGGTCTTGTCTGCTTGATCAGCTCTTCTAGTTCACCCTTTTCTAGTGTTAAACCTCTGTTTAGCCTCACCATACCTGATTTGCTCCATGTTTGCTCTTTTTTATTTTTTTTCTTCGTAAACTCAACTGGTGCGGTTTTTGCCCTGATAGTCATGCCAACTGGCACTTGTTGCTAGTTCAGCCCTCGTGCCAATACTGTTCTGGTGCTAATTGCAGCCAAGCAGTCGCGCCAATCCTGTGTGGTGTTAGGGTTTGCTCCTTTCTGAGCTTTCTGAGCTTTATTTTTGGTTTTGGTGCCTTTTTTTTCGACTGGTTGAGTGTCTTGAAGCCTTGGTTGACTGTGTGTTACCTCTATCCTTCGGTTGTTTGCCCTCTAATATCGGTTTTAAATTCTAGCCCTAGGGCATCTAGGTGCTATAGTGTGCTGAGCCTCCCGTGGGAGTTTTTGGTTTCTGTTTTATCAGTCAATTTCATTGTTGCTTCTTTGCATTCATTTGGTGGTTCTCCATTGTTTTATTGTGCTATTTGAATGATTACATTCATTCTCATTCGAGTTTTTCTTTGTCTCGTTTCGAGCCTAGATTACATGGTTCATTTGAGTCTTTGGGATTCCTCTTTGATTTGAGGCATTTCTCCATCAGTTTGAGGTCTGATTGTGTGTTTTGCATTGAGTGAAATTGTTTGTCTTTACTCTTTTTCTATCACTTCTCAAATTGTTCTTTTCATTAGTTTTCATTTTTTTTAGTGCATTTTTGCTCTTAACACATTGAAAATACAAAAAATCAATTCTTATGTTTTTCATTAGTTAATGTAAATTGAACTTTTTTCTGCGTTATTAGTGTTATATAACTCTAAAGGAAAAGCTTTTAGTTGCATTAGCATGCATTAGAGACACAAGTGGTTGTTTTGTGATCATTTTGTTATTATGTGAAAGATCTCAACCTTCCCGTAGTTAGCTATTCATCGAACAAAATGATATATTGTCACATATAGTGTGCATTTAGGGGATTTTTGATACATAACATTCGGTAGGGCCTGAAAATTGAAACATAATTGAAGATTAACTCTAAAATTTATGAAATTTACCTTAAGGAAACATTGAAACATTAACAAAATATTTATAGTTCTAGGCTAGTGACATGTTCCAGCGTCGTTAAACCTAGTAGCTGTTGTTCGCCTCTTGGCTTTAGAACGCACTAGTATGGACTTGTGCTCCCTGTACCGTCGCGTATATAAAGGGAAACCCCACTAGGTTGCTATCCTTTATCTGTAGGAAGCCAAGTATGTCGCCTTATACCTGTGATACTCCAGACACAGCATTCGGGGAGATTTCTTGCACATATGTCAAGTCCTTGGTTGATTTCTCTTTCATTTTGAAACCAAGGTGTATATTGCAATTCACGGATATCTGGTACACCCTTTTGCCTAGAGTTCTAGAGTAGTCATTTTGATCTTTTTTGACTCATCAAATTTGAAACGATCATCAAGTGCTTGTCCTTTCATGCTTGTTTCCAAACTGAAAGAGATAGAGTCATCTTTTACTTATTTCTTGACTCTTAAAATATGAAACTGTAGAGTCTGGTTTTAATGTTTTAAAAATTAACTGCCCACGAAATATTCCTGGTTAAAGTTAGTTTCGTTAGGGTGTTGTTTTGAGTTGTTTCTAATGGAAACTTTCCCTAAGTTCACCAACCAAGGAATCCCCTCTGAAGGGAATCCTGGTCCGTTTCCACCTTTTCGGAATGTTGGTGCTCCTTACATGGCAACATTGTCCCTTCCTGGGTTGACTGTTGGGTTGCCTTTTTGGTTGTTTTCAACCTCTGTTGTCCCGAATGTCCCATATACCATTCAATCAGTTCCTCGGCCTAAACAACGCCATGTTGATTCCAAGGTGGACCTCTCCCCTTCTTCGCCTATTTCTGCGCCCTTCTCTTCTACTTCACCTAGTGAAAGTCTGGATTTGAGTAACCAAGTGGCTAAGAAGAAGAAGAAGAATACAAAGAAGAAGAAGTCTGATAAGAGAGAGGGTAAAGCTACAACTACTGCTTCTAAAACATCTCTTCTCGATGAACCTTCCAACCCTCCATGGAAAGTCAAGTTCCCTTGCATTTTGTGCCAGGGAAACCATGTTCTTAGAGATTTCCCTAGCATTCTCGAGGTGCTCGAAGCATGGTCCAACGGTCATCCGTCATTGCCTTTGGTTTCCGAGAGTCAAGTTGGGGGCACGTCTTCAGCTAGTTCTGGTAAAAATCTTAAGAAGCAGGGTAAGCTCACCAATCCCTGTAAGTTGTGTGAAGGGCACCATGCCGTTCACCTTTGTCCATATATGGATGAAGCCAAACAAGTTTTGGACAACTTAACCGGTTCTACACCATGCCTTTTAGCTGGTTATAATCAGCTTTCTTTGAGTCCTCCACCAGCTGATCCTACGATTGGTCAAGAGTCATCCTTGGTCAATCCTGCTCCCCTGGATATTCAAATTCAGGAATCCATTCTCGACCAACCATTGGTCATGGGATCAGTTGAGCTGGCCCCATCTATATTGCACCAGGTCTTTTCCATTGAGAGTGGATCTCACACCCCTCATGTTCTTCTTGTTTCTTTAGATTCCTCGAATTGGGAGAAAGATTCTCCTGTCCCTGTATCTCAAGAAGTTTCTCCTCCAACTCCCATGATGGAGGTCCTGGAGGATACCCTTCCCGACCCTGTGATGGAGGTCATGGAATATGCTCCTTATTCTTCTGTAACACCAGGGGAAGACCTTCTCAGTTCAATGGTAAACCCTCCAAGTAGTTTGGCCGCTTCCTTTGATTGGAGTCGATTTGCAGGATACCGCCTTCCGTCTTATGTGCCTTTCAAGATAACGGTACAAGCCTCTGGTCTGGTCATGCCCAACACCATTATAGATGAAGGTGTGTTTTTTAGTATTTTATCCTCAACTATTTGGCAAGCTTTCGGTTCGCTTCCGCTTGTGCCTGTTATGCAGAATCTGTTGGCATTTAACAGAAGAACTAGTCAACCATTAGGGATCCTTCCAAGGTTGCATGTTACTTTGGGAGGTAAAACCATCCATATGGACATGATGGTTGTTCCAGGACCCTTGGATTTCAATCTGCTCTTGGGGCGCGATTACACCTATGCCATGGGAGCACTTGTCTCCTCCTTTTTTCGTGTGTTTTGTTTTCCACATGAAGGATAGATCGTGACCATTGATCAGCTTTCGTTCTTTGGTCTTGATGTGGAAACTAGCCCGCCATCATCCTTTCCTAGTTTTTATCCACCCATTGTATCTGCCCCACTGCAGGTCAACTATGTGGCTACCTACCCCATGCCTGTACTTAGCGATAGTCTTGTCGTCCATCGTGTGCTGGGGACATTGGGTCCAAACTTCCAAGATGTTTTCCTTCCATCGGACAGACAAATATTGGAATCAATGACTTCTTATTCATCATGATGAGTTGTCGTCGGAGCATAGTTCATTTTCTTGTGTCAAGCTCCTTAAAATATGAAACAAGATCTTCGAAGCATAGTTCATTTTCTTGTGTCAAGCTCCTTAAAAAATGAAACAAGGTTGGTGGAGCAGAGTTCATTTTCTTATGTCAAGCTCTTTAAAAAATGAGACAAGCTCTTCGGTGCAGAGTTCGTTTTCTTGTGTCAATCTCGCTAAAAAATGAAATAAGGTCATCAGAGCAAAGTTCGTTTTCTTGTGTCAAGCTCCTTAAGAAATGAAACAAGGTGTCCCAAGGATAGTTTGTCTTCTGTATCAACCTCGTTAAAAAATAAAACAAGGTCACATGAGGATAGTTCTTTTAATGTGTCAACCTCGTTAAAACAATGAAACACTTTCCTGTTCAATTCGAGTCTTTGGTAAGATATCGTAAAATCCTAGTCGAGTCTTTTTCTTGATCTTGTAATTTGAACCTTCACTCAATATGCCTTTCATATGGATTGAAGCTTGGGGGGGCATGTACCTCGAATTGAGTCACCGTGTTGGGGGCATGCTAACTTTTTCAAGCATATTTTGTTTCCGTTTCAAGCTTGTGTAAAAATGAAACCGGTTTCAAGCATAGTTTATATTTGTTTCAAGCCTGTGTAAAAACGAAACCAACTACAAGTAGAGTTTCTTGATTTCAATCTTGTGTAAAAATGAAACCATTCCTATTTTACCTCTTGTGATTGCCATTTTATCAGCCCTTTTTTCCAGATGAGCCTTTGTTTTCTCACTCCATCGTCACTATCTGCTTGGCCGATCATATGCCTTCACTTGGTTGTTTTACCCATTCCTGAGGAACTGCTGCGATGAGTGGTCTTGTTAGCCAACCTGTTAACCTTTACTTTTTCTGAGCAGTTCCACCATTACCGAAACCAGTTGCTTCCCTTTACACCACTGGTTCCTCCAGGAGGAGTCATTTTTCAGCTCTTTTCTGACTCTCTAAAACTGAAAATATTGCCGAGTCGCTTGTTGTTTGGATCTTGTTAAATTGGCTGCGAAACGACATCTACCTAGTATACGTTTACCCCTTTTTCGGGCTGGGATAGATTATTTACGAAAAAGGAATACCCTAGCCTATCGCGAGTAGGAGGCTTTCTGAGACACAGTTTTCTACCTTTTCAGATCTGAGGAACTATTTATGAAAAGGGACTGTTGGAGTTTAATTTTCCACTATCTTTTCAAACTCTCTAAACATGAAAAGATGCCTAGTTCTTCCTTTGTCAAACTCGTTAAAACATGATGACATCGGATTCAGTTGTAATGATGATATTTGAGTTCCTCCTTCCTAAGGCTCGTTAAATGTACTAGGATGGATTTGTTCGAAGGACGAACTTATATCACAAGTATATGCTATCCCCTTCAAGATTGTTCTAAAAAATAATTGGGGTACGTTCCAGAAATGGTGGGGAAAAAATGGAACCAGTATCATCATCGTGTCGACAGTATGTCGCTCTTGAACATGGCACTTGTCTGCATTCGTGTCGGGTTGGCGACATCTCATCTCATTTTTTACTTACCTCTGTGGGTTCGGGTAATCCATTTTGACCTCTCATCTGCTCTTTGCCTCGTCATCATGACCTCTGATCTTTTGATGTAAAATACTGCCAGATTCACTGTCGTGCTGCTGATATGTTCAAGAGAAGTTGACCTCTGCAGTTTTAACCTTCCTCTGATTCTCATCTGATCCTGATTCACAAACATTATATTCCTTTGTCTCGCGTTAATGATGTGGGAAACACTATGGCCCACCTTTGATCAAGGTCACTTCTTGTCGACTTAAGCTCATTATCCAAGAAGCAGATCTAGAGACTCCTTTCTGGTACCTTAGAGCATGCATGCCTCAATGGTAGGTTCTTCACATTCGATGCAAAGATTTCATCATTGGCCTTTGATTGGATGATTCTGCGGGTGTTCGATGCTAGATTACTGTTCACATTCTGTGGATTGTACCTATAGTACCTTGAGGGCCATTGTCATTATTGGTGGTTCCTCTCGCGTCTGTTAACAACTTTCATCATTGGCTGGTAATCAAACGATGTTCTTGCATGTTCAACTTCATCTCAATTATTCACATGCTTGAACTTGCACTCTGTTTGAGTCGAGATGGAGTCGAAGACCGTGGATTTTTTCCGGTAGAATCTAGGCTATGGATTTTATGGATTATTATGATTGGCTGCATGACTCGTTGATTGGATGGCTACGACCATACCTAATTTTATTTATCAATCTTCACTAGATGGCTACGTCCATGCCTCGGATCTTGATTATTGTATACTCTATTATGGATGGCTGCGCCCATACCACATATCATGTATTTGAGATATCAGTT
Source organism: Pinus albicaulis (assembly GCA_034641835.2). Taxonomy (NCBI): domain Eukaryota; kingdom Viridiplantae; phylum Streptophyta; class Pinopsida; order Pinales; family Pinaceae; genus Pinus; species Pinus albicaulis. The sequence continues at coordinate 238,611 of JAXQQM020089259.1, forward strand.
GCACTTGTCTACGCAGGTTTTCCGATGGCAGTGTTTTTAGTTGGACATGTTCTCGTAAAGTATTTCACCCCTCTCTTTCTCTTGGGTCTCATGCTTTAGGGGGCATCAGTTACACAGTAATTTTTCACTGTCCCTACAATCCCTCATCCTGCACATTGGAGGGTCTATTCCATGACCTGTGAGCAGTGACATGACCTGAAACCACTTTCATGGCATCCCCCTTGATAAGGAAAATCATTCATCTGAAGACATTTTCCTATGAAAATCCCTAAAAATAGACCTTTTGGCCTTGGTGCGACTAGCCAGTTTAGCCCTTGCGCTAATGGGAGAAATCCACCAAAGAGGGCACGCCAACTAGTGCTCTATCCCAGTGTATTACTCGTGCCAAGCTTAATAAGGATTTTTTTTTAAAAATAAATAGCAGAAGTTTGATTCCAAACAACTCATGAATGAGTCTCTAAAATGAGTTGGGAGGTTTGGCTCCAAATCTCCATGTAGGGGAAGTGGTTTTCCACCTATCATGGAAGCTTCCTTGAGGATAGGGCCAATCCCACCATTGTAGTTATCCCAAATCCCCTTCCACCATCTATATAAGCTTGTCATTTTCCTTTTGCAAGCTAGCCTGAATAGAGCTGAATCAATAGTAAGGAGACTATCGTCAGATAGCCGAAGAGAGAGAGTCTTGTCCCATCCCGATGAGCTTCATTGAGATTTGCTCCGCTGTTGACCCGTCGAAGGAAGATCCAACATCAGAGCTTAGGTTGTATCTTTATTTCTTTGTGATTAACAATAAACGACTTCGATTATGGTTCCATTCATATGTTCATGTCTTATGTTATGAATTATATCTTTTCTGACTGATATATGGTCGCATGTATCAGGTTTTACGCTTGTGTGTTGTTGTTTCTTCATGTACGTGCAGGTGTTCGAATGTGCTAGGCGGGAGAATTGTGATATGCCAAGCGAAGGATGGTAGAGCCATCTTCTCTGCAAGAAACATCAGCATGGGACTTAAGGTAGGATTCTTGTCACATCTTGGTATTTTGTAACTAGGAACCTGTGTCTTAGCATGATTCAGTTGTTGCTAGACCCGATCTGCGCTAGTAGGGATCACCTCTGTCTGCAGAGGGGATTTACCTCTCCAACAACATGTGTCTTAGGAAACTAAATATAGAATAAAACCAAACTAAAAGGTGAGACTTATGCTTTTCTTTCTTTTCTTTACTTATGATAAGCAAGTACAAAGAAGTGGGAACTCACTCTGGAGCCATATTTCACATTGTGGTTTGAATCATTGCTATATAATCTTCTTCCTCCCTAATTGTGTTCTCAAATTCCACTCTTATATTCTCTACTTAGCTTTAGAATTACAATGCTAAAAGAAATGACCCCCCTCCCCTAGTAGTGGTCTAATATCTAACATAGTGCGAGCGTTAACCAAGTTTAGGTTTTTTACATGCTTTAATCCTTCATTAGTATTGATGTTTTGGAGCTTCCACACATGAATATCCCCTCTTGTAGTTAATGGGGGCTAACATGAGATGCATTTGGTAACACAATGGTCAACAATGTAGGTCAACTTGAGAGAGACATAACTTTCAAACGCAAACATTGAATGAGATGATTTTTGCATCATGGCCTTTGCTAATGTTAAGGGGCTACAAGCTATGTTACTAAATTTTTTACCCACAAAATTAATTTGGAAGGTTTTAAAACCATAACTCTAAATTGGGACTCAACACTAAAATGGGCCCTATCAACTAATACCTCCAATTTTTCTACCCAAAAGTATTGAGATAGATGAAAAATTATATAATGAACCATTTTGAACAGTCTTTGTAGAGAATTATCACATGTTAATTGTTCACATATTGCAAACAAAATAAAATTATGAACATATCAAAGAAATGCTTAGGCTTTAGGACCATTTTGACAACATCTACAATTTCATATATATATATATATATATATATATATATATTCACTTCAACCATCAAAAAAAATATTTATGAGTATGTCCATGGTAATGACTTATTGATGATTCAATAAGAGAAATGCTTAGATTTTAGGACCATTTTGACAACATTTAATATATATATATATATATATATATATATATATATATATATATATATATATATATATATATATATATATATATATATATATATATATATATATATATATATATATATATTCGCACACACACACCATCAAAAAAGAGAAAGAAAAATATTAATGCGTATTTCATGGAAAGACTTATTTGATGATTCAACAGCTCACAGTACCATGTTGTAGTGAAACATATACTACCATATGATATAAACATGACCAACACGATATCAAAAAAACAAAATAGATCAAAACCTGTAATTTCTACAAGGAAACATTAAAATTATTTTAAATAAACCAATAGGAAAAACATGGCTTATTAAACAAAGTAGAAATCTAGAACAAAATAATTTCAAATTATATTACACATGAAGGTATTTAAATCATTAATCTATTCATTTCAAAAAATACTCAAATATATACAACAAATAATATTATACTAATCAAACTTGTTTTAAATTTATACCTAGAGGTATATTCTACAATGTAATATGGGGGAGATACTTAGCTAAATATTAACATTCCACATGTCATATGTAAAAACTAAAAATAAATATAAACATATCTAAGTTTTTTTTTTTTTGCTTTGCATAATCTTATTGAATACATTTTTTAAAAAATGTTTTTAGAAAATTATCACATGTTAAATTGTTACATATACAAAAACAAAATAAAACCATCTAACACACATCAAACCAATGCTTAGGCTTTAGGACCATTTTGATAACATTTACATTGATATATATATATATATATATATATATATATACTTCAATATCATGAAAAATATTTTATAGGCCTGTCCATGGCAATGACTTATTTGATGATTCAAAAGAGCAATGCTTATTCTTTAGGACCATTTTGACAAAGCATTTACTATTTCATATATATATATATATATATATATATATATATATATATATATATATATATATATATATATATATATATATATATATATATATATATATATATTCACTTCAACCATTAAGAAAAATATTTATGAGTATTTGCATGGAAAAAAACTTATTTGATGATTCAACAAGCTCCACACCATGTTCTAGTGAAATATACTACCACGTTGATATAAAATATGATATGCACCGATATCAAAACAAAAGAAAAACAGATTAAATATAATTTCTACAAAGAACATTAAATTCATTTTAAAGAAATAGCTTAGCAAAAACATTGAAGCATTAGCTCATAGAAATCTAGAACTAGTAATTTTATAATTATATTACACATGAAGGTATTGAAATCATTAATCTATTCATTCCAAAAAATACTTAAATATATACAACAAATAATATTATACTAATCAAACTTGTTTTCATTATACCTAGAGGTATATTCTACAATGTAGTATGTGGGAGATGCGTAAGCTAATGTAACATTCACATGCCATATGCAAAAAATAAAAATATATAAAAAATAATATCTAAGTTATTTCTTTTTTGTAACCTTGGTAGGACCTTTTTGTTAATTTTCTATAAAAAATGGAAAGTTACATCCAAAGTCCAAATGGTTAGGAGGCCTCAACCTACCTATAGGGAAACCGGGTTTGTTGGCCACCTAACGACATGATAAGCCATCGAAAATAAAAATATTATAAGTCCATCAAACCAAGATAACTATGTTTGAGTTTCCTTATACTTCCTAGATTCTAGATAACTGTAAAAATACTAAAAAGTATGAAACTGTTACATCCAAGAAAAGTCAAAAAAGGAGTAAAAAATCAAACTACCCATCACCAGCTAAATAAACATGAGTAGGATCCTTTGCACTTGAACCTGGAAGTTCTGTATTTAGGATGCATAGAATATGTTGTTAGATGTGACTGAGGCGACCATTCTGCTTTCGGAGTTGAAATTGAATCTGCTGGAAATCTTTACTGTAATCTAGGAACCTATAAGAAGATGAAGGAAAGATAGAAGGGATATGCTCGAAAGATTTAACCAAGAGGTTCTTCATCGTCTAGTACAAATGAAAAAAAAATAATTATACTGAGAAGATATTCGGTGAGAGTGTCCTAGGTCAAGCACCAAAGTCTTCCAACCATCCAAATCAATATCCGGATACCATATTTCTGGTTAATCTCATCTTCCCACTCGGATGTAAGCTAGCAAACTTGGGAAGAGTTGCCCTCATGATATACAGTGGCAGCTTCATTAATTATGTGGGAGTCTAAATTACAGACACAAGTCTTACGAGCTTAAGCATTGAGCTTACAAAACTCAAGGGAGTCTTTAGGTTACTTACCACAACCGCGAGAATACCAGGTGGTCTTTCCCTTCCCAGAGGCAACATGAGCCATGGTTTGGGGGTGACTAATATAGATGATGTCAACTGACTTGAACCCTATGATCCAACCCAAGGAAAACCTATACCCAGGAGAAGATATGTATTTATATTCTTAATTGCATAGTTTTACAAAAAGAAAACATATGTTTACATGCTCACTTGCATTGAGATTTCCGTTGGGAAAACTCGTGAAGGAAGCTACGTGCTTCGTTGGAGACTCTTTTGGAATCTATATGCCTTTGCATTCATGGGAGCAACATTTGTTAGATTGCTCTCCATATACTAAAAGTAATAGCTCAAGGGTTAGCTATTTTTTATTAAATCATGTAAATCACATGCATGAGTATCATAACTAAGTATTAGTTTATTTTAAATGTATGCTGGGGAGATGTAGCTCTTGTCTTGCAGTGCTTATGCGCCAGAAACATTAGTTAATGTGATGACTTATAACCAGCACATATGAGGTATGTGTTGTTAAAGGGAGAATGTCAAGGTACTTTACTTGCATGTCATGAATATACATGAGTAGATGGAGAAAATACTATAATATAGATATGTGAAATGATTTATTATACTTTATGAATCTTGACATCAATGTATGTTGAAGGTAACATTAGCAGGGTATGATGGTGATATGTATAAAGGAAATATTATGCTTAACTTGGTGGCAGGTAAATGATTATGGTTCATGCAGATGAGTACGAACTACCAGATGATCCAGTGCACAATGGACCATTTTAGGTACATCCATGCCAACAAGATATGAAGATATGAAGACCAGAGGGTAAATGGTATCATATTTATTGTAATGGCTTTAAGCTAGATATTTGTATATTTCCTTGTAATATTTATAAACAATGGTTAAGGGATCATCTCCCTTATAAGTCATTGAGTGAGGGCTGATCACCCTCGCGAGCATTTAATAATAAAATTAACGTTTGCTGGTTTTCACCCTACGGGGTTTCCAGTGTATATTGGTGTTCAATGATGTGATTGATTACTGTGTCAAGATGATGATGTTGATTCCTTTCTTGTTATGATATTCATAATGCCAAGTATGTGATGACTACATGAATAATGAAATGAGTGGAAGGTTACATCATACAGTATTATGTTAATGTATTGTAATAGAGGTTGTTAATGGTTAAGGAGCTTATTATTCTTATTCTAAAGTTACACTATGAACTAGTAAACATTCTATGTAATGACGAGTAAGGAATAGTTGTAGTGAATGGATAATTACCCATGAGTAACTTGTATAAAAAAATTTTAACTCCTTACATTTCCATGTGAAGATATCGGTGTATGTTACAAAAGTATTTTGAATATTTTATTTTTTAAATTTACCATTAAATTTTATTTAAAATTTAAAAGAATCATATCAATAGAATAATTTGAAGTTGTATAATATAATAAAATTAGAAAGTATTATATAATTTTTTAGAGCAGTTTTATAAATGTTGTGAAAATAAAATATTATGTATTAAGAAATTTAAAGTTGAACTTCCCACTTACTCATATGTGCTTAAAAAATATATATATACATAACAACTTAAAAATTATAATAATAAAAATTAACTGATTCTTTTGATTAAACAAAAACATTTATAAAAATAAAAATTACACTGATTATGTAGTATAGTTAATTTCCAATAATAATAAATTTGAAATACATACCTGGTAAGGTTGGCACACTACCCAACACCTAATCAGCAGTGTGATAACTTTTCGTAGGCCAGTCGTTCAAGTGTTCGACCAACTGTTCTACTTTCTCTACAAAGTAAAAGTTATCACCATGTCATCTTACACTTAGTGAAGAAGGGGTGCAAGAGAGCTGTGATTTCTTCCTCGTGCAGGAGTCGAAAGAAGGGGAAGATGTTGAATAAAATTCATTGTTCTGCTCCTGATTACAGTGGATAGAATTGACAGGAGACAGAGTCTGAGGAACTAGGTGTAGTTTGGGGGCTTTCTTGGCTCCCAATTTAGCATACTGGTCGGCCACTTGGTTTCCTTTCATACCTGAGTGCGCCTTCACCTTGTGAAGAATAACTTTGGCTACCCATTTCTGGTCCTCTTTGATCTCCCTCAAAATGGCGGCACCCAAATTGTTGGACATCTCTACACCCTCCTTCCCATCGACCATGTTCACTAGATGCACTAGTGCAAAATCGCAGTCCGTGAAGATGTCAATGTGAGCCCGTGCAGGATGACGTAATTTGATATGCCTGATAACTTCCAGAATGCCCTTAAGTTCTATTGTAGGGACTAGGTTTTTTTGCTCTCCATAACGGTAGCAATTTTCCAAATTGATATTGAGTCCGCTGGAATAAATGCCATATACTCCTTGCCCTGTGTTGTTATACAAACTCCCCTCCATGTATATAAAGGTTGGATCCTTCTTATTCATGCACTCGCACCCACATCCATTTTTCTTAATCTTTGTGGAAAATTATATTTTACCACAACACTATTTCTTATTCTCATGTTATATCCTCCTATTATCAAAGACTATCTCAAAGTCGAGGGAAAGCAGAGAACACAGAAACCCACATACCAACAAGAAATGAGAATGAGAGTGAAAATGAAAATTTACTTGCCTGATTCCGCCCCCACCGCTATCACAGCCAGCTCAATTCATGAAGAATCAATTATATCCTGCTACACTATACCTCTTACATTCATGTGTAACAATTTCTATCTTATTTTTTCCAATTCCGTTTCACCAATACGATATTCTATTCATCTTGCATACGATCCTCTCTTTCGGTGCTATGCGATCTTCTCTTCAGGACGATCTTCTCTTCTGATGGCATATGATATTCTCTTCAAGTGGCAATACGCTGAATCAATAACCTCTGTTGGTTAACAGTAATATATAAGTTGTATCTATTGCTTAACACTAATATATGAGTAACTGACAGATAACAATATGATTCGTGCATGCAGAAAGCAATAAGTTGTTCTTATAATCTATATATATAATATAAATCTAAATATAGATAAAATGATTTTTTCAATTTCATTTTATTATTCTATAAATATTATTTATTTATAAAAACTACATGCACTCTTTTTGATTTAGTATAGCAATTTTATTTATAATTTCTTGTTGTTTTTCATTTCGATCACCAAAATAGTGAGTTAATTGAACTTTAACTGCAAGCTCTGTTGGTTCACTGCACGTTTCAAATGAAACCATGAAAATTAATCTATATATCCAATTTAATGTATTATATGTTTTCAATTTTTGATGTGAAACTCCTTTGCCACTTTGTTTACTACAATCTCTCTCTTATCTAGTGTTTCGATCCATTGAGCATTGTGCTTGTCGGCGACACCCACATTTATGTTTTACTATCATTAATCAAACTGTTCCCATCTACAAACACAACGAATAATATACATAGTTTCAGAAACTAAACCGTTAGCCATCTCCAAACATGAGCGAATAAATATTTTTTATTTAAAATCATTTTTTCATGATATATTGTCATTTTCATTATTATTGATATTTTTGAAAATAACAATTTTTTATGCATTTAAAATTTATATATACTTCTATTAATAATAAAATATATTAAATAAACAAATTATTTACAGTGTAGTTGAGAATTTCCATTAACGTATATAGTTCTACAGGAGTGTGAAATTTTACGGTTATACAAATTTGAAATTTTGGAGTTATAACTAATTATGGTCGTACAGGAATGTGAAAATTTATGGTTACATAAATTTGAAATTTTTGAATCATAATTAATTATTATGATAAATCATTTTTTTTAACATATTTTTATCACATTTATACTTTATATAAGGGAGGTTTTATTTACAAATTATTATAATATTTCTCTACCTTTCTAAAGAAAAAGTTCGGTAGCATTGTTGTAGTGAAACATACTACCACCTTGATATAACATATGATATGCACCAATATCAAAAAAACAAAAATGGATCAAATATAATTTCTACAAAGAACATTAAAATTCATTTAAAAGAAATAGCTTAGGAAAAACACTGAAGCATTAGCTCGTAGAAATATAGAACTAGAAATTTTCAAATTATATTACACATGAAGGTATTCAAATCATTAATCTATTCATTCCAAAAAATACTCAAATATATACAACAAATAATATTATACTAATCAAACTTGTTTTCATTATACCTAGAGGTATATTCTACAATGTAGCATGGGGGAGATGCTTAAGCTAATGTAACATTCACATGTCATATGTAAAAACTAAAAATAAATAAAAAATAATATCTAAGGATTTTTTTTTTTGTAATCTTGGTAGGACCTTTCTATTCATTTTTTGTAAAAAAATGGAAAGTTACATCCAAAGTCCAAATGTTTAGGTGGCCTCAACCAACCTAGAGGGAAACCAGGTTTTTTGGCCACCTAACGACATGATAAGCCATCCAAAATAAAAATATTATAAGTCCATCAAACCAAGCTAACTACGTTTGAGTTTCCTTATACTTCCTAGATTCTAGATAACTGTAAACATACTAAAAAGTATGAAACTGTTACATCCAATAAAAGTCAAAAAAGGGGTAAAAAATCAAACTACTCATCACCAGCTAAATAAACATTAGTAGGATCCTTCGCACTTGAAAAATCTTGGAAGAAATGACTTCTTATTCATCATGATGAGTTTTCATCGGAGCAGAGTTCATTTTCTTGTGTCAAGCTCCTTAAAAAATGAAAGAAGCTCTTCCAAGCATAGTTCATTTTCTTGTGTCAATCTCCTTAAAAAATGAAACAAGGTTGGTGGAATAGAGTTCATTTTCTTGTGTCAAGCTCCTTAAAAAATGAAACAAGCTCTTCGGAGCAGAGTTTGTTTTCTTGTGTCAATCTCCTTAAAAAATGAAACAAGGTCGTCAGAGCAAAGTTCGTTTTCTTGTGTCAAGCTCCTTAAAAAATGAAACAAGGTGTCCCAAGGATAGTTTGTCTTCTATATCAACCTCATTAAAAAATAAAAAAAGGTCACATCAGGATAGTTCTTTTAATGTGTCAACCTTGTTAAAACAATGAAACACTTTCCTGTTCAATTCGTGTCTTTGATAAGATCTCGTAAAATCCCAGTCGAGTCTTTCTCTTGATCTTGTAATTTGAACCTTCACTCCATCTGCCTCTCATATGGATTGAAGCTTGCGGGGCATGTACCTCGAATTGAGTCACCATGCTGGGGGCATGCTAACTTTTTCAAGCATATTTGGTTTCTATTTCAAGCTTGTGTAAAAATGAAACCGGTTTCAAGCATAGTTTATCTTTGTTTCAAGATTGTGTAAAAATGAAACCAACTGCAAGCGGAGTTTCTTGATTTCAAGCTTGTGTAAAAATGAAAACATTTCAATTTTACCTCTTGTGATTGCCATTTTATCAGCCCTTTTTGCCAGATGAGCCTTGGTTTTCTCACTCCATCGTCACTATCTGCTTGGCCGATCATATGCCTTCACTTGGTTGTTTTACCCATTCCTGAGGAACCGCTGCGATGAGTGGTCTTGTTATCCAGCCTCTTAACCTTTACTTGTTCTCAGTAGTTCCACCATTACCGGAACCAGTTTCTTCCCTTTACACCACTGGTTCCTCCAGGAGGAGTCATCTTTCTTCTCTTTTCTGACTCTCTAAAACTGAAAAGATTGTTGAGTCGCTTGTCATTTGGATCTCATTAAATTGGTTGCGAAATGACATCTACCCAGTATATGTTTACCCCTTTTTTGGGCTAGGATAGATTATTTACGAAAAAGGAATACCCTAGCCTATCGCAACTAGGAGGCTTTCTCAGACACAGTTTTCTACCTTTTTAGATTTGAGGAACTATTTATGAAAAGGGACTGGTGGAGTTTACTTTTCCACTGTCTTTTCAAACTCTCTAAACATGAAAAGACACCGAGTGATTCCTTTGTCAGACTCGTTAAAATCTGATGACATCAGATTTAGTGGTAATGACGATACTTGAGTTCCTCCTTCTTAGGGCTCGTTAAATGTACTAGGATGGATTCGTCCGAAGGATGAACTTACATCACAAGCATATTCTATCCTCTTCAATATTGTTCTAAAAAATAATTGGGGTACTTGCCATAAATGGTGGGGAAAAAATGGAACCAGTATCATCGTCGTGTCGATAGTATGTCACTCTTGAACATGGCACTTGTCTGCATTCGTGTTGGGTTGGGGACATCTCATCTCATTTTTTGCTTGCCTCCCTGGGTTCGGGTAATCCATTTTGACCTCTCATCTGCTCTTTGCCTCATCATCATGACCTTTGATATTTTGATGTCAAATACTGCCAGATCCACTGTCGTGCCGCCGATATGTTTAAGAGAAGTTGACCTCTGTAGTTTTAACCTTCCTTTGATTCTCATCTGATCTTGATTCACAAACATTATATTCCTCTGTCTCGCGTCGATGATGTGGGAAACACTATGACCCACCTTCAATCAAGGTCACTTCCTGTTGACTTCAGCTCATTATCCAAGAAGCTGATCTAGAGACTCCTTTCTGGTACCTTAGAGCCTGCATGCCTCAATGGCAGGTTCTTCGCATTCGACGCAAGGCTTTCATCATTGGCCTTCGATCAAATGATTCTGCGGGTTTTTGATGCCAGATCACTGTTCACATTCCGTGGATTGTACCTATAGTACCTTGAGGGCCATTTTCATTATTGGTGGTTCCTCTCGCGTCTATTAACATCTTTCAACATTGGCTGGTAATCAGACGATGTTCTTGCATGTTCAACTTCAGCTCACTTATTCACATGCTTGAACCTACACTCTGTTTGAGTCGAGATGGAGTGCAAGACCCTGGATTTTTTCTGATAGAATCCAGGCTGTGGATTATTATGATTTGCTGCATGACTCGTTTATTGGATGGCTGTGACCATACCTGATTCTATTTATCGATCGTCACTATATGACTATGTCCATGCCTCGGATCTTGATTATTGTATACTCTATTATGGATGGCTACACCCATACCACATATCATATATTTGAGATATCAGTTATACTTGTCTACGCAGGTTTTCCGATGGTAGTGTTTTCAGTTGGACACATTCTCATAAATTATTTCACCCCCCTCTCTCTCTTGGGCCTCATGCTTTAGGGGGCATCTGTTACACAATAATTTTTCACTGTCCCTGCAATCCCCCGTCCTACACATTGGAGGGCCTATTCCGTGACCTGTGAGAAGTGACATGACCTGAAACCACTTTCATGGCATCCCCCTTGACAAGGAAAATCATTCCTCTGAAGACAGTTTCCTATGAAAATCCCTAAAAATAGACCTTTTGGCTTTGGTGCAACTAGCCAGTTCAGCCCTCACGCCAATGGGGGAAATCCACAAAAGAGGGTGCACCAACTAGTGCTCTATCCCAATGTATTACTCGTGCCAAGATTAATAGGGATTGTTTTTAAAAATAAATGGCAGAATTTTGATTCCAACCAACTCGTGAACGAGTCTCTAAAATGAGTTGGGAGGTTTGGTTCTTGATCTCCATGTAGGGGAAGTGGTTTTCCACCTATCATGGAAGCTTCCTTCAGGATAGGGCCAATCCCACCATTGTAAAGATCCCAGCTCCCCTTTCACCATCTATATAAGCTTGTCATTTTCCTTTTTCGAGCTAGCCTGAATAGAGCTGAATGAGTAGTAAGGAGACTATAGTTAGATAGTCGAAGAGAGAGAGATTTGTCCCATCCCGATGAGCTTCATCGAGATGTGCCCCGCTATTGACCCGCCGAAGGAAGATCCAGCATCAGAGCTTAGGTTGTATCTTTATTTCATTGTGATTAATAATAAATGACTTTGATTATGGTTCCATTCATATGTTCATGTCTTATGTCATGAATTATATCTTCTCTGAATGATATATGGTTGCATGTATTAGGTTTTACGCTGGTGTGTTATTGTTTCTTCATGTACGTGTAGGTGGTCGAATGTGCTAGGCAGGAGAATTGTGATATGCCAAGAGAAGGATAGTAGAGCCATCTTCTCTGCAAGAAACATCAGCGTGGGACTTAAGGTAGGCTTCTTGTCTTATCTTGGTCTTTTGTAACTAGGAACCTGTGTCTTAGCGTGACTCGGTTGTTGCTAGACCCGATCTGTGCTAGTAGGGATCACCTCTGTCCGTAGAGGGGATTTACCTCTCCAACAACATGTGTCTTAGGAAACTCAATATAGAATAAAACCAAACTAAAAGGTGAGACTTATGCTTTGCTTTCTTTTATTTACTTATGAAATGCAAGTACAAAGAAATGGGAACTCACTCTGGAGCCATCTTTCACATTGTGGTTTGAATCATTGCTATATAATCTTCTTCCTTCCTAATTGTGCTCTCAAATTCCACTCTTATATTCTCTACTTAGCTTTAGAATTACAATGCTAAAAGAAAGGACCCCCCTCTCCTAGTAGTGGTCTAATATCTAACATAATGCGAGTGTTACCCAAATTTAGGTTTTTTAGATGATTTAACCCATCATTAGTATTGAGGTTTTGGAGCTTCCACACATGAATATCCCCTCTTGTAGTTAATGGGGGCTAACATGACATGCAGTTGGTAACACAATGGTCAACAATGTAGGTCAGCTTGAGAGAGACATAAATTTCAAATGCAAACATTGAATGAGAAGATTTTTGCATCATGGCCTTTGCTAATGTTAAGGGGCTACAAGCTATGTTACTAAATTTTTTACCCCCAAAATGAATTTGGAAGGTTTTAAAACCATAACTCTAAATTGGGACTCAACACTAAAATGGGCCCTATCAACTAATACCTCCAATTTTTCTACCCAAAATTATTGAGATAGATGACAAATTATATAATGAACCATTTTGAACAATCTTTGTAGAGAATTATCACATGTTAATTGTTCACATATTGCAAACAAAATAAAATTCTGAACATATCAAAGCAATGCTTAGGCTTTAGGACCATTTTGACAACATTTACAATTTCATATATATATATATATATATATATATGTTCACTTCAACCACAAAGAAAAATATTTATGAGTATGTCCATGGCAATGACTTATTGATGATTCAACAAGAGAAATGCTTAGATTTTAGGACCATTTTGACAACATTTAATATATATATATATATATATATATATATATATTCAGTTTAACCATCAAGAAAAATATTAATGAGTATTTCCATGGAAAAGACTTATTTGATGATTAAAAAAGCTCCACACCATGTTGTAGTGAAACATACTACCACCTTGATATAACATATGATATGCACCAATATCAAAAAAACAGAAATAGATCAAATATAATTTCTACAAAGAACATTAAAATTCATTTTAAAGAAATAGCTTAGGAAAAACACTGAAGCATTAGCTTGTAGAAATATAGAACTAGAAATTTTCAAATTATATTACACATGAAGGTATTCAAATCATTAATCTATTCATTCCAAAAAATACTCAAATATATACAACAAATAATATTATACTAATCAAACTTGTTTTCATTATACCTAGAGGTATATTCTACAATGTAGCATGGGGGAGATGCTTAAGCTAATGTAACATTCACATGTCATATGTAAAAACTAAAAATAAATAAAAAATAATATCTAAGGATTTTTTTTTTTGTAATCTTGGTAGGACCTTTCTATTCATTTTTTGTAAAAAAATGGAAAGTTACATCCAAAGTCCAAATGTTTAGGTGGCCTCAACCAACCTAGAGGGAAACCAGGTTTTTTGGCCACCTAACGACATGATAAGCCATCCAAAATAAAAATATTATAAGTCCATCAAACCAAGCTAACTACGTTTGAGTTTCCTTATACTTCCTAGATTCTAGATAACTGTAAACATACTAAAAAGTATGAAACTGTTACATCCAATAAAAGTCAAAAAAGGGGTAAAAAATCAAACTACTCATCACCAGCTAAATAAACATTAGTAGGATCCTTCGCACTTGAAAAATCTTGGAAGAAATGACTTCTTATTCATCATGATGAGTTTTCATCGGAGCAGAGTTCATTTTCTTGTGTCAAGCTCCTTAAAAAATGAAACAAGCTATTCCAAGCATAGATCATTTTCTTGTGTCAAGCTCCTTAAAAAATGAAACAAGGTTGGCGGAATAGAGTTCGTTTTCTTCTGTCAAGCTCCTTAAAAAATGAAACAAGCTCTTCGGAGCAGAGTTTGTTTTCTTGTGTCAATCTCCTTAAAAAATGAAACAAGGTCGTCAGAGCAAAGTTCGTTTTCTTGTGTCAAGCTCCTTAAAAAATGAAACAAGGTGTCCCAAGGATAGTTTGTCTTCTGTATCAACCTCATTAAAAAATAAAAAAAGGTCACATCAGGATAGTTCTTTTAATGTGTCAACCTTGTTAAAACAATGAAACACTTTCCTGTTCAATTCGTGTCTTTGATAAGATCTCGTAAAATCCCAGTCGAGTGTTTCTCTTGATCTTGTAATTTGAACCTTCACTCCATCTGCCTCTCATATGGATTGAAGCTTGGGGGGCATGTACCTCGAATTGAGTCACCATGCTGGGGGCATGCTAACTTTTTCAAGCATATTTGGTTTCTATTTCAAGCTTGTGTAAAAATGAAACTGGTTTCAAGCATAGTTTATCTTTGTTTCAAGCTTGTGTAAAAATGAAACCAACTGCAAGCGGAGTTTCTTGATTTCAAGCTTTTGTAAAAATGAAAACATTCCTATTTTACCTCTTGTGATTGCCATTTTATCAGCCCTTTTTGCCAGATGAGCCTTGGTTTTCTCACTCCATCGTCACTATCTGCTTGGCCGATCATATGCCTTCACTTGGTTGTTTTACCCATTCCTGAGGAACCGCTGCGATGAGTGGTATTGTTAGCCAGCCTCTTAACCTTTACTTGTTCTGAGTAGTTCCACCATTATCGGAACCAGTTGCTTCCCTTTACACCACTGGTTCCTCTAGGAGGAGTCATCTTTCTGCTCTTTTCTGACTCTCTAATACTGAAAATATTGCTGAGTCGCTTGTCGTTTGGATCTCATAAAATTGGTTGTGAAATGACATCTAACCAATATATGTTTACCCCTTTTTTGGGCTAGGATAGATTATTTATGAAAAAGGAATACCCTAGCCTATCGCAACTAGGAGGCTTTCTCAGACAGAGTTTTCTACCTTTTTAGATCTGAGGAACTATTTATGAAAAGGGACTGTTGGAGTTTACTTTTCCACTGTCTTTTCAAACTCTCTAAACATGAAAAGACACCGAGTTATTCCTTTGTCAGACTCGTTAAAATCTGATGACATCAGATTCAGTCGTAATGACGATATTTGAGTTCCTCCTTCTTAGGGCTCGTTAAATGTACTAGGATGGATTCGTCCGAAGGATGAAATTACATCACAAGCATATGCTATCCTCTTCAATATTGTTCTAAAAAATAATTGGGGTACTTGCCAGAAATGGTGGGGAAAAAATGGAACTAGTATCATCGTCATGTTGACAGTATGTCACTCTTGAACATGGCACTTGTCTGCATTCGTGTTGGGTTGGGGACATCTCATCTCATTTTCTGCTTGCCTCCCTGGGCTCGAGTAATCCCTTTTGACCTCTCATCTGCTCTTTGTCTCATCATCATGACCTTTGATATTTTGATGTCAAATACTGCCAGATCCACTGTCGTGACGCCGATATGTTCAAGAGAAGTTGACCTCTGTAGTTGTAACCTTCCTCTGATTCTCATCTGATCTTGATTCACAAACATTATATTCCTCTGTCTTGCGTCGATGATGTGGGAAACACTATGACCCACCTTCGATCAAGGTCACTTCCTGTTGACTTCAGCTCATTATCCAAGAAGCTGATCTAGAGACTCCTTTCTGGTACCTTAGAGCCTGCATGCCTCAATGGCAGGTTCTTCGCATTCGACGCAAGGCTTTCATCATTGGCCTTCGATCAGATGATTCTACAGGTTTTCGATGCCAGCTTACTGTTCACATTCCATGGATTGTACCTATAGTACCTTGAGGGCCATTTTCATTATTGGTGGTTCCTCTCGCGTCTATTAACATCTTTAAACATTGGCTGGTAATCAGACGATGTTCTTGCATGTTCAACTTCAGCTCACTTATTCACATGCTTGAACCTACACTCTGTTTGAGTCGAGATGGAGTGCAAGACCCTGTATTTTTTCTGATAGAATCCAGGCTGTGGATTATTATGATTTGCTGCATGACTCGTTTATTGGATGGCTGTGACCATACCTGATTCTATTTATCGATCGTCACTAGATGGCTATATCCATGCCTCAGATCTTGATTATTGTATACTCTATTATGGATGGCTACACCGATACCACATATCATATATTTGAGATATCATTTATACTTGTCTACGCAGGTTTTCCGATGGTAGTGTTTTTAGTTTGGCACGTTCTCGTAAAGCATTTCACCCCTATCTCTCTCTTGGTACAGAAAATTAACGGGGGCATCGTTACACGATATTTTGTTGTCACACGCAATCCCCGTCCTGCACGACAGAGGGCCCTGTTGGTAGGCACCTTGAGCATTGACATGGCACCGAAAACACTTTCATGGCATCCCCTTTGACAAGGAAAATCATTCCTCTAAAGAAAGTTTCCTTTGAAAAACCCTAAAAACTGATCTTTTGGCCTTAGCACGACTAGCCAGTTCAGCCCTCGCGCCAATGGGGAAAATCCACCAAAGAGGGTGCACCAACTGGCGCTCTATCCCAGTGTATTGCTCACACTAAGCTTAATAAGGATTGTTTTTTAAAAATAAATGGCGGAAGTTTGATTCCAACAAACTCCTGAATGAGTCTCTAAAATGAGTTGGGAGGTTTGGCTCTAGATCTCCATGTAGGGGAAGTGGTTTTCCACCTATCATGGAAGCTTCCTTGAGGATAGGGCCAATCCCACCATTGTAGGGATCCCAACTCCCCTTCCACCATCTATATAAGCTTGTCATTTTCCCTTTGCAAGCTAGCCTGAATAGAGCTAAATCAGTAGTAAGGAGACTATCATCAGACAACCGAAGAGAGAGAGCCTTATCCCATCCCGACGAGCTTCATCGAGACGTGCTCCGCTGTTGACCCGCTGAAGGAAGATCCAGTGTCAGAGCTCAATTTGTATCTTTATTTCGTTGTGATTAATAATAAACGACTTCGATTATGGTTCCATTCATATGTTCATGTGTTATGTTATGAATTATATCTTCTCTGACTGATATATGGTTTTGTGTATTAGGTTTTACGCTTGTGTGTTGTTGTTTCTTTGTGTACGTGCAGGTGTTCGAGCGTGCTAAGCAGGATAATTGTGATCTTCCAAAGTGAAGGACAGAAGCGCCATCTTCTCTACAAACAACAGCATCGTGGGACTTAAGGTAGGCCTCTTGTCGCATCTTGGTCTTTTGTAACTAGGAACCTGCGTCTTAGCATGACTCGGTTGTTGCTAGACCCGATTTGGGCTAGTAGGGATCGCCTCTGTCTGCAGAGGGAATTTACCTCCAAGAACATGTGTCCTAGGAAACTTAATATAGAACAAAACCAAACTAAAAGGTGACACTTATGCTATGCTTTCTTTTCTTTAGTTATGATATGCAAGTACAAAGAAGTGGGAACTCACTCTGGAGCCATCTTTGACATTGTGGCTTGCATCATTGCTATATAATCTTCTTCCTCCCTAATTATGTTCTCAAATTCCACTCTTATATTCTCTACTTAGCTTTAGAATTACAATGCTAAAAGAAAGGACCCCCCTCTCCTAGTAGTGGTCTAATATCTAACATAATGCGAGTCTTACCCAAGTTTAGGTTTTTTACATGCTTTAACTCTTCATTAGTATTGAGGTTTTGGAGCTTCCGCACATGAATATCCCCTCTTGTAGTTAATGGGGGCTAACATGACGTGCAGTTGATAACACAATGGTCAACAATGTAGGTCAACTTGAGAGAGACATAACTTTCAAATGCAAACATTGAATGAGATGAATTTTGCATCATGGCCTTTGCTAATGTCAAGGGGCTACAAGCTATGTTACTAAATGTTTTACCCCCAAAATGAATTTCGAAGGTTTTAAAACCATAACTCTAAATTGGGACTCAACACTAAAATGGGCCCTATCAACTAATACCTCCAATTTTTCTACCCAAAAGTATTGAGATAGATGACAAATTATATAATGAACCATTTTGAACAATCTTTGTAGAAAATTATTACATGTTAATTGTTCACATATTGCGAAAAAAATAAAATGCTCAACTTATCAAAGCAATGCTTAGGCTTTAGGACCACTTTGACAACATTTACTATATATATATATATATATATATATATATATATATATATATATATATATATATTCACTTCAACCATCAAGAAAAATATTTATGAGTATGTCCATGGAAATGACTTATTGGTGATTCAACAAGAGAAATGCTTAGATTTTAGGACCATTTTGACAACATTTAATATATATATATATATATATATATATATATATATATATGTTCAGTTTAACCATCAAGAAAAATATTAATGACTATTTCCATGGAAAAGACTTATTTGATGATTAAAAAAGCTCCAGACCATGTTGTAGTGAAACATACTACCACCTTGATATAACATATGATATGCACCGATATCAAAAAAACAAAAATAGATCAAATGTAATTTCTACAAAGAACATTAAAATTCATTTTAAAGAAATATCTTAGGAAAAACACTGAAGCATTAGCTCGTAGAAATATAGAACTAGAATTTTTCAAATTATATTACACATGAAGGTATTGAAATCATTAATCTATTCATTCCAAAAAATACTCAAATATATAAAACAAATAATATTATACTAATCAAACTTGTTTCCATTATACCTAGAGGTATATTCTACAATGTAGTATGGGGGAGATGCTCAAGCTAATGTAACATTCACATGTCATATGTAAAAACTAAAAATAAATAAAAAATAATATCTAAGTTTTTTTTTTTTTTGTAATCTTGGTAGGACCTTTCTATTCATTTTTTGTAAAAAAATGGAAAGTTACATCCAAAGTCCAAATGTTTACGTGGCCTTAACCTACCTAGAGGGAAACCGGGTTTTTTGGCCACCTAACGACATGATAAGCCATCCAAAATAAAAATATTATAAGTCCATCAAACCAAGCTAACTACGTTTGAGTTTCCTTATACTTCCTAGATTCTAGATAACTGTAAACATACTAAAAAGTATGAAACTGTTACATCCAATAAAAGTCAAAAAAGGGGTAAAAAATCAAACTACTCATCACCAGCTAAATAAACATTAGTAGGATCCTTCGCACTTGAACCTGGAAGTTCTGTATTCAGGATGCATAGAATATGTTGTTAGATGCGACTGAGGCGACCATTCTGCTTTCGGAGTTGAAATTGAATCTACTGGAAATATTTACTCTAATCTAGGAACCTATAAGAAGATGAAGGCAAGATAGAAGGGATATGCTCCAAAGCTTTAACCAAGAGGTTCTTCATCATCTAGTACAAATGAAAAAAAAAATTATACTAAGAAGATATTCGGTGAGAGTGTCCTAGGTCAAGCACCAAAGTCTTCCAACCATCCAAATCAATATCCGATATACCATATTTCTGGTTAATCTCATCTTCCCACTCGGTTGTAAGCTAGAATACTTTGGTAGAGTTGCCCTCATGATATACAGTGGTAGCTTCATTAATTATGTGGGAAGCTAAATTACAGACACAAGTCTTACCAGCTTAAGCGTTGAGCTTACAAAACTGAAGGGAGTCTTTAGGTTACTTACCACAACCGTGAGAATACGAGGTGGTCTTTCCCTTCCCAGAGGCAACACGAGCCATGGTTTGGGGGTGAATAATAGAGATGATGTCAACTGACTTGAACCCTATGAGCCAACCCAAAGAAAACCTATGCCCAGGAGAAATATGCTTTTAGGGGTCACATTGGACTAGGGAACTTGCCAAAATAACCACATGTGAGGGCCACAAATGATACATAAAAGAATTATTTATCCTGTTGTATACTGGAAACTAGAAATGAAAATAGTCCTTGAGCCAAACATGAATTTAACTCTGCTTGAAATGGCTAAGGGTATAAGTATAAATCAAACCACCCACATACCCTAACAGTGAAGGTTCACTTCCTAAACCATATTCATGCAGAAGATAGGCAAATAAATTGTGCCAGGGAAAAAAACAAGAAGAATACCATGAATGACTCATTGGCCTTACCCAACAAATGCCCTTCCACGACAACAAAATTCCAAAGAACACAAACACGTGAGTACGGAAAACAAAATAACCCTCATACAATCCTGCAACTTTCGTATAGGAATCCAAGTAGGGTTCCTTCCAAACCATCCAATTCAAAACATAACCATTGTCCTTGGAGACCAGTAGACATGTATATTCTCATATCAGTTAATTATCATATCCATATGTACTCTAAAACTCTCCTTTCTCTTTTAAAATTTCATTAAAAATTTTACATGTCTTTCTCAATACATGTCATTCTAAATACTTGTATTAATACATATCATTCTAAATACTTGCATTTTCATATACCATTTTGATTATAAATATAAGAAAAATTAATTATATTTTTATTTCTCTAAATATTTTTCAATTTTTCTAATGTTTTATATTGCTTTTTCTTTAACCTAAATTTGTGAAAATGAAAGGCTTGAAAAAAGACTATCCCTTTACTAACATTTTTATATTTCCACTTACCCAACTATACTTTTAAAATAATAAATGAAAATAAATATATTTAAATATAAGTATTTTGACTATATTATTTTTAAATTTTATTTAAAATTTAGAAAATTTATATCAATTGTATTGATAGATGATTTGAAGTTGTATGATATAATAAAATAAAAAAATTTTATATAATTTTTTAAAGTAGTTTTGTAAATGTTGTGAAAATAAAATATTATGTATTAAGAAATTTAAAAATTAGCTTCCTAATTACTCATATTTGCTATTAAAAAAAAAAAAACTTCAAAATTATAATAATAGAAATTAAATTATCTAATTATTGATTCTTTTGATTAAACAAAAATATTTATAAAAACAACAATTACACTAACTATGCAATATAGTTAATTTAGAATAATAATAAATTTCAACTACATACCTGGTAAGGTTGGTGCACTACCCAACACCCAACCAGCAGTGTGATAACTTTCCGTGGGCTAGTCGCTCAAGTGTTCAGCGAACTATTCTAATTTCTCCAAAAAGTCAAATTTATCGCCATGTCATCTTACACTTAGTGAAGAAGGGGTGCAAGAGAGCCATGATGTCTTCCTCGTGCAGGAGTCGAAAGAAGGAGAAGATGTTGAATAAAATTCATTGTTCTGCTCCCGATTGCATTGGAGATAATTGACAGGAGACAAAGTCTGAGGAACTAGGTGTAGTTTTGGGGCTTTTTTGGCTCCCAATTTAGCATATTGGTCGGCCACTTGGTTCTCTTTGATTCCTGAATGGGCCTTCACCTTGTGCAAAACAACTTTGGCTAACCATTTCTGGTCCTCCTTGTTATCCCTCAAAATCGTGGCACCCAAGTTATTGTACAGCTTTGGATCCTCCTTCCCATCCACCATGTTCACTAGATGCACCAGTGCAAATTCATAGTCAGTAAATATGTCAATAAGAGCCCGTGAATGATGACGTAATTTGATATGCCTGATGGCTTCCAGAATGGATTTAAGTTCTATTTTAGGGACTAGGTTTTTGTGCTCCCCATAAGGATATCAATTTTCCAAATTGATATTGAGTCCTCTAGAATAAATTCCATATCCCCCTTGCCTTGTTTTGTTATACAAACTCCCATCTGTGTATATAAAGCTGGGATCCTTCTCATTCACGCACTCGCACCCACATCCATTTTGCTTACTCCCATACCATACTAGTTTATCACTTTTGCAAATTTCCAAAAAACCCATTTTACCACAATACTCTTTCTTATTCTCCTGTTATATCCTCCTACTCTCAAAGGCTATCTCAAAGTGGAGGGAAAGCTGAGAACACGGGAACCCACATACCTACAAGAAATGAGAATGAGAGTGAAAATGGAAATTTACCTGTACGATCACACCGCTATTAGCCGACAGTTCATCGGGATCAGTGTATCTGCTTCTTTGTGCCTCTTACATTCTGTGGGAAACCATTTCTATCTCTTTTAATGATTTCATTTCAGCAATATTATATTGTTACTACCCGATTGACATCACGATCTTCTCTTCCAGTGGAATACGATCTTCTCTTTAGCTGGCATAGATATTCTCTTCCGGTGGCATATGATCTTCTCTTCAGGTGGCATACGATATTCTCTTCAAGTGGAAATACGTTGAATGAATAACATAACCTCTGTTGGTTAACACTAATATATAATGAGTATATGTTGGTTAACATTGATGTATAAGGAGTAACAGACAAATAACAATGTGATTCGTGCATGCAGGAAGCAATAAGTTGTTCTTATAATCTATATATATAATACAAATATAAATACAAATATAAATTATTTTTACAATTTCGTTTTATTATTCTATAAATATTATTTATTTGTAAAAATTACGTGCACTACTTTTGATTTAGTATAGAAATTTTATTTATAATTTATTTGTTGTTTTCCATTTCGATCTTCAAAACAATGAGTTAATTTGACCTTAACTGTTGGCCCTATTGGTCCACTTCACATTTCAGATGCAAGCATGAACATTAATCTATATATATAATTTAACTGCAAGCTAGGATTTTTTAATTTCACTCTGTTATTAATCTATTATATTTTTTAATTTTTGATGTGAACTCCTCTGCGACTTTTTTTACTACAATCCCTCTCTTATCTAGTGTTTCAATCCATTGAGCATTGTACTTGTCCACGACACCCTCATTTATGTTTTACTGTCATTTACGAAACTGTTACCCATATACAAACACAACTAATAATATACATAGAAGCCAAACCATTAACTATCTTCAAACATGAGGGAATAAATATTTTATTTTTTATTTAAAATCATTTTTTCCTAATATATTGTCATTTTCATTATTATTGATATTTTTGAAAAAAACAAATTTTTATGCATTTTTTATTATTTGATATGTTAATTGTTCACATATTGCAAACAAAATAAAATGCACAACATATCGAAGCAATGCTTAGGCTTTAGGACCATTTTGACAATATTTACTATATATATATATATATATATATATATATATATATATATATATATATATAATGATGAGTCATAGTAATTTTTTTTTTTTTAATCTGAATAAGTCTAATTTCTATTATATAACATAAAAGTACAAAACTGCCATAGTTTTCGCCGAGTGAGCCTAAAAGCTGGGCTTGATAATCACGAAATGCATAGTTCTGGATTGCCCACCAAGGGGAAATCAGTCCCTTAGCACCTTGTCTTGTTGCCCGTACAGGAGAAACTGCCATTGTGTTCAGATAATTTGACAAAATTTGATATATGAAAATAACATTCTGCTCTTTCAGTAGAAGAGAATTAAACAAGAAAACAAAAAACCACCCATGAAACCTAGGCTTCAGTACCGAGGTCCACCAAAGGTTTCTGTGTTCACTTTTCATTAGCAGGAGAAGGAGGTTCCTCTACGATGTGACATCTATACTCGTCCCTGTTGCTTTCATCATCATCCGTGGTTGCACATGTAGCATTGTCAGCAGCCTCCTTAACATATTCCTTGTTCTTGTCAGCTCGAGCCAACTCCAGCGGCACCCTTGAATCCTTGGCTGCGTCTTTTCCTGGAGGGGACTGAGGAATGGGGAAAGAAGAGGGATTGAAGCCAGCAGCTTCCTCCCTGAGGGTGACGGTGACATAGGCAGTGATAACAGGCCTGTCCAAGGTGCATTCAAAAAAAAATTCTGCTCTTTGAGAGGTTTGGAAAAGGGGCATGTGAGCAGATGGAGAAGAGCCTGGGGAGACGACATTTTGGGTGACTGGTTGCGGGGGAGACATGCCATGGGGAGGTAGAGAGCCTTGGGTGAATTTCACTTGCCTAGTAAGGTAGGTTATGCCTCTTTGGCTTCTGGTTTCTAGTTAATGGCCCCAAGAGATGTCCTTAGAGGAGGAGTCAGTGCTGGGGGAAGGCCGGCTAGGAACAAGAAGCTCGACCCTTGCTACTACCACGTTGGCACCTCATCCTATGACAAAGTCAAGGCATGAAGGTTGTGGAAAGTTGACAGTGACGACTGAGAGATGGACAGGAAGAATGCAAAGTGGACAAGAAAGGCATGGCAGACTGAGCACAGGGCTGAGAAGTTGTGCAACAAAGCTTGCTCTGAGAAAAGTGATAGTCTGACAGAGTCTTGATGCAACATAGAAGCATACAAAATCGCCCTATGTGCATTCGAGCACTTGGCTCAGCACAGGAAGGAGGACAAGAGCTTCTCTGCGGAGCGGGAGAGCTGTAGGTAGAGTGGAAATGAATCAAGTGACAATGAGTAAACACCATTGAAGACCAGAAAGGCAGAAAAAAATAGCAGTGGAGCATGGTTAAGCCATAAATGGAGAGGGGCTGGCCATAATAAATGTGGAGTAAATTCTACTATGGGTGGCCATGTGGCCATCCCACGCGGGCGCCGTTGGGATTCTCCATGGGACTAACGTCCCATCTAGCCTAATTATCATCTGCATTCGGAGATGAGTCATAGTATTATTATTAAATGATTATACACTTAGTTTGTTCACTTCACTCATCAAGAAAAACATTTATGAGTATTCCCATGGAAAACACTTATTTGATGAATCAACATGCTCCACAACATGTTGTACTGAAATATACTACCACCTTGATATAACATGTGATATGAATTGATATAAAAAAAAAAAAGATTAGATCAAATATTATTTATACAAAGAACATTAAAATTCATTTTAAAGAAATATCTTAGGAAAATCTCTGAAGCATTAGCTTGTAGAAATATAGAACTAGTAATTTTCAAGGTATATTGTACATAAAGGTATTGAAATCTTTAATCTATTCATTCCAAAAAGATACTCAAATATATACAGCAAATAACATTATACTTAATCAAACTTGTTTTCATTATACCTAGAGGTATATTCTACAATGTAGCATGGGGGAGATGTGTAATGTTATGAAACCAACTCCAAAAATAGAAGAAAAGAGAGATCAACACCTTAGAAATAATCCACTTCGAGGGAAAAACCTCCTTTATATTACATAAATGAACAATTATTCAACGATACAAATGAGAAAAATTTCTTCTGTACATAGGAGTCCATGGGTTCACAATAAATCCTAGCCGACCTAACAAAAATAATGTAAGGGTAAAATAAAAACAATATTGAGGTTACAAGGGTACAAAAATAACATTAAGGGGGATACACTAAAAACAATATGGGAATATACTAGTAATATAGGGACCTAACATGCCCCTGTCCTTCAAAAATGTTTTCCTCAACACTTGAGTAGCTATGGATCCTTCTGTATAAAATTCTCATCCTCCCATGTAAAATATTCAGTGGGTAAGTTCTTCCACTTGATGAGATACTTTGAAATTTATTGATTTCGTAGTTGCCAAGTTCTTGATTCCATGACTGCTTCAGGTTCAAATATGAGTTTTCCTTCCTCATCATGTTCTGGCACTATTGTCTGTATTGGAAGTTTGTCACCTATAACCTTCTTTAAGCATGAAACATAGAAAACTGGATACACTTGTGAAGAAGTAGGAAGCTTCAATTTGTATTCTACAATACCAATTTTTTGCAACACCTTATAAGGGCCATAGTACTTTACACTCATTTATTATCCTTCTTATCTTGCTTGAGGGAAATTTTTTTGTATGGTTGTAGACATAAAAATACCCATTATCCTACATCAAAACTTCTCTCACTACAATGTTGATTTGCCTGTTGTTTCATTCGATTTTGTGCCAAATCTAGGTTATCCTTTAAGATTTGGAGAACTTGTTTTTGATGCTCGATGTGATCTTCCATTGCTTGAACCTTATAATTTTCTCTTAAATATGATGTGATGGATGGTGGATGATATCCATAAAGTGCCATATATGGGGTCATTTTTGTTACAGTATGGAAGGAAGTGTTATACCACCATTCATCCATAGGTAACCACTTGACCCATTATGTTTGTTTATCAGATACAAAGAAATGAAGATATCCTTCCAAAAATTTGTTCACTATCTCAGTTTGACCATCAAATTGAGGATGATAAGATGAACTATGAGCTAGTTGAGTACCCAAATAAGAAAATAATTCTGTCCAAAAGTTTCTAGTAAAAATTGGATCTCTATTGCTTACAATAATATTTGGGTTTCCATGTAGCTTTTGAATTATTTCCATAAATGCGGTAGAAAATGTACTTTCTTTAAATGGACGAGATAATGCACAAAAGTGTGCATACTTGGTAAGTTTATTAACTGCTACCATGATGACACTCTTTCCTTCGAACTTTGGTAAACTAGTGCTAAAATCCATTGAAATCTCCTCCCAACGTTGACTTGGAATGGATAAAAGCTATATAAGACCAGGGGTCTTAGTTGTCTCAAATTTAATTTGCTGGAAAACCAAACATTCTGTCACAAATTTTTGAATATCAGATTTAAAGCCACCCCAAAAAAATTCTTTTTTCACCCTATGGTAAGTTTTTAAAAATTCTAAGTGTCCTCCTAAAGGAGGAGTGTGCAATTCCAAAATAATATTTTTTTTTAGTTGGGAATTCTTACAAAGACAAAAGCGATCTTTGTACCATAAGAAATAAATTTTCCAAATAAATTTATCAGATGTACTAGGATCTTGCTACAAATTTTGAATGTGTGTCCACAATTATTCGTCCTTCTCCCATTCATCCCTTGCTTCGGTTATCCAATCTCATTGGATAATAGAAATGGAACAAATCAATGCTTCTACCTCTTCATCCTTTCCTAAGAGTGCATCTGCAACAACATTTAGCTTCCATTTTTTGTAGATGATTTCAAAGTCATAACCCAACATCTTTGTGACCCGTTTTAGCTTATATTCTAAAGATAGGCTTTTCTCCAAAAAGTGTTTAAGACTATCATGATCATTTTTTACCTTAAAGTGTCTTCCAATTAGGTAAGGTCACCATTTCTGTAGTGCATGTAGTATTGCCAACATTTCCTTCTCATAAATATCTTTATGTAAATACTTTCCTTGCTTGGATGACTTTCAAAAGTAATGGGTCTTCAGTCTTGCATTAAAACAACACCAATTCCATTTCCTGAGGCATCACATTCCAAAATAAAGGTTTTTCTTAAGTCTGGCATAGCTAAGATCGGTGCTAGGCACATTGCCTCTTTAAGATGTTAAAAGGCCTTAGTTGCTTCAGGAGTCCATGAAAATGCATCTTTCTTCAATAATGTTGTGATAGGTGATGCTATTCTCCCATAATTCTTAAAAAGCTTACGATAATACCTTATTAACCGGATAAATCCTCGAAACTGCTTTATGGTTGTGGGGACTTTCCATTCCTTAATGGCTTTAATTTTTTTAGGGTCTACCTTAACACTCTCATGAGATACAATATGACCCAGATATTCCACCCCTTGTACTCCAAAGAGACATTTGGAGGTTTTTGCATATAATTGTTTCTCCTCCAACAGTTTGAGCACCCTGTCAACATGTTAAACATGATCCTTGCAAGACCTGCTATAGATTAGTATATCATCAAAAAATACTAACAAAAAGTTTGTAAGGAAGGTTTTGAAAATGGAATTCATAAACCCTTGAAATGTAGAAGGTGCACTAGTAGGACCAAAAGGTTGACCAAAAAATCGTAATGACCCTCATGAGTTCGAAATGTTGTTTTTGGAATATCTTCAATCTTCTTTCTAATTTGATGATATGCTGAACGAAGATCCAATTTGGTAAAATAAATTGCTTCATATAATTCATCCAATAATTCATCAATCACAGGAATGGGAAATTTATCTTTAATAGTGAGCTTATTGAGCTCCCTATAATCCGGACACATGTGCCATGGTCCATCCTTCTTGTGCACTAATACTATTGGAGCAGAGAAAGAACTTTGACAAGGTTGAATTATATCGACCTCTAACATTTTTGCAATCATACATTCAATTTATCTCTTTTTGACATAAGGATATCTGTAAGGCTGGATGTTTGGAGGAACACTTCTTGGAATGAAATGAATAGCATGATCATGATCATGAATAGGTGGGAGTCCTTTGGGGATTTCAAACACCTTGGAATGATTATCCAAGACATTTTGGAGATCTAGAGAAATAGATGATTTTGAGGTTGGAACTTCTAGTGAACATAATTGTGAAATTACGCCTTGTTGTTCTTTATTTAGAAGCTTTTTCATGACATTAGAGCTTATTATCTTTCTCGGCTTCCCTATGATACCCCGTAATTCGACTTCCTTTCCTTCCGAAAATTTTTTCAAGAAAAGTTCTTGAAAACTAAAAGCTACCGTCCCCAAAGATTGTAACCATTGTAATCCTAGTACAACATCAACACCTCCCATTGGAATGGAAATAATTGGACTATTCAATACATATTCCCCCATGGCTACCTTGATATTATGACGTTTTCTAGAGAAATTTATAGTTCCTTCATTTGCAACCATCACTTGGCTAATTTTGTGAAAATAAAATATTATGTATTAAGAAATTTAAAAATTAACTTCCTACTTACTCATATTTGTTATTTAAAAAAAAAAATCAAAATTATAATAATAGAAATTAACTTATCTAATTACTTATTTTTTTTATTAAACAAAAACATTTATAAAAATAAAAATTACACTAAATATGAAATATAGTTAATTTCCAATAATAATAAATTTGAAATACATACCTGGTCAGGTTGGTGCACTACGCGACACCCAATCAGCAGTAAGATAACTTTACGTGGGCGAGTCATTCAACTGTTACGCCAACTATTCTACTTTCTCCACAAAGTCAAATTTATCGCCATGTCATCTTACACTTAGTGAAGAAGGGGTGCAAGAGAGCCGTGATGTCTTCCTCCTGCAGGAGTCAAAAGAAGGAGAAGATGTTGAATAAAATTCATTGTTCTGCTCCTAATTGCAGTGGAGGGAATTGATAGGAGACAGAGTTTGAGGAACTAGGTGTAGTTTGGGGGCTTTCTTGGCTCCCAATTTAGCATACTGGTCGGCCACTTGGTTGCCTTTGATTCCTGAGTGGGCCTTCACCTTGTGCAAAACAACTTTGGCTAACCATTTCTGGTACACCTTGATCTCCCTCAAAATTACGACACCCAAGTTATTGTACAACTCTGGACCCTCGTTCCCATCCACCATGTTCACTAGATGCACCAGTGCAAATTCACATTCATTAAAGATGTCAATGTGGGCCCACGAATGATGACGTAATTTGATATTCCTGATGGCTTCTAGAATGGCTTTAAGTTCTATTGTAGGGACTAGGTTTTTGTGCTCCCCATAAGGGTAGAAATTTTCCAAACTGATGTTGAGTCTGCTGGAATAAATACCATATCCCCCTTGCCCCATTTTGATATACAAACTCCCATCTATGTATATAAATTTGGGATCCTTCTCATTCACGCACTTGCACCCACATCCATTTTTCTTACTCCCATACCTTACTAGTTTATCACTTTTGCAAATTTCCAAAAAACCCATTTTACCACAACACTATTTCTTATTCTCCTATTATATCATCCTAATCTCAAAGGCTATCTTAAAGTGGAGGGAAAGCCGAGAACACAGGAACCCACATACCTACAAGAAATGAGAATGAGAGTGAAAATGAAAATTTACTTACCTGATTCTGCCCCCACCGCTATCACAACCAGCTCAATTCATGAGGAATCAATTATATCCTGCTACACTGTACCTCTTACATTCATGTGAAACCATTTCTATCTTCTTTTTTCCAATTCCATTTCACCAATACGATGTTCTCTTCCGGTGGCATACGATCTTCTCTATAGGACGATCTTCTCTTCAGGTGGCAATACACTGAATGAATAACATAACCTTTGTTGGTTAACACTAATATATAAGGAGTAACTGACAGATAACAATGTGATTCGTGCATGCAGGAAGGAATAAGTTGTTCTTATAATCTATATATAAAATATAAATATAAATATAAATATAGATAAAATGATTTTTACAATTTCATTTTATTATTCTATAAATATTATTTACTTATAAAAATTACATGCATTTTGATTTAGTATAGAAATTTGATTTATAATTTCTCTATTGTTTTTCATTTTGATATTCAAAACAGTGAGTAAATTGCACTTTAACTGCTCGCTTTGTTGTTTTGCTGCACATTTTAGATACAACCATGAACATTAATCTATATATACAATTTAACTGCAAACTAGGATTTTTTAATTTCACTTTGTTATTAATCTATTATATTTATTATATTTTTCAATTTTTGATGTGAAACTTCTCTGCCACTTTCTTTACTACAATCTATCTGTTTCGATCCATGGAGTGTGGTACTTGTCTGCTACACCCTCATTTATGTTTTACCTCAATTACCAAACTGTTACCCATCTACAAAAATAGTGAACAATATACATAGTTTCAAAAAACAATATACGATGTTTCATTATATTGAAAACACTTCATAGTTCATATACATAATGCCTCTTGATATATTTAAGACAAAATGATCAAGTAGTGAGAATATTGTCCCGGCATAAACAATCAAAAGACAACTAACATAGTCTGTAGTATATCCTATATCATATTTAAAATCAGTTTTTCGTGATATATTATCATTTTCATGAGCGAATAATTTTTATTTTTTTTAATTCAATTTTTTTTTATATGTAGTCATTTCCATTATTATTGATATTTTTGAAATAACAATTTTTTTATGCATTTAAAATTTATATATATCTTTCTTAATAATAAAATATATTAAGTAAATAAATTATTTACATTGTAGTTGAGTTGATCGATGTATTTGATAATTTTTGTGTTAACGTATATGGTTGTACAAGAATGTGAAATATTATGGTTATACAAAATGCGGGTTTCCCTACTCAGGGCAGCAATTTTTGGACCGGTTTCCCCATCTAGGGTGGTCACATTTTTTTTTTTCTGAACTCTCCCTCCGAAATTGGCTAGCATAGAAATTCCTGAGGTAAGCTTCGAATTGTATATTATGTGTGCATTAATAGAATAGACTTATTTAGAAAAAAAATATTAATTTAATAACTTTATAAACTAGATGTATTTTTTGATTTTAGGAATGCTAAATGTATTATAAGTAAGTGTTTTGATGTTTATTAGTGTTTACCAACTATTTATTTTATATGGTTACACTAGCTATCATTTCTCATCATTTCATTTTTAAACAATTAGTTTCTTATTATCTTTTATTTAGTCAAAAATTAAAAGCAATAAATTAATTAATTAATGAATTAAAATAATCAATAAAATAATAATAATAGTAATTAATTCATTTTTAAAATTTCATATTTTTCTTTGAGTCAAACTAGTCGTTTTATAACAGCTAGTTGGAGTGTTTCTCTATTTTTTTAAACTCATAAAGTGATCATATTTCTCATCTTGTCCTAATAATGAACGACACTGGCTCGTTCTAAAGGCATAGACAAAATATTATTGGATATGATTATCACCAAAAAAAATTTAAACATTTATGCGCAAAATTCAAAAAATTTACACATCTTAATATTAATTATTTAACCTTTATCATATAAAATTCACTCATTAAAATCTCATAATATCCTTACACTAGCTATCATTTCTCCTAACATTTAGGTTCTAGATTCAAAAATTTTATACATCTTAATATTTATTATTTAAATTTTTTAATATAAGTTTCACTTTCCAACTAACATGCCTTAAAATAACATTAATCATTTAATGACATCTCTTTCCATCGGTAAAAAAAATTACTAACTACATATAATATATAATGAAAATATTGCAATTAGACAATAGCTACTCAACTTTTTCTTTAAAAGTCTAGAGAAATCTTATGATAATTTGTAAATAAAACGTCCTTAATTACTAATTACATATAATATATAACTTGGGTGAAAATTTTGCATTTCTCCATTACTACTTGGGTCTACGATGAATTTTCTGGATTAATACTTGGGTCTGCAGTGAATTTTCTCCATTAATACTTGATTTTCTAGATTAATACTTGGGTCTACAGTGAATTTTCTCCATTAATACTTGGTTTTCTAGATTCATACTTGGGTCTGGGATGAATTTTATGGATTAATACTTGGGTCTGCAATGAAATTCTGCAGTGAATTTTCTCCATTACTACTTGGGTCTATGGTGATTTTTCCTCGATAAATTTTCGGACTTGGGCACTTGAGGTCTGTTGTCTGGTTTGCTGATATTCAAGTGCACACATTCCTTATCTTTTTCCTCGATAAATTTTGGACCTGGACACTTGAGGTATGTTGTCCGGTTTGCTGATAACATTCATTATCTTTTTCTAATACATATCTTCTCATATATTCTCAAGTATGAATAATTCATCACAACTACCAAAGATTACCAAAGGTAGACCTAGCACAGTTACTCTACAGAGTCTTTATGAGTATATACAGTCTGTAGAGAAATGTAGAGAAGAAAGAGAATTCAAGCCACAAACTGAGTTAGAAGCCATGCTGGAAAACAAATTCACATCTCTTGAAGACAAGATCCAAAAACAAATAGAAAATAAAATAGAACTATTGGAGAATAAAATGGAAGCAATGGAAACTAGGTTGCAGGTCATAGAAAAACAAAACCAAGATACGAACCAAACATCTCAGCAAGGAGATGTTGATAATATAGACAGTCTTAAAATGAAGGACATCATTAAAGAACTAGAAGAAAAATTTAACAACAATCTCACCCTAAATAGTGGGGAAAGTAAATTAGATATCAAACCAATTAAATATGAATGAAAAAATTGATCGAATTAGACCATGAGCGTCATAAAAAGGCCTTGAACCTTATAATCTTCGGTTTGAAATAGGAGGTAGACGAGGATACTTTAGCCATAGCCGAGATATAATTACATAATAGATTACAAATTGAAACCACGTGTCTCATAGAAGCAACAAGGTTAGGGAAATTAACTGAGAATAAAGGAAGGTTGATCTGAATAAAGGTGAGCTCTATTGACCGTACATATGACATACTTAGTAAAACCTCAAGTCTAAAAGGAATGGGAATATTTATAAAAAAAGATCTCATTCTAGAAGATCAAGAAGAATTAAGAAAGGAGGTTCAAAAGGTAAAAGAAGCTAGGAAGGAAGGAAAATGGGAAATAATCAAAATAGAAAAGTTTGAGATAGAAACCAAAAAGATAGTAATAAATAGCAATTCAACATGCTCTAAATTCTTTCTTGGAACTATCGGGGCTTTCCATGGAACAAAGGCCCCAAGCTAAGTTGGATCGCAAATGATGTTCATATTATCTTTCTTGTTGAAACTTGGGAACACGAAGAAACTAAGGTCCCTAACATAGATGGATTTGCACTATGGTCTACCTTGAACAAGCGATTCTCCAGTAGAGGCATTGGGGGCATAGCTTGCTACATTAAGAAGAACATCTCCTCCCATGCTAGGATTTTTAAAAACGACCCTTACAACCAATATAGTTGGATTGAGATTACTGACATTAATGATAAAAATACCTACATAGCAATATGTTATTTTTCCCCCATTAATTCTAACTTCTATAAGAAAAATAATCTAGATAAAAATAGTCCTTACAATGGTTTGAAGAATGATATTTCTAGCCTAAGGAATGAAGCTAATATTCGTTTAATGGGTGACTTTAATGCTCGAACTTCAAGCAACCAAGCTATTCTTCTAATAAATCATTCCAACCCCAATCCTCTTTGGTTAGACGAAGACCTTACTCTGGCTAGCCGGTACAAAAGGAGCTCTGAAGACCTCGGGGATAGTTTGTTTGGGTCGGAGCTATTCAAGCTCTGTAGTGCTCAGGATCTCACAATTTTCAACGGTCTAAATAAGTGGCCCAATTCTAGTAAGATGACTTGCATCCATGGGCTTGGCAGGAGTGTGGTAGACTATGTTATTTCTGATCTCCCTTTATACAACAAAATAATAAATTTTGACATCTTAGACGACGACGAGCCTGACTCTCATCATAGGCCTTTACTCATAACTCTCAATTCTGTCATGCATAGAGATCCATAGAATATAATACTTATATTCAAAAGAACTTAATCTTTGATACAAATAAAAATGATCTCTTTCTAAATGAATTAAAAACTAATTTGCTTCCTTTAGCTAGTATAGACACATAGATGACCTCTATCATAATTTTACTACAACCCTCTCATATTCTATTAACAAGTTCTCAATTGAAGTCTCAAGTAATAAAGGAAATAGAAAAATTAACCCATGGTATGACAAAGATTGTAAAAGTGTGAGGAGAGAAATTAAGGAATTTATTGATTAATCTCTCAAAATTAACAAGATAAAAATATACAAAGCCCTAACTAAAAGGAGAAAAAGGCAATATATTCGTAAAATACAAGAGAATCTCTTACATCTCTCTATGGTGGCTCCTAAGAAATTCTGGAGGGAAATTCTAACTAGGAAAACTAAAGATAATAATAAAATTGCTTTACACGACTGGAATTCCTATCTTAAAAAGCTTTATGAATCTCCAAATGCTAGGGATTTTGAAACCCTGCTCACAACGAAAGAAGTTTTCTCATTAGAAGACATTGATTTTGGGGTTAAACACCTGGAAAATTGGAAAGCTAAAGACATTGAAGGTTACCATGTGGAAATCTTAAAAATTGGAGGTCCTGTTCTCATCCCCCACATCCACAAGCTTTTCAACCAAGTGGTAAAGCAAGGCTTCCCTAAACCTTGGACTCAGAGCCTCATTATCCCTATTTTTAAAAGTGGGGATACAAATAACCCCTCTAATTATCGAAAAATTATGATCAGCCCTCTCTCAGCCAAGTTATATGGTATTATTTTGGAAAAGAAGTAGAGCATTTGGCTTGAAAGTGAAGGTAAGTGGGCTAAATGCCAAGCGGGTTTTAGAAGGTAACACTCAACAATGGACCACCTCGTTACGCTTAGGGTCATTGTGGAGGAATTCCGCAATGATAAATCCAATCTCTTTTGTTGCTTTGTGGACTTTAGAAAGGATTTTGATACGGTTCCTATAAATAACCTATGGAATAGATTAGAAGAGCTAAATGTTCCTTTCAAGCTAAGAGCGACCGCTATAAGGTTATACGAGAATGTAATTTCCAAGTTAAAGAGCAATGAGAGGTGGTTGAAAGATATTAAGTGTAATATCGGAGTTAAATAGGGTTTCCCCCTCTCCCCTACCTTATTTGGCATTTACATCGACAAGCTAGAAGGTTTTCTAGAGGAAGCAAGATGTGCTGGCACGATCTTAGTTGGGATAGTCATCATCCTTCTTCTCTATCCTGACGATATTGTTCTTCTCGCAAGGTGCCCATCTGATCTTGATAAGAAACTTAGACTTCTTAAGGATTTCTTCTCTACCATGGGTATGTCTGTTAACACTGACAAAACAAAATTTATGATTATCAAATCCAAGAAGGACACTTACGCTAATTTTATGTACGACAATAGTAACTTGGAGGAAGTGTCTTCTTACAAGTACCTAGGAATTGATATTCATCACAAGCTCAACTAGAACTATAGCATTCAAAAAAGGATTAATGGGGGGTGGAAATCTTATTTTGGTCTTCAAAATAATTATAAAACAACAAACCTCATAATTTGGGATAGAAGGAAGTTCCTCTTTGAAACTTTAGTCACTCCTGTTATCTTATATGGATGTGAGGTTTGGGGTTGCAGCATCTCTAGAGAATCCTAGAGAAATATTGATCAAATCCAGAAGAATTTTATAATGTATAACCTTAAAATTAAAAGAAATACACCCTATCCCATTCTCCTTATAGAAGTGGGTCTTTCCCCTATCGAGAGCCTAGCTATGACTAGGCTTATGTTGTACAAGCACAAGCTCAATAGCATAGGAGACCATAGACTTCCTAAGCTAGCTTTAAATTCCAGCCAAAACCACCTAAGGTTTAAATGAAGTTGGTATAAAGACACCAAGACTTGGTTAAACCATTGGGAGATCGATGAGAATGTTGCATTGCAAAACATCAATAACATTAAAAAAATTGTTGATTCTAAGTTCAAAGAAAAAATGTAATGTGAGAAAGATCTAGCAGCTAAAAGAAAATTAAGGTATTATAAGGAGGTCATAAACCCCACCATAGAAGACCAAAATTATCTCTTTGTTCCAACTAGCTCAAAGAAGAAAATTAATATAGCCAAGATTAGAACAAACTCTCATGAGATCCATGATGAAACAGGTCGTTGGAAAGTTCCTAAAACACCATGGATGGAAAGGATCTGACATCTCTGTGAGAATATGAATATCGAGGATGAAAATAACTTCATCTTAGAGTGCCCCACGTACAACCACATTAGAGCTCAATTTCATAATATTTGTTGCAATACTGACCTTCGTAGCCTTTTAAGATGTCAAAATTACAGTGAGCTTGGGAGGCTTCTCTCCAAGCTTTTTGAGCATAGGAATAAACTCTTAAATCAAATTAAATAACTCTTTTCTTTAGGTGTGATAGACAGAAAATTGGTCTCAGTGGACATTAACCATCATCATCATCATCATCAATGTAAATATTGTAATTAAACAATAACTACTCAAAGTGTAGAGAAATCTTATGATAATTTGTAAATAAAACCTCCTTTGTATAGAGGTATCAATGTGATAAAAATATGTTCATAAAAATACTTTATTTATCATAAAAATTAATTATGATTCTAAAATTTCAATTTTGTATAACCATAAAATTTCACATTCTTGTACAACCATATACGTTAACACAAAAAATATCAAATACATCGATCAACTCAACTAAAATGTAAATAATTTATTTACTTAATATATTTTATTATTAATAAAAATATATATAAATTTTAAATGCATAAAAAATTGTTATTTTCAAAAATATCAATAATGATGAAAATGACTACATACAAAAAAAATTGATTTAAAAAAAAATAAAATTAATTTGGTTTCTGAAACTACGTATATTGTTCGCTATGTTTGTAGATGGGTAAAAGTTTGGTAATTGATGGTAAAACATAAATGAGGGTGTAGCGGACAAGTGCCTTACTTGATGGATCGAAATAGAGAGATTGTAGTAAAGAAAGTGGCAGAGGAGTTTCACATCAAAAATTGAAAAATATAATAAATATAATAGATTAATAACAAAGTGAAATTAAAAAATACAAGTTTGCAGTTAAATTGTATATATAGATTAATGTTCATGGTTGCATCTAAAATGTGCAGCAGACCAACACAGCCAGCAGTGAAAGTGAAATTTACTCACTGTTTTGAATATTGAAATGAAAAACAACAGAGAAATTATAAATCAAATTTCTATACTAAATCAAAATACATGTAATTTTTATAAGTAAATAATATTTATATAATAATAAAATGAAATTGTAAAAATCATTTTATCTATATTTATATTTTATATATAGATTATAAGAACAACTTATTTCTTCCTTCATGCATGAATCACATTGTTATCTGTTAGTTACTCCTTATATATTAGTGTTAACCAATAGAGGTTATGTTATTCATTCAGCGTATTGCCACCTGAAGAGAAGATCATCCTGTAGAGAAGATCATATGCCACCAAAAGAGAAGATCGTATTGGTGAAACGAAATTGGAAATAAGAAGATAGAAATGGTTTCACATGAATGTAAGAGGTACAGTGTAGTAGGATATAATTGATTCCTCATTAATTGAGATTCCTGCGATAGCAGTGGGGGTGGAATCAGGCAAGTAAATTTTCATTTTCACTCTCACTCTCATTTCTTATAGGTATGTGGGTTCATGTGTTCTCAGCTTTCCTTCCAATTTGAGATAGCCTTTGAGAGTAGGAGGATATAATAGGAGAATAAGAAAGAGTGTTGTGGTAAAATGGGTTTTTTCGAAATTTGCAAAAGTGATAAACTAGTAAGGTATGGGAGTAAGAAAAATGGATATGGGTGCAAGTGCATGAATGAGAAGGATCCCAAATTTATATACATAGATTGGAGTTTGTATAAAAAAATGGGTCAAGGGGGATATGGCATTTATTCTAGCGGACTCAATATCAATTTGGAGAATTTCTACCATTATGGGGAGTACAAAAACCTAGTCCCTACAATAGAACTTAAAGCCATTCTGGAGGCCATTAGGCATATCAAATTACATCATCATTTGCAGACTCGCATTGACATCTTTACTGACTGTGAATTTGCACTAGTGCATTTGGTGAACATGGTGGATGGGAAAGAGGGTCTAGAGCTATACAATAACTTGGGTGCCGCCATTTTGAGGGAGATCAAGGAGGACCAGAAATGGTAAGCCAAAGTTGTTTTGCACAAGGTGAGGGCCCAGTCAGGAATCAAAGGAAACCAAGTGGCTGACCAGTATGTTAAATTGGGAGCCAAGTAAGCCCCCAAAATACACCTAGTTCCTCAGACTCTGTCTCCTATCAATTC
This sequence comes from Pinus albicaulis, assembly GCA_034641835.2. NCBI lineage: Eukaryota > Viridiplantae > Streptophyta > Pinopsida > Pinales > Pinaceae > Pinus > Pinus albicaulis. Next base: position 277,614 of record JAXQQM020089259.1, read on the forward strand.
CCTCCACTGCAATCGGGAGCAGAACAACGAATTTTATTCAACATCTTCTCCTTCTGTCGACTCTTGCACGAGGAAGACATCAAGGCTCTCTTGCACCCCTTCTTCACTAAGTGTAAGATGACATGGCGATAAATTTGACTTTGTGCAGAAAGTGGAACAGTTGGCAAAACATTTGAACGACTTGCCCACTAAAACTTATCACACTGCTGATTGGGTGTTGCATAGTGCACCAACCTTACTAGGTATGTATTTTGAATTTATTATTATTGGAAATTAACTATATTTCATAGTGTGTAATTTTATTTTTATAAATGTTTTTTTTTAATTAAAAGAATCAGTAATTAGATAAGTTAATTGCTATTATTATAGTTGTGAAGTTTTTTTTTTTTTTTTTAATAGCAAATATGAGTAAGTAGGAAGTTAATTTTTAAATTTCTTAATACATAATATTTTATTTTCACAACATTAGACAAGTGATGGTCACAAATGAAGGAACTATAAATTTCTCTAGAAAATGCCATAATATCAAGGTAGCCATGGGGGAATATGTATTGAATAGTCCAATGCTTCCGATTTCAATGGGAAGTGTTGATGTTGTACTAGTATTACAATGGTTACAATATTTGGGGACGATAGCTTTTAATTTTCAAGAACTTTTCTTGAAATTTTTTTCAGAAGGAAAGGAAGTCGAATTACAGGGTATCACAGGGAAGCTGGGAAAGATAATAAGCTCTAATGTCATGAAAAGCTTCTAAATAAAGAACAACAAGGCGTAATTTCATAATTATGCTCACTAGAAGTTCCAACCTCAAAATCATCTATTTCTCTATATCTCCAAAACGTCTTGGACAATCATTCCAAGGTGTTTGAAACTCCCAAAGGACTCCCACCTATTTGTGATCATGATCATGCTATTCATTTGATTCCACGGAGTGTTCCTCCAAACATCCAGCCTTATAGATATCCTTATGTCAAAAAGAGAGAAATTGAGTGTATGATTGCAGAAATGTTAGAGGTCGGTATAATTCAACCTTGTCAAAGTTCTTTCTCTGCTCCAGTAGTATTGGTGCACAAGAAGGATGAACCACGGCACATGTGTCCAAATTATAGGGAGATCAATAAGCTCACTATTAAAGACAAATTTCCCATTCCTGTGATTGATGAATTATTGGATGAATTACATGAAGCAATTTATTTTACCAAATTGGATCTTCATTCAGGATATCATCAAATTAGAATGAAGATTGAAGATATTCCGAAAACAACATTTCAAACTCATGAGGGTCATTATGAATTTTTGGTCAACCTTTTGGCCTTACCAATGCATCTTCTACATTTCAAGGGTTCATGAATTTCATTTTCAAACCCTTCCTTAGAAACTTTGTGTTAGTATTTTTTGATGATATACTAATCTATATCAGGTCTTGGAATGATCATGTTCAACATATTGACAGGGTGCTCAAACTGTTGGAGGAGAAACAATTATATGCAAAAACCTCAAAATGTTTCTTTGGAGTACAAGAGGTGGAATATCTGGGTCATATTGTATCTCACGAGGGTGTTAAGGTAGACCCTAACAAAATTAAAGCCATTAAGGAATGGAAATTCCCCACAACCATAAAGAAGTTGTGAGGATTTATCAGGTTAACAAGGTATTATCGCAAGTTTTTTAAGAATTATGGGAGAATAACATCACCTCTAACAAAATTATTGAAGAAAGATGAATTTTCATGGACTCGTGAAGAAACTAAGGCCTTTTAACATATTAAAGAGGAAATGTGCCTATCACTGGTCTTAGCTATGCCAAACTTCACAAAAACCTTTATTGTGGAATGTGATGCCTCATGAAATGGAATTGGTGTTGTTTTAATGCAAGACAGAAGACCCATTTCTTGTGAAAGTCATCTAATCAAAGGAAAGTATTTACATAAAAATATTTATGAGAAGGAAATGTTGGCAATACTACATGCACTAAAAAAATGGCGACCTTACCTAATGGGAAGACACTTCAAGGTAAAAACTGATCATGATAGTGTTAAACATTTTTTGGAACAAAAACTATCTTTAGAATACAAGCAAAAATGGGTCACAAAGATGTTGGGTTATGACTTTGAAATCATCTACAAAAAAGGGAAGCTAAATGTTGTTGGAGATGCACTCTCAAGAAAGGATGAAGAGGTGGAGGCATTGATTTGTTCCATTTCTATTAGGCAACCAGATTGGATAACCGAAGCAAGGGATGAATGGGAGAAGGACAAAGAATTGTGGACACACATTCAAAAGTTGCAGCAAGATCCTAGTACATATGATAAATTTAGTTGGAAAAATTATTCCTTATGGTACAAATATCGCTTACGTCTTTGTAAGAATTCCCAAATAAAACAAAATATTCTTTTGGAATTGCACACTACTCCTTTAGGAGGACACTCAGAATTTTTAAAAACTTACCATAGGGTGAAGAAATAATTTTTTTGCGATGGCTTTAAATCTAATATTCAAAATTTTGTGGCAGAATGTTTGGTTTGCTAGAAAAATAAATTTGAGATAATTAAGACCCTTGGTCTTATATAGCCTTTATCCATTCCAAGTCAACATTGGTAGGAGATTTCAATGGATTTTATCACTGGTTTAACAAAGTCCGAAGGAAAGAGTGTCATCATGGTAGCAGTTGATAGAATTACAAAGTATGCACATTTTTGTGCATTATCTCATCCATTTAAAGCAAGTACAATTTATATTACATTTATGGAAAGAATTCAAAAGCTACATGGAAACCCAAAGATTATTGTAAGCGACAGAGATCTAATTTTTACTGGAAAATTCTGGACGGAATTATTTTCTTGATTGGGTACTGAATTAGCTCATAGCTCATCTTATCATCCTCAATCTGATGGTCAAACTGAGAGAGTGAACAAATGTTTGGAAGGATATCTTCGTTGCTTTGTATCTGATAAACAAACACAATGGGTCAAGTGGTAACCTCTGGCTGAATGGTGGTATAACACTTCCTTCCATCCATATATGGAACTTTATGGATATCATCCACCATCCATCACATCATGTTTAAGAGAAAATTCTAAGGTTCAAGCAATGGAAGATCACATCAAGCATCAAAAACAAGTTCTCCAACTCTTAAAGGATAATGAAACAACAGGTAGATCAACATTGCGGCGAGAGTAGTTTTGATGTAGGAGACTGGGTATTTTTATGTCTACAACCATACAAACAAATGTCCCTCAAGCAAGCTAAGAAGGATAATAAATTAGCGCCAAAGTACTATGGCCCTTATAAGGTGTTGCAAAAGATTGGTACTATGGAATACAATTTGAAGCTTCCTGCTTCTTCACGAGTGCATCCAGTTTTCCATGTTTCATGATTAAAGAAGGTTTTAGGTGACAAACTTCCAATATAGATAATAGTGCTATAACATGACGAGGAAGGAAAAATCATATTTGAACTTGAAGTAGTCACGAAAACAAGAACTTGGAAACTACGAAATCAATCAATTTCAAAGTATCTCATCAAGTGGAAGAACTTACCCACTGAAGATTCTACATGGGAGGATGAGAATTTTATACAGAATCATCCATAGCTACTCAAGTGTTGAGGAAAATTTTTTTGAAGGAAAGGGGCATGTTAGGTCCCTATATTACTAGTATATTCCCTTATTGTTTTTAGTGCAGCCCCCTTAATGTTATTGTTGTACCCTTGTAACCCCAATATTTTTATTATTGCACTCTTACATTATTGTTGTTAGGTCAGCTAGGATTATATTGTGAGCCCATGGACTCCTATATATAGAAGGAATTTTTTTCATTTGTATCATCGAAGAATTGTTCATTTATGTAATGTAAAGGAGGTTTTTCCCTCGAAGTGGCTTATTTCTAAGGTGTTGATCTCTCTTTTCTTCTACTTTTGGAGTTGGTTTCATAACATTACACATCTACCTGCTACATTGTAGAATATACCTCTACGTATAATGAAAAAAAGTTTGATTAAGTATAATTTTATTTGTTGTATATATTTGAGTATCTTTTTGGAATGAATAGATTAAAGATTTCAATATCTTTATGTATAATATACCTTGCAAATTACTAGTTTTATATTTCTACAAGCTAATGCTTCAGTGATTTTCCTAAGCTATTTCTTTAAAATGAATTTTAATGTTCTTTGTAGAAACAATATTTAATCTAGTATTTTTTGTTTTGATATCAATTCATATCATATGTTATATCAAGGTGGTAGTATATTTCTGTACAACATGGTGTGGAGCATGTTGAATCATCAAATAACTGTTTTACATGGGAATACTCATAAATATTTTTCTTGATGATTGAAGTGAAAAAAATAAGTGTATAATAATTTAATAATAATACTATGACTCGTCATTTTATATATATTAATAGAGTAAATATTGTCAAAATGGTCCTAAAGCCTAAGCATTGCTTTGATATGTTGTGCATTTTATTTTGTTTGCAATATGTGAACAATTAACATATCAAATAATAAAAAATGCATAAAAAAATTTTATTTTCAAAAATATCAATATTAATGAAAATGAAAATATATCAAGAAAAAATGATTTTAAATAAAAAATAAAATATTTATTCCCTCATGTTTCGAGATAGTTAATGGTTTGGCTTCTATGTATGTTATTTTTTGTGTTTGTAGATGGGTAACAGTTTGGTAAATGAAAGTAAAACATAAATGAGGGTGTCGTGGACAAGTACAACACTCAATGGATCAAAACACTAGATAAGAGAGGGATTGTAGTAAACAAAGTGGCAGAGGAGTTTCACATCAAAAATAGAAAAATATAATAGATTAATAACAGAGTGAAATTAAAAAATCCTACTTTCCAGTTAAATTGTACATATAGATTAATGTTCATGCTTGCATCTTAAATGTGTAGCAGACCAATAGGGCAAGAAATTAAAGTGAAATTAACTCACTGTTTTGAAGATCAAAATGAAAAACAACAAAGAAATTATAAATAAAATTTCTATACTAAATCAAAAGTAGTGCATGTAATTTTTATAAATAAATAGTATTTATAGAATAATAAAATGAAATTTTAAAAATCATTTTATTTTTATTTTTATTTTTATTTTATATATAGATTATAAGAACAACTTATTGCTTCCTGCATGCAGGAATCACATTGTTATCTGTCAGTTACTTCTTATACATCAGTGCTAACCAACAGATACTCGTTATATATTAGTGTTAACCAACAGAGGTTATGTTATTCATTCAGCGTATTGCCACTTGAAGAGAATATCGTATGCCACCTGAAGAGAAGATCGTATGCCACAGGAAGAGAAGATAGTATGCCACCGGAAGAGAATATCGTATGCCAGCTAAAGAGAAGATCGTATACCACGGAAAGAGAAGATCGTATTGGTGAAACAGAATTGGGTAAAAGGAGATAAAAATGGTTTCACATGAATGTAAGAGGTACAGTGTAGCAGGATATAATTGATCCCTGATGACCTGAGCTGGCTTTGATAGTGGTGGGTGAGGGATCATGCAAGAAAATTTCCATTTTCACTCGCATTCTCATTTCTTATATGTATGTGGGTTCCTGTGTTCTTGAATTTCCCTCCACTTTGAGATAGCCTTTGAGAGCAGGAGCATATAACGGGAGAATGAGAAAGAGTGTTGTGGTAAAATAGGTTTTTTGGAAATTTGCGAAAGTGATAAACTAGTATGGTATGGGAGTAAGAAAAATGGATGTGGGTGCGAGTGCGTCAATGAGAAGGATCCCAATTTTATATACAGAGATGGGATTTTGTATAAAAAAATGGGGCAAGGAGGATATGGCATTTATTCTAGCGGACTCAATATTAATTTGGCAAATTTCTATCCTTATGGGGAGCACAAAAACCTATTCCCTACAATATAACTTAAAGCCATTCTAGAAGCCATCAGGCATATCAAATTACGTCACCATTCATGGGCTCGCATTGACATCTTTACTGACTGTGAATTTGCAATGGTGCATCTACTCAACATGGTGGATGGGAAGGAGGATCCAGAGCTGTACAATAACTTGGGCACCACCATTTTGAGGGAGATCAAGGAGGACCAGAAATGGTTAGCCAAAGTTGTTTTGCACAAGGTGAAGGCCCACTCAGGAATCAAAGACAACCAAGTGGCCGACCAGTATGCTAAATTGGGAGCCAGGAACGCCCCCAAACTACACCTAGTTCCTCAGACTCTGTCTCCTATCAATTCTGTCCACTGCAATCGGGAGCAGAACAATGAATTTTATTCAAAATCTCCTCCTTATTTTGACTCCTGCACGAGGAAGACATCACGACTCTTTTGCACCCCTTCTTCACTAAGTGTAAGATGACATGGCGATAACTTTGACTTTGTGGAGAAAGTAGAAAAATTAGATGAACACTTGAACGCCTAGCCCATGGAAAGTTATCACACTGCTGGTTGGGTGTTGGGTAGTGCACCAACCTTACCAGGTATGTATTTCAAATTTATTATTATTTGAAATTAACTATATTGTATAGTTAGTGTAATTTTTATTTTTATAAATGTTTTTGTTTAATCAAAAGAATCAGTAATTAGATAAGTTAATTGCTATTATTATAATTTTGAAGTTTTTTTTTTTTTTAATAGCAAATATGAGTAAGTAAGAAGTTAATTTTTAAATTTCTTAATACATAATATTTTATTGTCACAGCATTTATAAAACTACTTAAAAAAATTATATAGCAATTATTAATTTTATTATATCATACAACTTCAAATTATCTATCAATACAATGGATATAAATTTTCTAAATTTTAAATAAAATTTAAAAATAATATGGTTGAAATACTTATATTTAAATATATTTATTTTCATTTATTATTTTAAAAGTATAGTTGGGTAAGTGGAAATATAAAAATGTTAGTAAAGGGATAGTCTTTTTTCAAGCCTTTCATTTTCACAAAGTTAGGTTAAAGAAAAAGCAATATAAAATATCAGAAAATTTGAAAAATATATAGAGAAAGAAAAATATAATTAATTTTTCTTATATTATATTTATAATCAAAATGGTATATGAAAATTCAAGTATTTAGAATGATATGTATTAATGCAGGTATTTAGAATGACATGTATTGAGAAAGACATGTAAAATTTTTAATGAAATTTTAAAAGAGAAAGGAGAGTTTTAGAGTACATATGGATATGAGAATTAATTGATATGAGAATATACATCTCTACTGGTCTCAAAGGAGAATAGTTATGTTTTGAATTGGATGGTTTGGAAGGAACCCTACTTGGATTCCTATACGACAATTGCAGGATTGTATGAGGGTTCTTTTGTTTTACGTACTCATGTGTTTGTGTTCTTTGAAATTTTTTTGTTGTGGAAGGGCATTTGTTGGGTAAGGCCTATGAGTCATTCATGGTATTTTTCTTGTTTTTGTCCCTGGAACAATTGATTTTCTTATGTTCTTCATGACTATGGTTTAGGCAGGGTATGTGGGTGGTTTGATTTATACTTATAACCTTAGCCAATTCGGGCAGAGTTAAATTCATGTTTGGCTCAAGGACTATTTTCATTTCTGGTTTCCATTATAAAATAGGAGAAAGAATTCTTTTATGTATCAGTCGTGGCCGTCACATGTGGTTACATTGGCAGGTTCCCTAGTCTAGTATGACCCCTGAAAGCATATTTCTCCTAGGTATAGGCTTTCCTTGGATTGGCTCATAGGGTTCAAGTCAATTGACATCATCTCTATTATTCACCCCCAAACCATGGCTCGTGTTGCCTCTGGGAAGGGAAAGACCACCTGGGGTTCTCGCGATTGTGGTAAGTAGCCTAAAGACTCTCTTGAGTTTTGTAAGCTCAACGCTTGAGCTGGTAAGACTCGTGTCTGTAATTTAGCCTCCCACATAATTAATGAAGCTGCCACTGTATATCATGAGGGTAGCTCTACCCAAGTCTGCTAGCTTACAGCCAAGTGGGAAGATGAGATTAACCAGAAATATGGTATACTGGATATTGATTTGGATGGTTGGAAGACTTTGGTGCCTAAACTAGGACACTCTCACCGAATATCTTCTCAGTATAAACAATATTTTCATTTGTACTAGATGATGAAGAACCTCTTGGTTAAATCTTTGGAGCATATCCCTTCTAGCTTGCCTTCGTATTCTTATAGGTTCCCAGATTACAGTAAGGATTTCCAGCATATTCAATTTCAACTCCAAAAGTAGAATGGTCACCTCAGTCACATCTAACAACATATTCTATGCATCCCGCATACAAAACTTCCAGGTTCAAGTGTGAAGGATCCTACTCATGTTGATTTAGCTAATGATGAGTAGTTTGATTTTTTACCCCTTGTTTTGACTTTTCTAGGATGCAACAGTTTCACACTTTTCAATATGTTTACAGTTATCTAGAATCTAGGAAGTATAAGGAAACCCAAACATATTTAGCTTGGTTTGATGGACTTATAATATTTTTATTTTCGATTTCTTATCATGCCGTTAAGTGGCCAACAAACCCGGTTTCCCTCTAGGTAGGTTGAGGCCACCTAACCATTTGGACTTTGGATGTAACTTTCCTTTTTTTATAGAAAATGAATAAAAAGGTCCTACCAAGATTACAAAAGAAAAGAAAAACTTAGATATTATTTTTTATTTATTTTTAGTTTTTACATATGACATGTGAATGTTACATTAGCTTAAGCATCTCCCACATACTACACTGTAGAATATACCTCTAGGTATAATGAAAACAAGTTTGATTAGTATAATATTATTTGTTGTATATATTTTTAGTATTTTTTGGAATGAATAGATTAATGATTTCAATACCTTCATGTGTAATGTAATTTGAAAATTACTAGTTCTATATTTCTACGAGATAATGCTTCAGTTTTTTTCCTAACCTATTTCTTTAAACTGAATTTTGATGTTCTTTGTAGAAATTATATTTGATCTATATATATATTTTTTTGATATCGGTACATATCATATTTTATATCAAGGTGGTAGTATATTTCACTAAAAAATGGTGTGGAGCTTGTTGAATCATCAAATAAGTCTTTTCCATGGAAATACTCATAAATATTTTTCTTGATGGTTAAAGTGAACATATATATATATATATATATATATATATATATGAAATAGTAAATTTTGTCAAAATGGTCCTAAAATCTAAGCATTTCTCTTGTTGAATCATCAATAAGTCATTGCCATGGACATACTCATAAATATTTTTCTTGATGGTTGAAGTATATATATATATATATATATATATATATATGAAATTGTAAATGTTGTCAAAATGGTCCATTTCTTTGATATGTTGAGAATTTTATTTTGTTTGCAATATGTGAACAATTAACATGTGATAATTTTCTACAAAGATTGTTCAAAATGGTTCATTATATAATTCGTCATCTATCTCAATACTTTTGGGTAGAAAAACTGGAGGTATTAGCTCATTTTAGTGTTGAGTCACAATTTAGAGTTATGGTTTTAAAACCTTCCAAATTCATTTTGGGGGTAAAAAATTTAAAGCAACATAGCTTGTGGCCCCTTCACATTAGCAAACGCCATGATGCAAAAATCATCTCAATCAATGTTTGTATTTGAAAGTTACGTATCTCTCAAGTTGACCTACATTGTTGACCATTATGTTACCAACTACATGTTATGTTAAGTGAGTTATGGGTTTAGTATTGGGCCATGGTTTTATAACAAAGTCTATTAACGTGGAGTAGTTTTGTTGTTTCTTATGAAATTACCAACCATTTAATTTATATGTCTACACTATAAGCTAGTTATTAGGTGTATGGTAGGGATTTATCTTCAAAGGAATATTTTAAGATATTCGTCGTAAAATACATAAACCAAAAGTTGAAATTTATCTCCAAAGTAGTTATGCCCTTTTTTCTTTTTTTTAATTAAATTGATTAAATAAAAAAATGCTATACAAAAAAATGTCATATGAAATGAGATATGTTTTTTGGGCATGTAGTAAAGATAAACCATGGTAGTGGCTTGTGATGGATTTTTTTTAAATATATAAATGTTTAATTTATATATTAATTTTTTTTTATGATTAATAGTAATATTAATTTAATAACCCCCGGATGCGGGTGCTTAAATCGAAAAGGGAGGTGGTAGCTCCGCAGCATGGCACATTGAATAGCCACATGGCCACGCATGGAGCTCATCTTGCAGCTATTAATTCCTCTAGTTGCTCACCTCTTGCCATCATCGTTGTCTCTGCCTCTCACATTAATGCTTGTTAGGTCTACATGCCTGCGAGCTACTTCATGTCGCCTCTCTCCTCTACGCTGTCATTCGCCTCCTGTAGCCTCAGTATCTCAGCTTTCTCTTCTTATTGCTCCTTGGTGACCTTCAAAATCCTCTGCGACATTCATGCCCCACTTGCCTTGACGCCTCTCTAGACCAACCACCTCACTGGTTCTCCACTTTCCCATGCTCACTCCTCCTCAGGTATGCCGTGAAGGCACCGGATGAGATGCCGTCGAGGTCGTGGCAGAGGTCATTCCTCATGCCCACCCATTTCAATCTATGAGGACAGTCGCCCCCCTCCTCCTAAGGAAAATGCGTATCAGTTTCATTATGACTACACCCTAGACCGCCCTCAGGTCACCGCCACCCTCACTGTGAGCTTTCATGAAACTCCATCCAACTCTGTTGGCTCTAGTTCGAGAAAGTGTTTTAGGAAATCTGCAATTTCCCCTACTCCCCCTCAGCACTCCCGAAATTCGGAGGTGTTTCTGGCCAAACTGGGAGCGCACTCTTTTAGTAGCGGTAGCGACAGCGACAGTATAGAACATTATGTTGGTGACAAGGGGGAAGGCATAGGCAGCCTTGTCAATACTGCCACCACACCTGAGCCCAACGTGCAATGGTCGAAGAAAGATGAGGATTTATCAGATGACTACAGGTGTCTCATCGTCAAAGAGCCTCCGCCCAGCCTCATGACAAGTAGCATGCCATGCAGCCTCAAAAACCAGAGGTTAGCTATCTCTTTGTTGTTTCATGTTTCAGATATCATGTTTTCTCTGAACTATGCGATAAAATCTTGGTCTTTTTTTTCTAATTCTGGTTTCCCTACTCAGGGAAGCAATTTTTGGACCAGTTTCCCCATCTAGGGCAGTCACATTTTTGTTTTTCTAAACTCTACCTCAGGAATTGGATAGCATAGAACTTTCAGAGGTAAGGTTCGAATTGTATATTATGTGGGCATTAATAGAATAGACTTATTTAGAAAAAAAATATTAATTTAGTAACTTTATAAAATAGATGTATTTTTTAATTTTAGGAATGCTAAATGTATTATAAGTGTTTTGATGTTTATTAGTGTTTACCAACTATTTATGTTATATGGTTACACTAGCTATCATTTCTCATCATTTCTTTTTTAAACAATTAGTTTCTTATTATCTTTTATTTAGTCAAAAATTAAAAGCAATAAATTAATTAATTAAAATAATCAATAAAATAATAATAGTAATTAATTTTTTTTTTAAATTTCATATTTTTCTTTGAGTTAAACTAGTCTTTTTATAATGGCTAGTTGGAGTGTTCCTCTATTTTTTTAAACTCAATAAAGTGATCAGATTTCTCATCTTGTCCTAATAATGAACCACATTGGCTTGTTCTAAAAGCGTGGAAAAAATATTCTTGGATATGATTGTCACCCAAAAAAATTTAAACATTTATGCTCAAAATTAAAAAAAATTACACATCTTAATATTAATTATTTAACCTTTATCATATAAAATTCACTCATTAAAATCTTATATAATATAGTTACACTAGCTATCATTTCTCCTAACATTTAGGTTCAAGATTAAAATTTTTTATACATCTTGATATTTATTATTTTACTTTTTTAATATAAAAATCACTTGTTAATATTCATTATTTAACCTTTTCATATAAAAGTCACTCATTAAAAACTCAGAAGTTTCACTTTCCAACAAACAAGCCTTAAAATAACATTAATCATTTAATGACATCTATTTCCGCAGGTAAAAAAATTACTAATTACATATAATATATAATGAAAATATCTCAATTAGACAATAGCAGCTACTCAACTTTTTCTTTAAAAGTTTAGAGAAATGTTATGATAATTTCTAAACAAAACGTCCTTAATTACTAATTACATATAATATATAATATAAATATTGCAATTAAACAATAGCTATTCAAAGTGTAGAGAAATTTTATAATAATTTGTAAATAAAACTTCTTTTGCATAAAAGTATCAAAGTGTAGAAAAATCTTATGATAATTTATAAATAAAACCTCTTTCGTATAAAGGTATCAATGTGATCAAAATATATTCATAAAAAATACTTTATTTATTGTAATAATTAATTATGATTCTAAAATTTCAAATTTGTATAACCATACATTTTTACATTCTTGTACAACCATATAGGTTAACACAAAAATTATCAAATACATCAATCAACTCAACTATACTGTAAATAATTTATTGGTGATTTTATTTACTTAATTCTTATTGTTTTTATATATATTTTCTAAGTAAATAAATTATTTACTTAAAATTATTAGGTAAATAATTTATTTACTTAATATATTTTATTATTAATAAAAATATATATAAATTTTAAATGCATAAAAAAAATTATTTTAAAAAATATCAATAACAATGAGAATGACTATATATAAAAAAATTGATTTAAAAAAAATTATCCGCTCATGAAAATGACGATATATCATGAAAAAATGATTTTAAATATGATATAAGATATTATGTTAGCTATCTTTTGACTGTTTATGCACGGACAATATTCTCGCTACTTGATCATTCTGTCTTCAATATATCAAGAGGCATTATGTATATGAAATATGAATTGTTTTCAATATAATGAAACAACGTTTAAAAAAAAAGAAAAAAAGATTTTAAATAAAAAAATATTTATTCACTCATGTTTTGAGATAGTTAACGGTTTGGTTTCTGAAACTATGCATATTGTGCGCTATGTTTGTAGATGGGTAACAGTTTGGTAATTGAAAGATTGTAGTAAAGAAAGTGGCAGAGGAGTTTCACATCAAAAATTGAAAAACATAATAAATATAATAGATTAATAACAGAGTGAAATTAAAAAATCTTAGCTCGCAGTTAAATTGTATATATAGATTAATGTTCATGGTTGCATCTGAAATGTCTAGCAGACCAACAGAGTGAGAAATTAAAGTGCAATTTACTCCTGTTTTGAATATCGAAATGAAAAACAATGGAGAAATTATAAATCAAATTTCTATACTAAATCAAAATGCATGTAATTTTTATAAGTAAATAATATTTATAGAATAATAAAATGAAACTATAAAAATCATTTTATTTATATTTATATTTATATTTTATATATAGATTATAAGAACAATTTATTGATTCCTACATGTACGAATCACATTGTTATCTGTCATTTACTCCTTATATATTAGTGTTAACCAACAGAGGTTATGTCATTCATTCAGCCTATTGCCTCCTGAAGAGAATATCGTATGCCACTTGAAGAGAAGATCGTATACCACTGGAGGAGAAGATCTTCCTATAGAGAATATCGTATGCCACCGGGAGAGAAGATCATATTGGTGAAACGGAATTGGAAAAGAGAAGATAGAAATGGTTTCACATGAATGTAAGAGGTATAGTGTAGCAGGATATAATTGATTCTTCATGAATTGAGCTGGTTGTGATAGCAGTGGGGCCGGAATCAGGCAAGCACATTTCCATTTTCACTCTAATTCTCATTTCTTGTAGGTATGTGGGTTTCTGTGTCCTCGGCTTTCCCTCCAATTTGAGATAGCCTTGATTTTTATCGAGAGTAGAAGGATATAACTGGCGAATAAGAAAAAGTGTTGTGGTAGAATGGGTTTTTTGGAAATTTGCAAAAGTGATAAACTAGTAAGGTATGGGAGTAAGAAAAATGGATGTGGGTGTGAGTGCATGAGTGAGAAGGATCCCAATTTTTTATACACAGATGGGAGTTTGTATAAGAAAACGAGGCAAGGGGGATATGGCATTTATTCCAGCGGACTCAATATCAATTTAGCAAATTGCTACCCTTATGGGGAGCACAAAAACCTAGTCCCTACAATAGAATTTAAGGTCGTTTTGGAAGCCATCAGGCATATCAAATTATGTCATCATTCGTGGGCTCGGATTGACATCTTCATGGACTGTGACTTTCCAATGGTGCATCTAGTGAAAATGGTCGATGGGAAGGAGGCTCCGGAGATGTACAACAATTTGGGTGCCACCATTTTGAGGGAGATCAAGGAGGACCAGGGATGGTTAGCCAAAGTTGTTTTTCACAAGGTGCAGGCCCACTCAGGAATCAAAGGCAACCAAGTGGCCAAATAGTATGCTAAATTGGGTGTAACATATGCCTTAATAATTTCAATAATAATTTACCATAAATAAAAGAAAAAAAAATATCTAGTCATAGTTAACTATTCAAACATCATTTTTAAGATAATTACACCATAATTATATTTTCTATTGATTCACTTATTATATGGTCAAATCAACATATATAAGGATGATAAACATATCAATCATGGTACACGATTCCACTATCATACCTTATACATTGTAACTATACCTTTGACCCTTGTTATAGATTATCAATTCCAATCTAAAGTTTCAGGTAACACATATAGTTCTGGTTAATGTACATTGTTTAAATTGGTGGAACGATAACATCTGCTTTATAAGTACACATAGATTTTTGTTTATATGTGGTGGTTTTATTCCCAATCACCCTACTCAGGGCATCAAGCATGCAATATTAAATTCAAGAGTTAAATTCTTAATTGCCATTACGTATTTTCCACCATCCGCATTAAATGAAACTCGGAATAGGTTTTATGGTAACAAATGTTGAATGGTTTACGTGGCGTCTTGAGCCACCATTCAATCTACCACCTCATAATTTGTAAGGTTGAGATCTTCATGGGTATTCTAGGGTATGCAACCACTTTTGTTACCCCCCGAACGCTTGATCTGGTTTTCATTTGCACTTCTTCTCTGTGGAAGAGTTGAGCTCCACAACCCTTTGTTTTCGCATGCCTTAGAGGCTATGGTGAAGTCATCTTGGTTTGGTATATCGCAGAGTTGATATGTGAACTTTGAAATTCTGTTATCAAATCTTCAGATAGTAACTCTGTCAACCGGCATGGATAAAAGGTTTTTTTTCGGTCTCATTCATCCACTGGCGAACCCAAGAGCCCACTCACCTACTTCACACAAAATTTCAAGTTTCCAGTTGAATTTAAAGGTATTACTCTTGTTTACATACTCAGAATTACATTATATTTGCAGTTAAATATTGTTTTCCCAGTATTACTTGCTTGTAATCCTATTCATAATTTTCTATATACATACTTACGATTTATTTTCATTGTTTACTGTGTAGGGTAGATTCTACCACTGCAAGCCCTGCAATGGCTCGGATACCTGTTGATTCCACCTTGATGGATTTGCAAGGGTTTAAGAGTCAACTTCGCCTTGCTATATAATAGGTAGGTACTGTGAAGCCCTACCCATCATTATTCATGAATTCTTCAGATTTATAATTCTCGCCCTTGCTATTTGCAGGCGAGGTTTATCCTTGTTATAGTTGACGTGCAACCACTGCTACTGGTTTACACAGTCAATTTTTCCTTATGAATCTATGCTTCGAAGTACTATTGTATAGGGTTTACATTTATAAAAAAAATAGCATTCTTATCTCTCTTTTCGGTTGCAAATGTTATATTCTTTTTGGGTTAGGAACGAGGGCTTTTTCCTACGTTCGGACAGTGCCCTTCCATGGAAATGTAATTTAATTTCATAGTATTGTATATTGTTATTTCTCTGTTTAAGAACGAGGGTTTCATCCCTGCTTTCGATTAATTCCATTCCACGGCAGTGAAATGTTAACAATGGATTTTCTGATATGCATATTGATAATTTTGTTTTAAAATAAATATAGTTTTTCATATATCTCTGAGAAATTCTCGAGCCTCTGTAGCACTTGAATATATGTTCCTACTGTACTTAAGCTGGAAATGACATATTAGAGAATGATTTCCATTAATTAATATTTGGTTTACTTCCTCTCATACGGTTAGATAAATGGTGATGTTGAGTGTTTAGTGGAATTCTCCAATGTTGTTAAACTTTAATATCTGTGCCATAGATCAGTCGTGTTGCGGAAACATAATTAGTACAATAAATTGTTGTCTCTTTTATTTGTAATAACACTAGGGTCTATCTTTGTTATCTGTACTAAGTTTTTCCTTTGCTACAGAATGATATTTTCTACAAGTTTTATCTCATTACTAAAGATTTCCTCTATTATTGTTATATACAGATTTGTAACTCTATTTAAGCAATATAATCAGGTTACACTTTGCTTTTATATCTACTATTTAGTTCTTTCAGTTCAACTGTATTTTTGTATTCACATAATCCACGGAAAATGTCTGGACCATACTGTCTGTGTAATATCATAGTATTAGAGGACAATCTACCTAGAAACTTCGTTAGAGGGATCAGGGTTTACAATCGTCTACCTTTTTGTACTTAAATAGCTTGTAATTTTATATACAATTTTCTATTAACTGTAACAACCATAAATAGATTTTATAGTAATATTTCAACTAGATATTCAGAATAAAAAACTTTCAAATTCCAAATATCAATTACAGCAACAGAGTATACTTATCTGTTAGTTTCTCTGTAACTAATATTTTATTGCCTCCCATCCGTGAGTGAGGCTATTACGTCCTCCAACTCTCCCCCATACTCCAAGTCTGGGGCTCGTGGTGAACAAGAAACCTGGAAGAGATCTCGAGACAATCATATCCAATCCCCAATTCCAGTATCCACAGAAAAACTGATTATTCCACTAGTATCACTAGTGCAAAATTTTCTCTCAGTACTTTCTTACTTTTTCCTTTTAAAAACAGGGAACCCCCAAACCTTACTGGGATTCCATCTTTATCCTCAGAGGTTGGGTAACTGTTACAGCTAAATTCTGTTCAGCCAATCCTCAGATCTTGAAAATTTTCACTATCAGTCTTTCACTTATGGAACTAATTCCATAATCAGTTTTCTTTTTATTATTTAGGAAATTAAATTTCTGTCCACAAATTTTTTTTTCAATATAATAAAAATAATTGTATGCAAAAGTTCTAATAATTAGCTTTAACAACTAGTTAACAAATAAACTAGTGGTTACAACTTCCCCTCTTGGAAGTGAACACTATCCCTGGTGTTCGCATTCTACTTCAGCAAATAGTTCAAGATAGGCTTCCTGAAAAAAACCTTCATCCTCCCAAGTAGCTTCCTCCGGGCCAAAGTGCTTCCAATGCACTTTAACCTGGGTGATGGTTCGTTTCCAGAGCATGATTTCCCTCCGATCGATTATACTGTTTGGTTCGACCCGAAATTCTTCATCCAGCTCGACCTACAACACAGATTTTTAATTCAGTTTATTTCGCATAAATCTTAACATTTTTAATCAATCTGGTATACATATTGTACCTGAATATTTTGTCAGTGTATTATATGTTTTGAATCATGTATGTATCTTTTCAATAGTGATACGTGAAATACGTTATGCACTCGAATATGACTAGGAAAAGCTAAACGGTAAGGCACAGGTCCTACTTGTTCCAATATTTGGAATGGACCACAGAATCTGGGAGCTAACTTGGCACAAGATGCCCATCTCAGGGTGCTTTTCTTTGGCTTGATCCTTATATACACATGATCCCCCACTTCAAATTCCCGATAGGTCCTCTTCTTTTCTGCATATATCTTTTGTCTGTCCTGTGTTGCTTTTAAATTTTGTTAGATTTTCTTTACTTCACTTTCCATTTCAGCCAACATGTCGGGTCCAAGCATCAACTTGTTTTTCGGGCTACTCCAATTAATAGGAGTTCTACATTGATGCCCATACAATGCTTCAAATGGACTCATGTTGAGTGATTCTTGATAGCCATTGTTGTATGTGAACTCTACTAGACGTAGGTACTCCTCCCACCTAGTTGGCTATTGCATTACATACATACATAACATATATTCCAAAATTTTGTTCACTCGCTCTACGACACACAGTACTGAAGTTAATTTGAGTTCCCAACCTAGTGAACAGTGTTTTCCAAAAGGTTGATGTAAATTTTACATCGTTGTCAGAAATGACAGTCTTTGGAATACCATGCAATCTAAAGATTTCTCGCATGAATATGTCTGCTATCTGCACGGTCTTTTAAGTGGATTGTACTAGTATAAAGTGGGTTGATTTACTCAACTGATCCACCACTACCATGATTGAATCATTATGCTTCTTAGAATTTGGTAGTTCGGTAAAAAAATCTAGCAAGATCACCTCCCATTTCCACTCATGTATGGGTATAGGCTGCATTAGTCCAGCTGGATGCGAGTGCTCTACTTTTACCTGCTAGAATTCTATACATTTATTTAGATATTCTACAATATCCTTCCTCATTCCTGGCTAGAAGTCATCTTTCTTCATTGTTGTTAGCATATTTTGATAAGCAAGATGTCTGGAGTAATTACTATGATGGTATTCATCCAAAATAATTTATTCCAACTCCATCCTATTAGGAATGAAAATTCTTTTCCGGAATCTTAACAGCCCATCCATATCAATTTCATAATCTGCAGATTTTCCTTGGTCCTTGAGTTCTTGTGTTCGCTACCACATAAACTTATACTCAGGATCTTTATCCACTTCTGCTTTAATTTTCTCTAGCAATCTGCTCTCAACCTCATTGTAATATATTTCATAAATAACATGCAATTTCTTGCTTAAGGCATTAGCTACTATGTTCTCCTTACCTTTTACGTGTTGCATATCGATTTCAAATTCTCTTAAGAAAGAATTCCATATTTCCTGGCGAGAGTTAAGATCAGCTTGTTTAAAGTAACTGGTTAAACTGCTATGATTAGTTTTGAGCACAAATATTTTCCCAAGTAGATAGTGCCTCCATACCCAGAGTGCGTGCACCACTGCGGCTAACTCTAAGTCATCTGCTGAATACTGTTGTTCATGTTCTTTTAATTTACGACACTCATAAGAAATTACTTTACTTTCTTGTGATAGAATCGCCCCAACACCTTCCTTGCATGCATCCGTGCAAACTTAAAATTCTTTATTAGGATCTGCTACTCTTAATACTGGGGTTGTTGTTAATAATTATTTTAGCTTTTCAAAACCTTCCTAACACTCCCTTGTCCATTTAAATACTTTTCCTTTCCTTTGCAATGAAGTGATAGGAAAAGCAATATTTGAAAAATATTTAATAAACCATCGGTAGTAACCGACCAGCCCCATAAATGATCGTATGTCTGCCACATTTTGAGGTACCTTCCATTCCATGATTGTTTTGATTTTCTCAGGATCTACTGCAATGCCTTCAGTAGTGATTACATGTCCAAGGTATTGTATTTCTTCCTTGAAGAAATCACATTTGCTAAATTTTTCATATAATTGATGCCTTCTCAACATTTCCAGTACTATTCGCAAGTGTTCTTTGTTTTCCTCTACGTTCCTAGAGTAAACTAAAATGTCATCAATAAATATTAGCGCAAAGTTATCTAGAGAGGGGTGAAATATACCATGCATTAATCTCATGAAGGTTGTTGGTGCATTGGTCAACCCAAAAGGTAGCACCACAAATTCGTAATGCTCGTACATTGTATGGAAGGCATTTTTATGTATATCTTCATCCTTAATTTGGATCTGATGATATCTTGATCTCAGATCTATATTTGAAAATACTGTGGCTCCATTTACTTGATCAAATAGATCATCTATTCGTGGCAATAGATATCTGTTTTTAACAGTTAATTTATTCAACTGATGGTAATCCATGCACATCCTCATAGTTCCGTCCTTTTTCTTCACAAATAATACAGGTGCTCCCCAAGGTGATACACTTGGTCGTATATATCCCTTGTCAAATAAGTCATGCAACTACATTTTTAACTCATTTAATTCTGGTATGCTCATTCGATAAGGTTCTCTTGAAATTGGCGATGCTCCTGGTAACAATTCTATCGTAAAACCTATATCCATTCTAGGTGGAAAACCTGGTATTTCTTCCAGAAATACATCCTTGAACTCTTGCACTATTGGTATAGTTTCCAACCTAGGAGTCCTCTCCTTAGACTTAGTAAAGCCCACCTGAATAACATACAACTGACATCCTTTTCTCATGCACTTGCCCATTTGAGATGTTGTGATTGGGCGCAGCTGTAAGGGCTTCTTTATTCCTTGTATTTCCTGGTGAGTGCCATATTGATTTCTGTAGTAAACAATTTTCTCTTTGTAGTCTACCAGAGTGCAATGCATTTCTAGCCAGTCCATACCAAGTAACAAATCATAAGATCCCAGTGGTAAAATATTCAAGTCCACATTTAGCTGTTATTCATTAATTTTTAGTGCACAATTCGATATTTTATCGCTAAATTTCCTCTTAGCTCCCGTTGCTAACTGTACTAGCCATGATTTTCTAAATTTTTGACTTGATAATTTATAGCATTCTACTATTTTTGGACTTATATAGCTTAAAATTGCACCAAGATCTACAAATATAGAAACAGATTGGGATAACAATTTACCTTCCAGCTCAATCATTATTGGCTGATAGTCAGTTTTTCTATTCTCCAATGCAGCATTAATCCTGGGTATGTTTCTAGCAACATCACCCCGTGTTGAGGCTTCCTGTAGATTGGCTACTGATTTTCTCCTTCCTCGCTGAGGACAGTTTCGATAATAATGAGCTTGCCCACAGCCCCAGCATTGTAAAGGTGGTTTCTGATTCTGTGCTTGTTCCGACTTACTAGAAGCCTCTGCAGGTTTATCATCTACAGGCCACCTTACCCTTTGATGATTTTTACCAAACTGCTTACTAACTGAACTCTTCATAGCACCTTTAAAATTATTGTTTTTGTTTCTTTTAAAACCAGAGCTACCTTTATGTTCCTTCTTGGCCTGCTAGCTTTTACCTTGCTCCACTTTGGATTTTTCTTGCTGGTAGCACATTCTGGCCTTTCTGATAGCCTCATCCATTGTCTTAGGATTTAAAAATTCTATACGCTCTTTCATATGAGTCGGAAAACTACTTAGGAATATCTGCACCTTAGCTTTTTCATCTCTCAAGTAAGGTACATAACGCAATAATGATGTAAATTTAGTGATATATTCATCCATTGTCATTTGTCCTAACTTCAAATCATGGAATTCCTTTGATTTCTCATCGTAAATAATTTGGTTAAGTACTTATCCGTGAAATACTGCTGAAATGAATCCCAAGTTACATCTTGGTCATCTATATTACGGACATTTTTCACTTCCTCCCACCATAAGGTGGCTTTTCCCTTAGTTGATAAATAGCTAATATTGCCTTAAAATTACTACTGTATTCATATACTTGAAAATATTTATTCATATTAATCATCCATGCTTCAGCTACTTCCTCATCCACTCCATCAAACGTAGGGGGCTTGATTTTCCTGAATTCACCTTGAAGCTCTACCTGCTGCCTTTTTACTTCCTTCGGATATGATACATTATCAGATTCAGCTTCATTGAAACTTCTATTATTGTTACTATGTTGCAACCGACTCCTGTCCATTCTACTTGTATCATGATCTCTGGTATGCTGTTCCATTCTTTCCCTAAATTCTATGTCCGTACTGGGCTTTTCATTTTCTTGCTTTTTCTTATCGGAGAGACTTTTCAATATCCTCTCCTATTCTTGCATTAATCATGCATTATCATTTCACACCTTTTCCATTTCTTCTTGTATTTTCTGTACAGTATTTAAGAGGATACTAATTTGGTGATGTTGTTCCTCTAATAACTGACTTGTTTTCTAGTGTTGTTCTACCCCCAGTTGTATCGAAATTTATGGGTTTACTTCAGATTGGGGAGACCCAACACCTGGAGGTGGTTTTTGTGTCATTTTCCTCCTCATATTATCCTGTTAAACTCTTCCCTTTGATCTCTGTGCATTCATTAATACGAAACTTACAACGTTAGCTGACACTTGAGGGTCCCAACATTACAACACTGCTCTGATACCACTTGTAACATATGCCTTAATAATTTCAATCATAATTTACCATCCATAAATAAATAAATAAAATTTTTATCTAGTCATACTTAACTATTCAAACATCATTTTTAAGATAATTACACCATAATTATCTTTTCTTTTCATTCACTTATTGTATGGTCAAATCAACATATATAAGGATGATAAACATATCAATCATGGTACATGATTCCACTATCATACCTTATGCATTGTAACTATACCTTTGACCCTTCTTATAGATTATCAATTCCAATCTAAAGTTTTGGGTAATGCATATAGTTTTGGTTAACGTACCTTGTTTAAATTGGCAGAACGATAACATCTGTTTTATAAGTACACACATATTTTTTGGTATATGCGGTGGTTTGATTCCAAATCACCCTATTCAAGGCATCGAGCATGCAATCTTAAATTCAAGAGTTAAATTCTTAATTTCCATTAAGCATTTTCCACCATCTGCATTAAATGAAACTCGGAATAGGTTTTATGGTAAAAACTGTTGAATGGTTTACGTGGCGTCCTGAGCCACCATTCGATCTACCGCCTCATAATTTGCAAGGTTGAGATCTTCATGAGTCTTCTAGGGAACACAACCGCTTTTGTTACCCCCCAAACCCTTGATCTGGTTTTCATTTGCACTTCTTCTCTGTGAAAGAGTTGAGCTCTGCAACCCTTTTTCTTCACATGCCTTAGAGGCTACGACATAGTCATCTTTGTTTGGTCTATTGCAGAGTTGATATGTGAACATTGGAATTATGTTATCAAATCTTCAAATAGTAACTCCATCAATCGGCATGGAGACAAGGTTTTGTTTCAGTCCCGTTCATCTACTGGTGAACCCAAGAGCCCACTCAGCTAATTCACATAACATTTCAAGTTGCCAGTTGAATTTAAAGGTATTAATCCTGTTTACATACTCAGAATTACATTATATTTGTAGTAAAATATTTTCTTCCCAGTATTACTTGCTTGTAATCCTATTCGGAATTGTCTATATACATACTTACGATTTATTTTCATTGTTTACTGTGTAAGGTAGATTCTACCACCGCAAGCCCTGCAATGGCTCAGATACCTGTTGATTCCACCTTAACGGTTCTGCAAGGGTTTAAGAGTCTACTTCGCCTTGCTATATAACAGGTAGGTACTGTGAAGCCCTACCCAACATTATTCATGAATTCTCCAAATTTATAATTCTCGCCCTTGCAATTTGCAGGTGAGGTTTATCCTTTTTCTAGTCGACCCGCGACTACTGCTACTAGTTTACGCAGTCAATTTTTCCTTGTGAAGCTATGCTTCAAAGTACTATTGTATTGGGTTTACATTTATTAAAAAAATAACATAATTATCTTTCTTTTCAGTTACGAATTTTATATTCTTTTTGGGTGAGGAACGAGGGCTTTTCCCTGCGTTCGGACAGTGCCCTTCCATGGAAATGTAATTTAATTTTACAATCTTGTATATTTTTATTTCTCTGTTTAAGAATGAGGGTTTCATGCTGCATTCAATTAATGCCATTCCATGACGGTGAAATGTTTACAATGGTTTTTCTGATATGCGTATTGATAATTTTTTTAAAAAATCAATATAGTTTGTCATGTATCTCCGAGAATTTCTCGAGCCTCTGTAGCACTTGAATATATGTTCCTACTGTACTTAAGCTGGAAAATGAAATATCAGAGAATGATTTCCATTAATTAATATTTGGTTTACTTCCTCTCATACGGTTAGATAAATGGTGATGCTGAGAGTTTAGTAGAATTCTCCAATGTTGTTTAACTTTAATAGCTATGCCATAGATCAGTCCTATTGTGGAAACATAATTAGTACAATAAATTGTTGTCTCTTTTATTTGTAATAACACTAGGGTCTATCTGTGTTATCTATACTGAGTTTTTCCTTTGCTACAAAATGATATTTTCTGCAAGTTTTATCTCATTACTGAAGATTTCCTCTATTATTGTTACATACAGATTTGTAACTCTATTTAAGCAATATAATCAGGGTTACACTTTTCTTTTATATCTACTGTTTAGTTCTTTCAGTTCGACTGTATTTTTGTATTCAAATAATCCACAGAAAATTTCCAGACCATACTGTCCATGTAATATCATAGTATTAGAAGACAATCTACCTAGAACCTTCGTCAGAGGGATCGAGGTTTACAGTCCTCTACCTTTTTGTACTTAACTAGCTTGTACTTTTATATAGAATTTTCTATTAACTGTAACAACCATAAATAGATTTTACAGTAATATTTCAACTAAATATTCAGAATAAAAACCTTTCAAATTCCAAATATCAATTACAACAACAAAGTATACTTATCTGTTAGCTTCTCTCTGACTGATATTTTATTGTCTCCCATCTGCGAGTGAGGCTATTACGTCCTCCAACTCTCCCCCGTGATCCAAGTCTAGGACTCGTGGTGAAAAGGAAACTTGGAAGAGATCTCAGGACAATCTAGTTCAATCTCCAATTCGAGTATCCATAGAAAAACTGATTATTCCACTAGTACCACTAGTGCAAAATTTTCTCTCAGTACTTTCTTACTTTTTCCTTTAAAAAACAGGGAACCCCCAAACTTTATTGGGATTCCATCTTTATCCTTAGAGGTTGGGTAACTATTCCAACTGAATTCTGTTCAACCAATCCTCAGATCTTGAAATTTTTCACTATCAGTCTTTCACTTATGGAACTAATTCCATAATCAGTTTTCTTTTTATTATTCAAGAAATTAAATTTTTGTCCACAAAATTTCCTTTTCAATATAATTAAAATAATTGTTTGAAAAACTTATAATAATTAGCTTTAACAACTAGTTAAAAAATAAACCAGTGGTTACATTGGGAGCCAAGAAAGCCCCCAAACTACACCTAGTTCCTCAAACTCTGTCTCCTGTCAATTCCCTCCACTGCAATCGGGAGCAGAACAATGAATTTTATTCAACATCTTCTCCTTATTTCGACTCCTGTTCGAGGAAGACATTATGGTTATCTTGCACCCCTTCTTCACTAAGTGTAAGATGACATGGCAATAACTTTGACTTTGTGGAGAAAGTAGAACAGTTGGCCGAACACTTGAAGGACTGGCCCTCAGAAAGTTATCACACTGCTGATTGGGTGTTGGGTAGTGTTCCAATGTTACCAGGTATGTATTTCAAATTTATTATGATTGGAAATTAACTATATTGCATAGTTAGTGTAATTTTTATTTTTATAAATGATTTTTTTTAATCAAAAGAATCAGTAATTAGATAAGTTAATTGCTAAAGTTGTTATGTATATATATATTTTTAATCACATATGAGTAAGTGGGAAATTAAACTTTAAAATTCTTAATACATAATATTTTATTTTCAAGACCATACTCAAATGGTGTCAGGGTCAAATAGGATTTTTCTGTGGTGACAGTGAATACTATATGTTACTGGGTGGGTAAATAAATTGCTCTCTTCAAATTCTATTGGAAATTCTCTCTATGAAAGAGTGTTATTAGAAATTCTCCATATGAAGCATGGAATGATAAATTTCCTTTTATAGTTTTTGGTTGTGGTGCATATTTACATATTTAAAAAAAAATTAAGATTAAGTAGATAATAATGTTAATTTTTTTTTATTAGTTATAAATAATATAATTGGTTTTGTGACTATTTTTAATAAATTTGTTTTATTTAAATAGCTTAAAAAGGCTCCAAAATAAAAATTTTAATCTAAAGAAAAATAACCATTATTGAAAAATGAAGAATTTGACCCTTTTTTTCAATATTTTTAAAATTATGGGATTTCTTTACTTCTTTATCCTGCTTTGTATATTATTAAATTTTATTCATGATATTTCATCCTTCATCCTTTTTTGAGGGGTACAATTACAAGCCAACCATAAACATCAATCATACAGTTCAAGGGTTAAAATAACAAGTCAACCATAAACATCAATCAGATAGGTTGAAAGGTTGCGATAACCAACATTGCAGAAAGCTAATCAAGAGCTTCTGAAATCATTGGAAAACTAACTCTTCAAGTTCACCAGTTTCACCCGTATTTATTATGAAAAGAATTCATGTTAAATAGAAATAAAATTGATATTTTTTAATATCAAATTGTTCCTATCAGTATTCATGAGCCCAATTGGCCTTCTTCATATCAAAAATCGTTGGCCCAATTAGCCTCACTACCAACTCTTGGCATGATGGCCTGTCTTTTGGAAAACACATCTAATTTGAAGTTGGCCCCATACATTTTCCCCTTACTATCAACACGAGGCATCGGCATGAGCTTATTGAGAGGATGCTCAAAACTCTGCAAACCACCTGATGTAGAGCAAAAAAACCTGCAGATGATGCAAATGCAACATTAGTATAATTAAGAAGCAAAAATTAAATTACCACGCGTGATGTGTGAAACAACCAGAGGATAGATGAGCATTAATTAATTCAGCAGTCCGATATTTACCTCGGGGAAAAGTGGCAAAATATTTTCCACATCCTTCTTTCAGGACATGTGGGTCATCCGATAGGACAAGGCAACCATCAGCAGCAGTGCCCCAAAAGAAAGGCACTGAACCTTTAGCATCCTGGCAATAAAAATAATCTTTGATTCAAAATGCTAAGAAACCCACAATTTCAAGAAATGACTCTGCAAATCTGATGTCTGAAAAGACTTCTATGGGAGGAAAAAGGTGTTAATTGGCCATCTGATTCTAAATAAATTTCTTCCCCTTCCCACCTCAAAGAAATAAAAGAGAACAGATCCAATGGAAAATAATTAATGCTGAAATATTTTAGGTAAAATAGGAATGATGCCAGAGATGGGAAGTTTTCTTGAATACATTTGCAAAGGAATACAAATCCAGGTTAATGGGTACTGCAAAAATGTTGATATTACGAAACTGTTACCACTGAGGATGGAACCTGAAACCTATGATTGGAAAATTCGCCAAAAGACCACGAATTGGCTGGAAGTCCCTTGGGCCACAAGTTAATTTGAATGCTGAATTTATGTGCAGATTTTTCTGGAGGCGTTTAATTTGAATTTGTTAAATCTCTCTGTCAAAATGATCTCATCATAACTCATCTACGAATGTAAAGCTACTCCAAAAAAGAGAACAGATGGGAAGGAGTTTGTAGGGCCAACAGGTCCACCTGTCTCTCTAATGAAATGGAAAAACCTATGGATTAAATAAATGAGGTAGAGTCTTATATTTTCTCCACTGTCAATTTCACGATCAGGAAATATGATTCTGATGAAATGGGTACTAAAATTCCAGAGATGGATGAAAAAAATACTGGGAAGCCTCAGATTTATTTTATTATCTTGGCATGGCCAAGGAATGTAGCATGAAGGATTGAGGTTAAAGTGCATTGTAGCAGGTCAGAAAGAAAAAAATTAAGGGTTTATGTTCGATATTTTAATGGAAAATCTAAAAATAAAAGAAAAAAAGAAATGGAGGGATGAGAATGACAAGCGTATCACTGCGGTGAAGAAAACCTGGGAGGTGGAGTCGTAAAGAACGAAGACAAACTTTCCAGAGAGATCTCTAACGACCTGATCTGCAGGGTAGGGGCCCCGGTCTCTGAGAGTCCGATATGCTTCAATGACAATAGCCACTTCATTTGCACTTTTTTTCAGACCATATCGTTGCCTCAACATCACTACGCTGTTCAAGGTGCCCTCGAATATGTAGAATATGTCATCTACAACTCCGAAAGATCTGCCAAATTCAAGAATCGCCAACTATAAGATGATATAGTAATATCCCTAGACCAATGTGACCCCTGAAAGCATATTTCTCCTGGGTATAGGTTTTCCTTGGGTTGGCTCATAGGGTTCAAGTCCGTTGACATCATCCCTATTAGTCACCCCCAAACCATGGCTTGTATTGCCTCTGGGAAGGGAAAGACCACCTGGGATTCTCGGGGTTGTGGTAAGTAACCTAAAGACTCCCTTGAGTTTTGTAATCTCAACGCTTAAGCTGGTAAGACTCGTGTCTGTAATTTAGCCTCCCACAAAATTAATGAAGTTTCCACTGTATATCATGAGGGCAACTCTACCCAATTTTTCTACCTTACAGTCGAGTGGGAAGATGAGATTAACCAGAAATATGGTATACCAAATATTGATTTGGATGGTTGGAAGACTTTGGTGCTAGACCTACGACACTCTCACCGAATATCTTCTCAGTGTAATTTTTTTTTTCATTTGTATTAGACGATGAAGAACCTCTTGGTTAAAGCTTTGGAGCATATCCCTTCTATCTTTCCTTCATCTTCTTATAGGTTCCTAGATTACAGTAAATATTTCTAGCAGATTCAATTTCAACTCCGAAAGCAGAATGGTCGCCTCAGTCGCATCTAACAAACATATTCTATGCATCCTAAATACATAAATTCCAGGTTCAAGTGCGAAGGATCCTACGCATGTTTATTTAGCTGGTGATGAGTAGTTTGATTTTTTATTCCTTTTTTGACTTTTCTTGGATGTAACAATTTCATACTCTTTAGTATTTTTACAGTTATCTAGAATCTAGGAAGTATAAGGAAACTCAAACGTATTTAGCTTGGTTTGATGGACTTATAATATTTTTATTTTGGATGGCTTATCATGTCGTTAGGTGGCCAACAAACCCGGTTTCCCTCTAGGTAGGTTGAGGCCACCTAAAAATTTGGACTTTGGATGTAACTTTCCATTTTTTTACAAACAATGAATAGAAAGGTCCTACCAAGATTACAAAAAAAAAAAAACTTAGATATTATTTGTTATTTATTTTTAGTTTTTACATATGACATGTGAATGTTACATTAGCTTAAGCATCTCCCCCATACTACATTGTAGAATATACCTCTAGGTATAATGAAAACAAGTTTGATTAGTATAATATTATTTTTTGTATATATTAGAGTATTTTTTGAAATGAATAGATTAATGATTTCAATACCTTCATGTGTAATATAATTTGAAAATTACTAGTTCTGGATTTCTACGAGCTAATGCTTCAGTGTTGTTCCTAAGCTATTTCTTTAAAATGAATTTTAATGTTCTTTGTAGAAATTATATTTGATCTATTTTTGTTTTTTCGATATCGGTGCATATCATATGTTATATCAAGGTGGTAGTATATTTCACTACAACATGGTGTGGAGCTTGTTGAATCATCAAATAAGTCTTTTCCATGGAAATACTCATTAATATTTTTCTTGATGGTTAAAGTGAATATATATATATATTAAATGTTGTCAAAATGGTCCTAAAATATAAGCATTTATTTTGTTGAATCATCAATAAGTCATTGCCATGGACATACTCATAAATATTTTTCTTGATGGTTGAAGTGAATATATATATATATGGAATTGTAAATGTTGTCAAAATGGTCCTAAAGCCTAAGCATTGCTTTGATATATTGAGAATTTTATTTTGTTTGCAATATGTGAACAATTAACATGTGATAATTCTCTACAAAGATTGTTCAAAATGGTTCATTATATAATTTGTCATCTATCTCAATACTTTTGGGTAGAAAAATTGGAGGTATTAGTTGATAGGGCCCATTTTAGTGTTAAGTCCCAATTTAGAGTTATGGTTTTAAAACCTTCCAAATTCATTTTGGGGGTAAAACAATTAGTAACATAGCTTGTAGCCCCTTAACATTAGCAAAGGCCATGATGCAAAAATCATCTCATTCAATGTTTGCGTTTGAAATTTATGTCTCTCTCAAGTTGACCAACATTTTTGACCATTGTGTTACCAACTGCATGTCATGTTAGCCCCCATTAACTACAAGAGGGTATATTCATGTGTGGAAGCTTCAAAACATCAATACTAATGAAGGATTAAAGCATGTAAAAAACCTAAACTTTGTTAAAGCTCGCATTATGTTAGATATTAGACCACTAATAGGAGAGGGGGGTCATTTCTTTTAGCATTGTAATTCTAAAGCTAAGTAGAGAATATAAGAGTGGAATTTGAGAACACAATTAGGGAGGAAGAAGATTATATAGCAATGATTCAAACCACAATGTGAAATATGTCTCCAGAGTGAGTTACCACTTCTTTGTACTTGCATATCATAAGTAAAGAAAAGAAATAAAAGCATAAGTCTCACCTTTTAGTTTGGTTTTATTCTATATTGAGTTTCATAAGACACATGTTGTTGGAGAAGTAAATCCCCTCTATGGACAGAGGTGATCCCTACTAGCGCAGATCGGGTCTAGCAACAACTGAATCACGCTAAGACACAGGTTCCTAGTTACAAAAGACCAAGATGTGACAAGAAGCCTACCTTAAGTCCCATCCTGATGTTTCTTGTAGAGAAGATGGCTCTACCATCCTTTTCTTGGCATATCACAATTCTCCCGCCTAGCACATTCGAAACACCTGCATGTACATGAAGAAACAACAACACACAAGCGTAAAACCTAATACATGCAACCATATATCAGTCAGAGAAGATATAATTCATAACATAAGACATGAACATATGAATGGAACCATAATCAAAGTCATTTATTATTAATCACAACAAAATAAAGATACAACCTAAGCTTTGATGCTGGATCTTCCTTCAGCGGGTCAACAGCGGAGCACATCTCGATGAAGCTCGTCGAGATGGGACAACGCTCTCTCTCTTCGGCTATCTGACGATAGTCTCCTTACTACTGATTCAGATCTATTTAGGCTAGCTTGCAAAAGGAAAATGACAAGCTTATATAGATGGTGGAAGGCGATTTGGGATAACTACAATGGTGGGATTGGCCCTATCCTCAAGGAAGCTTCCATGATAGGTGGAAAACCACTTCCCCTACATGGAGATTCGGAGCCAAACCTCCCAGATCATTTTATAGACTCGTTCATGAGTTGTTTGGAATCAAACTTCTGTTATTTATTTTTAAAAACAATCCTTATTAAGCTTGGCACAAGTAATACACTGGGACAGAGCACTAGTTGGCGCACCCTCTTTGGTGAATTTCTCCCATTGGCGTGAGGGCTGAACTGGCTAGTCGCACCAAGGCCAAAAGGTCTATTTTTATGGATTTTCATAGGAAACTATGTTCAAAGGAATGATTTTCCTTGTCAAGGGGGATGCCATGAAAGTGGTTTCAGGTCATGTCACTGCTCACAGGTCACGGAATAGGCCCTCCAATGTGCAGGACGGGGGATTGCAGGGACAGTGAAAAATTACTGTGTAACAGATGCCCCTTAAAGCATGAGACCCAAGAGAGAGAGAGGGGTGAAATACTTTACGAGAATGTGTCTAACTAAAAACACTGCCATCGGAAAACCTGCGTAGACAAGTGCAACTGATATCTCAAATACATGATATGTGGTATGGGCATAGCCATCCATAATAGAGTATACAATAATCAAGATCTAAGGCATGGACGTAGCCATCTAGTGAGGATTGATAAATAGAATCAGGTATGATCGTAGCCATCCAATCAACGAGTCATGCAGCCAATCATAATAATACAAAAAATCTACAACCTGGATTCTACCAGAAAAAATCCAGGGTCTTGGACTCCATCTCGACTCAAACAGAGTGCAGGTTCAAGCATGTGAATAAGTGAGCTGAATTTTAACATGCAAGAACATCGCTTGATTACCAGCCAATGATGAAAGCTGTTAACAGACGCGAGAGGAACTACCAATAATGACAATGGCCCTCAAGGTACTATAGGTACAATCCATAGAATGTGAACAGTAAGCTGGCATCAAACACCCGCAGAATCATCCGATCACAGGCCAATGATGAAATCTTTACATCGAATGGGAAGAACCTGCCATTGAGGCATGCAGGCTCTAAGGTACCAGAAAGGAGTCTCTAGATCTGCTTCTTGGATAATGAGCTTAAGTCGACAATAAGTGACCTTGATCGAAGGTGGGCCATAGTGTTTCCCACATCATTGACGCGAGATAGAGGAATATAATGTTTGTGAATCAGGATCATATGAGAATCAGAGGAAGGTTAAAACTACAGAGGTCAACTTATCTTGAACATATCGGGAGCACGACAGTGGATCTGGCAGTATTTGACATCAAAATATCAGAGGTCATGATGATGAGGCAAAAAGCAAATGAGAGGTCAAAATGGATTACCTGAACCCACGGAGGCAAGTAAAAATTGAGATGAGATGTCACCAACCCGACAGGAATGCAGACAAGTGTCATGTTCAAGAGTGACATACTGTTGACACGACGATGATACTGGTTCCATTTTTTCCCCACCATTTCTAGCAAGTACCCCAATTATTTTTTAGAACAATCTTGAAGGGGATAGCATATACTTGTGATATAATTTCGTCCTTCGGACGAATCCATCCTAGTACATTTAATGAGCCCTAGGAAGGAGGAACTCAAATATCATCATTACAACTGAATCCGATGTCATCAGGTTTTAACGAGTCTGACAAAGGAAGAACTCAGCGTCTTTTCATGTTTAGAGAGTTTGAAAAGACAGTGGAAAAGTAAACTCCAGCAGTCCCTTTTCATAAATAGTTCCTCTGATCTGAAAAGGTAGAAAACTGTGTCTGAGAAAGCCTCCTAGTCGCGATAGGCTAAGGTATTCCATTTTCATAAATAATCTATCCCAACCCAAAAAAGGGTTAAACGTATACTGGGTAGATGTCGTTTCACAGCCAATTTAATGAGATCCAAACAACAAGTGACTCGACAATCTTTTCAGTTTTGGAGAGTCAGAAAAGAGCTGAAAGATGACTCCTCCTGGAGGAACCAGTGGTGTAAAGGGAAGCAAGTAGTTCCAGTAATGGTGGAACTGCTCAGAAAAAGTAAAGGTTAAGAGGTTGGCTAACAATACGACTCATCGCAGCATTTCCTCAGGAATAGGTAAAACAACCAAGTGAAGGCATATGATCGGCCAAGCAGATAGTGACGATGGAGTGAGAAAACAAAGGCTCATCTGGAAAAAAGGGCTGATAAAATGGCAATCACAAGAGGTAAAATAGGAATGGTTTCATTTTTACACAAGCTTGAAATCAAGAAAATCTGCTTGCAGTTGGTTTCATTTTTACACAAGCTTGAAACAAAGATAAACTATGCTTGAAACCGGTTTCATTTTTACACAAGATTGAAACGGAAGCAAAAACTGCTTGAAAAATTTAGCATGCCCCCAGCATGGTGACTCAATTCGAGGTACATGCCCCCCCAAGCTTCAGTCCATATGAAAGGCATATGGAGTGAAGGTTCAAATTACAAGATCAAGAGAAAGACTTGACTAGGATTTTCCGAGATCTTATCAAAGACTCGAATTTAACAGGAAAGTGTTTCATTGTTTTAACGAGGTTGACACATTAAAAGAACTATCCTAATGTGACCTTGTTTTATTTTTTAACGAGGTTGATACAGAAGACAAACTATCCTTGGGACACCTTGTTTCATTTTTTAAGGAGCTGGCACAAGAAAACAAACTTTGCTCTGACGACCTTGTTTCATTTTTTAAGGAGATTGACACAAGAAAATGAACTCTGCTCCGAAGAGCTTGTTTCATTTTTTAAAGAGCTTGACACAAGAAAACAAACTTTGCTCCACCAACCTTGTTTCATTTTTTAAGGAGCTTGACACAATAAAATGAACTATGCTTCGAAGAGCTTGTTTCATTTTTTAAGGAGCTTGACATAAGAAAATGAACTCTGCTCCGACGACAAATCATCATGATGAATAAGAAGTCATTGATTCCAAGATTTTTCCATCCGATGGAAGGAAAACATCTTGGAAGTTTGGACCCAATGTCCCCAGCACACAATGTACGATGACACTATCACTAAGTACAGGCATGGAGTAGGTAGCCACATAGTTGACCTGCAGTGGGGCAGATACAACGGGTGGATAAAAAATAGGAAGGGATGATGGCAGGCCAGTTGCCATATCAAGACCAAAGAACGAAAGTTGATCAATGGTCACGATCTATCCTTCATGTGGAAAACATACCACACGAAAAAGGGAGGAGACAAGTGCTCCCATGGCATAGGTGTAATCACACCCCAAGAGCAGATTGAAATCCAAGGGACCTAGAACAACCATCATGTCCATGTGGATGGTTTTACCTCCCAAAGTAACAGGTAACCTTGGAAGGATCCCTAATGGTTGACTAGTTCTTCTGTTAAATGCCAACATATTCTGCATAACAGGCACAAGCGGCAGTGAACCGAAAGCTTGCCAAGTAGTTGAGGATAAAATAATAACAAACACACCTTCGTCTATAATGGTGTTGGGTACGACCAGACCAGAGGTCTGTACCATTATCTCAAAAGGCACATAAGACGGAAGGCGGTATCCTGAAAATCGACTCCAATCAAAGGAAGCGACCAAACTATTTGGAGGGTTTACCATCGAACCGAGAAGTTCTTCCCTTGGTGTTATAGAAGAAGAAGGAGAATCTTCCATGACCTCCATCACAGAGTCGGGAAGGGTATCCTCTGGGACCTCCATCATGGGAGTTGGAGGAGAAACTTCTTGAGATACAGGGACAGGAGAATCTTTCTCCAAATCCAAGGAATCTGAAGAAACAAGAAGAACATGAGGGGTGTGAGATCCACTGTCAATGGAAAAGACCTGGTGCACTGTAGACGGGGCTAGCTCAACTGATCCCATGACCAATGGTTGGTCAAGAACGGATTCCTGAATTTGAATTTCCAGGGGAGCGAGATTGACCAAGGATGACTCTTGACCAATCGTAGGATCAGCTGGTGGAGGACTCAAAGAAAACTGATTATAACCAGCTGGAAGGCATGGTGTAGAACTATTTAATTTGTCCAAAACTTGTTTGGCTTCATCCATATATGGACAAAGGTGAATGGCATGGTGCGCTTCAGACAACTTACAGGGATTGGTGAGCTTACCCTACCTCTTAAGTGTTTTACTAGCACTAACTGAAGACGTGCCCCCAACCTAACTCTTGGAAGCCAAAGGCAATCATGGATGACCGTTGGACCATGCTTCGAGCACCTCGAGAATGCTAGGGCAATCTTGAAGAAGATGGTTTCCCTGGCACAACATGAAAGGGAACTTGAATTTCCGTGGAGGGTTGGAAGGTTCAACGAGAAGAGATGTTTTAGAAGCAGTAGTTGTAGCTTTACCCTCTCTCTTATCAGACTTCTTCTTCTTTGTCTTCTTCTTCTTATTCTTAGCCACCTGGTTACTCGAATCCAGACTTTCACTAGGTGAAGTAGAAGAGGAGGGCGCAGAAATAGGCGAAGAAGGGGAGAGGTCCACCTTGGAATCAACATGGCATTGTTCAGGCAGAGGAACTGATTGAATAGTGTACAGGACATTCGGGACCACATAGGTTGAAAACAACCAAAAAGGCAACCCAACAGTCAACCCAGGAAGGGACAATGTTGACATGTAAGGAGCACCAACATTCCCAAAATGTGGAAACGGACCAGGATTCCCTTCAGAGGGTATTCCTTGGTTGGTGAACTCCATGAAATTTTCCATTAGAAACAACTCAAAACAACACCCTAAGGAAACTAACTTTAACCAGGAATATTTTGTGGGCAGTTAATTTTTAAAACATTGAAACCAGACTCTACCGTTTCATATTTTAAGAGTCAAGAAACGAGTAAAAGATGACTCTATATCTTTCAGTTTGGAAACAAGCATGAAAGGACAAGCACTTGATGATCCTTTCAAATTTAATGAGTCAGAAAAGATCAAAATGACTACTCTGGAACTCTAGGAAAAAGGGTGTACCAGATATCCGTGAATTTCAATATACACCTTGGTTTCAAAATGAAAGATAAATCAACCAAGGACTTGACATACGTGCAGGCAATCTCCCCGAATGTTGTGTCTGGAGTATCACAGGTATAAGGCGGCAAAATTGGCTTCCTACGGATAAAGGATAGCAACCTAGTGGGGTGTCCCTTTATATACGCGATGGTACAGGGAGCACAAGTATGTACTAGTGTTGTCTAAAGCCAAGAGGCGAACGAAAGCTACTAGGTTTAACGACATCGGAACATGTCACTAGCCTAGACCTCTAA
Source organism: Pinus albicaulis (assembly GCA_034641835.2). NCBI lineage: Eukaryota > Viridiplantae > Streptophyta > Pinopsida > Pinales > Pinaceae > Pinus > Pinus albicaulis. Next base: position 313,775 of record JAXQQM020089259.1, read on the forward strand.
ATATTTTGTTAATGTTTCAATGTTTCCTTAAGGTAAATTTCATAAATTTTAGAGTTAATCTTCAATTATGTTTCAATTTTCAGGCCCTATCAAATGTTATGTATCAAAAATCCCCTAAGTGCACACTACATGCGACAATATATCACTTTGTTCGATGAATAGCTAACTACGGGAAGGTTGAGAGCTTTCACATAATAACAAAATGATCACAAAATAACCACTAGTGTCTCTAATGCATGCTAATGCAACTAAAAGCTTTTCCTTTAGAGTTATATAACACTAATAATGCAGAAAAAATTTCAATTTACATTAACTAAGAAAAAACATAAGAATTGCTTTTTTGTATTTTCAATGTGTTAAGAGAAAAAATGCACTAAAAAAAATGAAAAATAATGAAAAGAACAATTTCAGAAGTGATAGAAAAAGAGTAAAGACAAACAAGTTCACTCAATGCAAAACACACAATCAGACCTCAAACTGATGGAGAAATGCCTCAAATCAAAGAGGAATCCCAAATACTCAAACGAACCCTGTAATCTAGGCTCGAAACGAGACAAAGAAAAACTCGAATGAGAATGAAAGTAATCATTCAAATAGCGCAATAAAATAATGGAGAACCACCAAATGAATGCAAAGAAGCAACAATGAAATGGACTGATCAAACGGAAACCAAAAACTCCCACGGGAGGCTCAGCACACTATAGCACCTAGATGCCCTAGGGCTAGAATGTAAAACCGATATTAGAGGGCAAACAACCGGAGGATAGAGGTAACACACAGTCAACCAAGGCTTCAAGACAGTCAAGCAGCCGAAAAAAAGACACAAAAACCAAAAATAAAGCTTAGAAAGCTCAGAAAGGAGCAAACCCTAACACCACACAAGATTGGCGCGACTGCCTAGCTGCAATTAGCACCAGAACAGGATTGGCATGGGGGCTGAACTAGCAACAAGTGCCAGTTGGCATGACTATTAGGGAAAAACTGCACTAGTCGAGTTTACTAAGGAAAAAAATAAAAAAGAGAAAACAGGGAGCAAATCAGGTATGCTGAGGCTAAACAGAGGTTTAACACTAGAAAAGGGTGAACTAGAAGAGCTGATCAAGAAGACAAGACCAAAATCAACCAAAAATACAAGACAACCTCCAATCAATGTATCCCCAACGGAGTCGCCAGTTTGTTGGAGAGGTAAATCCCCTCTGCGGACAGAGGCGATCCCTACTAGCCCAAATCGGGTCTAGCAACAACCAAGTCACGCTAAGATGTAGGTCTATTTTTAGGGCTTTTCATAGGAAACTATCTTTAGAGGAATGATTGTCCTTGTCAAGGGGGATGCCATGAAAGTGGTTTCAGGTCATGCCACTGCTCATAGGTCATGGAATAGGCCCTCCAATGTGCGGGACGGGGGATTGCAGAGACAGTGACAAATTACTGTGTAACACATGTTATGCTCATTTATGTGATTGACTTTTTTTTTCATTTTCATATTTTAGTTATTTCCATAAAATAAATTGCATAATAAATTATTTCATAGTATTACAACATTTATTGTGATGAACTATTCAAGTGGAAATTCCACAACAATTTGGAGATCATAAGGACATTTTCTAGTGAAATGACTTAATAGCAAAGAAAATTGTAAGGATCCAAAACTATAAAAAACTTGATGCCAACCATATGATGTTTGGTGTTGTTTGTGTAAAAATGTTCAAATTTCCATGGTTTTTATATATAGATTCTAGAAAAATTGGGTGATTTTCGGAACATGTTATTTTTATCCTATAGAATAATGTGTATTGACAAAAAAAAAAAATGTAAAGAAAATGTAAAGGAAAAATTGTAAGAAAAATCGTAAACAGAATTTAGCCACTAAAATGTTTATTGAAAAATGAAATAAAATTGCATGTTTTTAATTATGCTATTAGATGAGACTATTTTAATTTAATTATCAATAATTATATTCTTAGTAGTATAAGCAACTCAAAGATTGAGATTTATATCCAAAGTAGTAATGTATGTATTTCTCTTTTAATTAAATATATTAATTAAAAAAAATTAATGAAGTGAGTTATGGGTTTTTGGACGAGGTGTTGATAAACCATGGTATTGGCCCATGGCATTATAGACTTGTAAAGTGAACTAGTTTTGATGTTTCTTATGAAATTACCGACCATTTAATTTATATGGTTGAGCTATAAGCTAGTTATTAGGTGGATGGTAGGGATTTATCTTCAAAAGAATATTTCAATATATTCTTAGTAATATACATAAACCAAAAGTTGGAATTATCTCCAAAGTAGTTATGCCCTTTTTTATTTTTTTAATTAAATTGATTAAATAAAAAAAATATTATCCAAATAAATGTCATATGAAATGAGATATATTTTTTTGGGCATGTAGTACTGATGATAAACCGTGGTAGCGGCTTATGATGTTTTTTTTTTTAAATATATAAATGTTTAATTTATATATTAATTCTTTTTATCATTAATAGTAATAATAATTTAATAAATGTATAAACTAGATGTATTTTTTAATTTTAAGAATGCTAAATGTATTGTAAGTAAGTGTTTTGATGTTTATTAGTGTTTACCAACCATTTAATTTATATGATTATACTAGTTATCATTTTTCATAACATTTATGTTCAAAATTAAAAAAAAAAACACACATCTTAATATTAATTATTTAACCTTTATCATATAAAAGTCACTCATTTAAAACACATAATAGCTTTACATTAGCTATCATTTCTCCTCACATTTAAATTCAAGATTCAAAAATTTTACCCATCTTAACATTTATTATTTAACTTTTTTTCATATAAAAGTCACTCGTTAATATTTATTATTTAACCTTTTTCATATAAAAGTCACCCATTAAAAACTTATAAGTTTTACTTTCCAACTAACAAATTAAAAAAAAAAAAAAACATGAATCATTTAATGACATTTCTTTCCATCAATAAAAAAAATTACTAATTACTCATTAATATTTATTGTTTAATCTTTTTTCATATAAAAATCACCCATTAAAAATTTAAGTTTTACTTTCCAACTAACAAATCTTAAAACACCATTAATCATTTAATGAAATTTCTTTCCATCCATTAAAAAAAAAAAAAATTACTAATTACATATAACATATAATGTAAATATTGCAATTAAACAATGCTACCGAACTTTTTCTTTAAAAAGGTAGCGAAATCTTATAATAATTTGTAAATAAAACCTCCCTTATATAAAGTATCAATGTGACAAAAATATGTTAAAAGAAAATTTTTTATCATAATAATTAATTATGATTTGAAAATTTCAAATTTATGTAACCATAAATTTTCACATTCCTATACGACCATAATTAGTTATAACTCCAAAATTTCAAATTTGTATAACCGTAAAATTTCACACTCCTGTAGAACCATATACGTTAACGAAAATACTCAAATACACTGTAAATAATTTATTTATTTAATATATTTTATTATTAATAAATGTATATATAAATTTTAAATGCATAAAAGATTGTTATTTTCAAAAATATCAATAATAATGAAAATGAAAATATATCAGGAAAAAATGATTTTAAATAAAAATCATGTTTGGAGATGGTTAACGGTTTGGTTTCTGAAACTATGTATATTATTCGATGTGTTTGTAGATGGGAACAGTTTGGTTAATGACAATAAAACATAAATGTGGGTGTCGCCGACAAGCACAGCGTTCAATGGATCGAAACACTAGATAAGAGAGATTGTAGTAAACAAAGTGGCATAGGAGTTTCACATCAAAAATTGAAAACATATAATACATTAATAACAGAGTGAAATTAAAAATATCCTAGTTTGCAGTTAAATTGGATATATAGATTAATTTTCATAGTTGAATTTGAAACATGCAGCGAACCAACAAAGCCAACAGTTAAAGTTCAATTAACTCACTATTTTGATGATCGAAATGAAAAACAACAAGAAATTATAAATAAAACTTCTATACTAAATCAAAAAGAGTGCATGTAATTTTTATAAATAAATAATATTTACAGAATAATAAAATGAAATTGTAAAAATCATTTTATCTATATTTAAATTTATATTATATATATATATAGATTATAAGAACAAATTATTGCTTTTTGCATGCACGAATCATATTGTTATCTGTCAGTTACTCATATATTAGTGTTAAGCAACATATACAACTTATATATTACTATTAACCAATAGAGGTTATTGATTCAGCGTATTGCCACTTGAAGCTAATATCGTATGCCGCCGGAAGAAAAGATCGACCTGAAGAGAAGATCGCATACCACCGGAAGAGAGGATCGTATGCAAGCTAAAGAGAAGATCGTATTGGTGAAATGGAATTGGAAAAAAGAATATAGAAATGGTTTCACATGAATGTAAGAGGTACAATGTAGCAGGATATAATTGATTCTTTATGAATTGAGCTGGCTGTGATAGCGATGGGGGCGGAATCAGGTAAGTAAATTTTCATTTTCACTCTCATTCCCATTTCTTGTTGGTGTGTGGGTTTCTGTGTTCTCGGCTTTCCGTCCACTTTGAGATATTCTTTGAGAATAGAAGGATATAATAGGAGAATAATAAATAGTGTTGTGGTAAAATGGGTTTTTTGGAAATTTGCAAAAGTGATAAACTAGTAAGGTATGGGAGTAAGAAAAATGGATGTGGGTGCGAGTGTGTGAATAAGAAGGATCCCAAATTTATATACACATAGGGGAGTTTGTATAACAACACGGGACAAGGGGTATATGGCATTTATTCTAGAGGACTCAATATCAATTTGGAAAATTGCTACCCGTATGGAGAGCACAAAAACCTAGTCCCTACAATAGAACTTAAGGGCATTCTGGAAGCCATCAGGCATATCAAATTACGTCATCCTGCGCGGGCTCGCATTGACATCTTCACAGACTGTGAGTTTTCACTGGTGCATCTAGTGAACATGGTCGATGGGAAGGAGGGTCTGGAGATGTACAACAATTTGGGTGGTGCCATTTTGAGGGAGATCAAGGAGGACCAGAAATGGTTAGCCAAATTTTCTCTTCACAAGGTGAAGGTGCACTCAGGTGTCAAAGGCAACCAAGTGGCCGACCAGTATGCTAAATTGGGAGCCAAGAAAGCCCCCAAACTAAACCTAGTTCCTCAGACTCTGTCTCCTGTCAATTCTCTCCACTGCAATCGGGAGCAGAACAATGAATTTTATTCAACATCTTCCCCTTCTTTCGACTCCTACACGAGGAATACATCACGGCTCTCTTGCACTCCTTCTTCACTAAGTGTAAGATGACATGGTGATAAATTTGACTTTGTAGAGAAAGTAGAACAGTTGGTCGAACACTTGAACGACTGGCCTACGGAAAGTTATCACACTACTGATTGGGTGTTGGGTAGTGCACCAACCTTACCAAGTATGTATTTCAAATTTATTATTATTGGAAATTAACTATATTTCATAATTAGTGTAATTGTTATTTTTATAAATGTTTTTTTTAATCAAAAGAATCAGTTAATTGTTATTATTATCATTTTTAAGTTGTTATGTATATACATATTTTTTAAGCACATATGAGTAAGTGGGAAGTTCAACTTTAAATTTCTTAATACATAATATTGTATTTTCACAAAATTTATAAAATTGCTTTAAAAAATTATATAATACTTTTTAATTTTATTATATTATACAACTTCAAATTATTTTATTGATATGATTCTTTTAAATTTTAAATAAAATTTAATGGTAAATTTAAAAAATAAATTAGTAAAAATACTTTTGCAACATACACCGATAACTTCACATGGAAATGTAAGGAGTTAATTTTTTTTTATACAAGTTACCCATGGGTAACTATCCATTCACTACAAGTATTCCTTACTCTTCATTACATAGAATGTTTACTAGTTCATGATGTAACTTTAGAATAAGAATAGTTAGCTCCTTCACCATTACCAACGTCTATTACAATACATTAACATAATACTGTATGATGTAACCTTCCATTCATTTCATTATTCATGTAGTCATCACATACTTGGCATTATGAACATCATAACAAGAAACGAATCAACATCATCATCTTGACACAATAATCAATCACATCATTGAACGCCAATATACCCTGGAAACCCCGTAGGGTGAAAACCAACAAACATTAATTTTATTATTAAACGCTCGCAAGGGTGATCAACCCTCACTCAATGGCTTATAAGGGAGACCATCCCTTAACCATTGTTTATAAATATTACAAGGAAATATACAAATATCTAGCTTAAAGCCATTACAATAAATATGATACCATTTACCCTCTGGTCTTCATATCTTCATATCTTGTTGGTATGGATGTACCTACAATGGTCCATCGTGCACTGGATCATCCGGTAGTTTGTACTCATCTGCATGAACCATAATCATTTACCTCCCACCAAGTTAAGCATAATATTTTCTTTATACATATCACCATCATACCCTGCTAATGTTACCTTCAAAATACATTGATGTCAAGATTCATAAAGTATAATAAACATTTCACATATCTATATTATAGTAGTTTCTCCATCTACGCATGTATATTCATGACATGCGAGTAAAGTAACTTGAAATTATCTTTTTAACAACACATACCTCATATGTGCTGGTTATAAGTCATCACATTAACTAATGTTTCCGTCCCATAAGCACTGCAAGACAATAGCTACATCTCCCCAGCATACATTTAAAATAAACTGATACTTAGTTGTGATACTCGTGCATGCGATTTACATGATTTAATAAAAAATAGCTAACCCTTGAGCTATTACTTTTAGTATATGGAATGCAATCTAAAAAATGTTTCTCCCATGCATGCAAAGGCATATAGATTCCAAAAGAGTCTCCAAAGAAGCATGTAGCTTCCTTCACAAGTCTTCCCAAAGGAAATCTCAACGCTAGTGAGCATGTAAACATATGTTTTATTTTTGCAAAACTATGCAATTAAGAATATAAATACATGTCTTCTTTTGCAAAGATTATACTAAACAATCATTTCCAATATAGTTTAGCACCACATGCTATTTTTCCCATCTACAAATATTTATATTATTTCCAATGAAAGTTATTACTTATGTTGCATGCCTAAGCATGATCTTCTTCCAAAAGGAATTAGCATCATAATCATGGTAATATAAAAGTAATCCCACAGTTTTCTCATCTAAAGAAATTAAAACTGAATAGTACTTTATCCGAGGATTTATTAAATAACTAATCTTTACCAACACCATGGTAATCTATTTATGGATTTCTGAATAACTAATATTCACAAACACCATGGTAATCTACCCATGGTTTTATGAAATAATTAATCTCTATCAACACCATGGTAAATTACCCATGGATTTATTAATTCATTAATCTCTACCACTATCATGGTAAACTATTCATGGATTTATGAAACTATCCATGGATTGATTAATTCATTACTAATTACAACATGGTTAATGAATATAAATGTGAGAAAAATTCTCTTTTATTCTTCATCACACATGAAGATATTTCAAGAGTTACCCTCTTTAATCTAATCAAAAAAGTCTCTTTAAAAAATAAAGTACCATATCTAACCCTTATTTGGGCATAAGAGCTAGATAGACCTTTTTAAAATAATAACAAAGTTAACATGTAACCTATGCAAACCCTTGCAAAGGAATTAACACAGTGGACTTATCTTATACTCACAAGATAAATACATTCTTTTAGTCAACAGTGAATTTTTTTCAATCAAATCCCAATAAACTAATGAAATACCATTTTCTTGGTATACGTAACTTATCTCAAGAAATTTGAGAAAGATCATTAGTATTTTTTCTATTTTCTAATAATATTTTTGTAGAAAAAATATATGATATATAATCTTTATTTATATATTTCCGCTCACAAAAAAAATATTATATAATAAAGAAATTTAGCCAAAATTACTTATCTTACCAGTTAACTCTTATCGAGTCAACTCTTATCAAAGAAAAGGAATGGAAACGGCTGAATCTTGTAATTTGGAGATCAAAGCGAGAATTAAAGATGAGATTGTTGAGCTCGAGGAATTGCCAACCGATATAAAAACTATGCCAAATTCAGTAAGTGGGGAGCAAAGATACCAAGTACCAGATCAGTCAGAACACAGTCAGCAATGCATTTACAGCGATGTGGGAACTATTTGTAGTAAAGTGAGGTAGCCTATTTCTTTAAATGATGACCTTGAGGTAGCATATGCTTGTGATATAAGTTCGTCCTTCGGACGAATCCATCCTAATACATTTAACGAGCCCTAGGAAGGAGGAACTCAAATATCATCATTATAACTGAATCCGATGTCATCAGGTTTTAACGAGTCTGACAAAGGAAGAACTCAGCATCTTTTCATGTTTAGAGAGTTTGAAAAGATAGTGGAAAAGTAAAATCCAAAAGTACCTTTTCATAAATAGTTCCTCAAATCTGAAAAGGTAGAAAATTGTGTCTGAGAAAGCCTCCTAGTTGCGATAGGCTAGAGTATTCCTTTTTCGTAAATAATCTATCCCAGCTCAAAAATGGGGTAAACGTATACTGGGTAGATGTCGTTTCACAACCAATTTAACGAGATCCAAATGACAAGCGACTCGGCAATCTTTACAGTTTTAGAGAGTCAGAAAAGAGCTAAGAGATGACTCCTCCTAGAGGAACCAGTGGTGTAAAGGGAAGCAACTGGTTCCGGTAATGGTGGAACTTCTCAGAATAAGTAAAGGTTAAGAGGCTAGCTAAAAAGACCACTCATCGCAGTGGTTCCTCAGGAATGGGTAAAAAAACCAAGTGAAGGCATATGATCAGCCAAGCATAGTGACGATGGAGTGAGAAAACCACGGTTCATCTGGCAAAAAGGGCTGATAAAATGGCAATCACAAGAGGTAAAATAGGAATGGTTTCATTTTTACACAAGCTTGAAATCAAGAAACTCTTCTTGCAGTTGGTTTCATTTTTACACAACCTTGAAACAAAGATAAACTATGCTTGAAACCGGTTTCATTTTTACACAAGCTTGAAACGGAAACAAAATATGCTTGAAAAAGTTAGCATGCCCCCAGCATGGTGACTCAATTCGAGGTACATGCCCCCCCAAGCTTCAATCCATATGAAAGGTATATGGAGTGAAGGTTCAAATTACAAGATCAAGAGAAAGACTCGGCTAGGATTTTACGACATCTTATCAAAGACTCGAATTGAACAGGAAAGTGTTTCATTGTTTTAACGAGGTTGACACATTAAAAGAACTATCCTCATGTGACCTTGTTTTATTTTTTAACGAGGTTGATACAGAAGACAAAATATCCTTGGGACACATTGTTTCATTTTTTAAGGAGCTTGACACAAGAAAACGAACTTTGCTTTAACAACCTTGTTTCATTTTTTAAGGAGATTGACACAAGAAAACAAACTCTGCTTCAAAGAGCTTGTTTCATTTTTTAAGGAGCTTGACACAAGAAAACGAACTCTGCTCCTCCAACTTTGTTTCATTTTTTAAGTAGCTTGACACAAGAAAATGAACTATGCTTCGAAGAGCTTGTTTCATTTATTAAGGAGCTTGACACAAGAAAATTAACTCTTCTCTGACGACAAATCATCATGATGAATAAGAAGTCATTGCTTCCAAGAGTTGTCCGTCCGATGGAAGGAAAACATCTTGGAAGTCTGGACCCAATGCCCCCAGCACACGATGTACTACGACATTATCGCTAAGTACAGGCATGGGGTAGGTAGCCACATAGTTTACCTGCGGTGGGGCAGATACAACGGGTGGATAAAAACTAGGAAGGGATGATGGTGGGCCAGTTGCCACATCAGGACCAAAGAACAAAAGCTGATCAATCGTCATGATCTGTCCTTCATGTGAAAAACAGACCACACGAAAAAGGGAGGAGAGAAGTGCTCCCATGGCATAGGTGTAATCACGCCCCAAGAGCAGATTGAAATCCAAGGGACCTGGAACAACCATCCTGTCCATATGGATGGTTTTACCTCCCAAAGTAACAGGTAACCTTGGAAAATATCCCTAATGGTTGACTAGTTCTTCTGTTAAACGCCAACAGATTCTGCGTAACAGGCACAAGCGGCAGCGAACCGAAAGCTTTCCAAGTAGTTGAGGATAAAATACTAACAAACACACCTTCGTCTATAATGGTGTTGGGTATGACCAGACCAAAGGTCTTTACCGTTATCTTGAAAGGCACATAAGATGGAAGGTGGTATCCTGCAAATTGACTCTAATCAAAGGAAGTGACCAAACTACTTGGAGGGTTTACCATCGAACCGAGAAGGTCTTCCCCTGGTGTTACAAAAGAAGAAGGAGCATCTTCCATGACCTCCATCACAGAGTCGAGAAGGGTATCCTCCGGGACCTCCATCATGGGATTTGGAGGAGAAACTGCTTGAGATACGGGGACAGGAGAATCTTTCTTCAAATCTGAGGAATCTAAAGAAACAAGAAGAACATGAGGGGTGTGAGATCCACTCTCAACGGAAAATACTTGGTGCACCATAGACGGGGAAAAATCAACTGATCCCACAACCAATGGTTGGTCAGGAACGGATTCCTGAATTTGAATTTATGGGGGAGCGGGATTGACCAAGGATGACTCTTAACCAATCGTAGGATCAGCTGGTGGAGGACTCAAAGAAAGCCGATTATAACTAGCTGGAAGGCATGGTGTAGAACCGGTTAAGCTGTCCAAAACTCGTTTGGCTTCATCCATATACGGACAAAGGTGAATGGCATGTTGCCCTTCACACAACTTATAGGGATTGGTGAGCCTACCCTGCTTCTTAATAGTTTTACTAGCACTAGTTGAAGACGTGCCCCCAACCTGACTCCTGGAAGCCAAAGGCAATGACGGATGACCGTTGGACAATGCTTCGAGAACCTTGGGAATGCTAGGAAAATCTCAAAGAAGATGGTTTCCCTGGCACAACATGCAAGGGAACTTGACTTTCCGTGGAGGGTTGGAAGGTTCATCGAGAAGAGATGTTTTAGAAGCAGTAGCTGCAGCTTTACCCTCTCTCTTATCAAACTTCTTCTTCTTCTTCTTTTTCTTCTTCTTCTTCTTAGCCACCTGGTTACTCGAATCCAGACTTCCACTAGGCGAAGTAGAAGAGGAGGGCACAAAAACAAGCAAAGAAGGGGAGAGGTCCACCTTGGAATCAACATGGCATTGTTCAGGCAGAGGAAGTGATTGAATAGTAGACGGGAAATTTGAGACCACAGAGGTTGAAAACAACCAAACAGGCAACCCAACAGTCAACCCAGGAAGGGACAATGTTGCCGTGTAAGAAGCACCAACATTCCCAAAAGGAGGAAACGGACCAGGATTCCCTTCAGAGGGGATTCCTTGGTTGGTGAAATTCGGGAAATTTTCCACTAGAAACAACTCAAAACAACACCCTAAGGAAACTAACTTTAACCATGAATATTTCGTGGGCAGTTAATTTTTAAAACATTGAAACCAGACTCTGCCATTTCATATTTTAAGAGTCAAGAAACGAGTAAAAGATGACTCTATCTCTTTCAGTTTGGAAGCAAGCATGAAAGGACAAGCGCTTGATGATCCTTTCAAATTTAATGAGTCATAAAAGATCAAAATGAGTACTCTGGAACTCTAGGCAAAAGGGTGTACCATATATCTGTGAATTGCAATATACACCTTGGTTTCAAAATGAAAGAGAAATCAACCAAGGACTTGATGTACGTGTAGGAAATCTCCCTGAATGCTGTGTCTGGAGTATCACAGGTATAAGGCGACAGAGTCGGCTTCCTACAGATAAAGGATATAAGCCTAGTGTGGTCTCCCTTTATATACGTGACGGTACAGGGAACACAAGTCCGTACTAGTGCTATCTAAAGCCAAGAGGTGAACGACAACTACTAGGTTTAACGATGCCGGAACATGTCACTAGCCTAGACCTCTAAATATTTCGTTAATTTTTCAATGTTGCCTTAAGGTAAATTTCATAAATTTTAGAGTTAATCTTCAATTATGTTTCAATTTTCAAGCCCTACCAAATGTTATGTCTCAAAAATCCCCTAAATGCACACTACATGCCACAATATATCACTTTGTTTGATGAATAACTAACTACGGGAAGGTTTAGAGCTTTCACATAATAACAAAATGATCACAAAACAACCACTAGTGTCTCTAATGCACGCTAATGCAACTAAAAGATTTCCCTTTAGAGTTATATAACATTAATAATGCAGAAAAAATTTCAGTTTACATTAACTAATCAAAAACACAAGAATTGATTTTTTGTATTTTCAATGTGTTAAGAGCAAAAATGCACTAAAAAAAATGAAAACTAATGAAAAGAACAATTTTAGAAGTGATAGCAAAAGAGTAAAGACAAACAAGTTCACTCAATGAAAAACACACAATCAGACCTCAAACTGATGGAGAAATTCCTCAAATCAAAAAGGAATCCCAAAGACTCAAACAAACCGTGTAATCTAGGCTCGAAATGAGACAAAGCAAAACTCGAATGAGAATGAAATAAATCATTCAAATAGTGCAATAAGACAATGGAGAACCACCAAATGAATGCAAAGAAGCAACAATGAAATTGACTAATGAAACGAAAACCAAAAATTCCGACAGGAGGCTCAACACACTATAGCACCTATATGCCCTAGGGCTAGAATATAAAACCAGTATTAGAGGGAAAAAAACCGGAGGATAGAGGTCACACACAGTCAACCAAGGCTTCAAGACACTCAGGTAGTCGAAAAAAAAGACACGAAAACCAAAAATCAAGCTCAGAAAGCTCAGAAAGGAGCAAACCCTAACACCAAACAGGATTGGCACGACTGCCTGGCTTCAATTAGCACCAGAATAGGATTGCCGCGGGGGCTGAACTAGAAACAAGCGCCAGTTGGCACGACTGTCAGGGCAAAAACTACGCTAGTCAAGTTTACTAAGGAAAAAAATAAAAAAGAGCAAACAGGGAGCAGATTAGGTATGGTGAGGCTAAACAGAGTTTTAACACTAGAAAAGGGCGAACTAGAAGAGTTGATCAAGAAGACAAGACCAAAATCAACTAAAAAGACAAGACAAACTCCAATCAATGTCTCCCCAGCAGAGTCGCCAATTTGTTGGAGAGGTAAATCACCTCTGCGAACAGAGGCGATCCCTACTGGCCCAGATCGGGTCTAGCAACAACCGAGTCATGCTAAGATGTAGGCTCCTAGTTACAAAAGACCAAGATGCAACAAGAGGCCTACCTTAAGTCCCACATTGTCGTTTCTTGCAGAGAAGATGGATCTACCATCCTTCGCTTGGCAGATCACAATTCTCCTGCCTAGCACGTTCGAACGCCTGCACGTACACGAAGAAACAACAACACACAAGCATAAAACCTAATACATGTAACCATATATCAGTGAGAGAAGATATAATTCATAACATAATACATGAACATATGAATGGAACCATAATCGAAGTCATTTATTATTAATCACAACGAAAGAAAGATACAACCTGAGCTCTGACGCTGGATCTTCCTTCAGCGAGTCAACAGCGGAGCACGTCTCGATGAAGCTCGTCAGGATGGGACAAGTCTCTCTCTCTTTGGCTATCTAATGATAATCTCCTTACTACTGATTCAGCTCTATTCAGGCTAGCTTGCAAAAGGAAAATGACAAGCTTATATAGATGGTGGAAGGGGAGTTGGGATCCCTACAATGGTGGGATTGGCCCTATCCTCAAGGAAGCTTCCATGATAGGTGGAAAACCACTTCCCCTACATGGAGATCTAGAGCCAAATCTCCCAACTCATTTTAGAGACTCGTTCAGGAGTTGGTTGGAATCAAACTTCTTCCATTTATTTTTAAAAAAAAATCCTTATTAAGCTTCGTGCGAGTAATACAATTGGACAGAGCACCAATTGGCACGCCCTCTTTGGTGGATTTCCCCCATTGGTGCGAGGGCTGAACTGGTTAGTCACGCCAAGGCCAAAAGATCTATTTTTAGGGCTTTTCATAGGAAAATGTCTTTAGAGGAATGATTGTCCTTGTCAAGGGAGATGCGATGAAAGTGGTTTCAAGTCATGTCACTACTCATAGGTCACGGAATAGGCCCTCCAATGTGTGGGACAGGGGATTGCAAGGATGGTGACAAATTACTGTGTAACACATGTTATGCTCATTATGTGATTGTCTTGTTTTTTCATTTTCATATTTTAGTTATTTCCATAAAATAAATTGCATAATAAATTATTTCATAATATTACAACATTTATTGTGATGAACTATTCCAGTGGAAATTCCACAACAATTTGGAGATCATAAGGAAATTTTCTAGTGAAATGACTTAATAACAAAGAAAATTGTAAGAATCCAAAACTATAAAAAGCTTGATGCCAACCATATAATGTTTGGTGTTGTTTGTGTAAAAATGTTCAAATTTCCGTGGCTTTTATATATAGATTCTAGAAAAATTGGGTGATTTTCGGAACATGTTATTTTTATCCTATAGAATAATGTATATTGACAAAAAAAAAAATGTAAAGAAAATGTAAAGGAAAAATTGTAAACAAAATTTAGCCACTAAAATGCTTATTGAAAAATGAAATAAAATTGCATGTTTTAATTATGCCATTAGATGAGACTATTTTAATTTAATTATCAATAATTATATTCTTAGTAGTATAAGCAACTCAAAGATTGAGATTTATATCCAAAGTAGTTATGTATGTATTTCTCTTTTAATTAAATAGATTAATTAAAAAAATTAATGAAGTGAGTTATGGGTTTTTGGACGGGGTGTTGATAAACCATTGTATCGGCCCGGTGTTGATAAACCATGGTATTGGCCCATGGTATTATAGATTTGTAAAGTGGACTAGTTTTTATGTTTCTTATGAAATTACCAACCATTTAATTTATATGGCTAAGCTATAAGCTAGTTATTACGTGGATGGTAGGGATTTATCTTCAAAGGAACATTTCAATATATTCGTAGTAATATACATAAACCAAAAGTTGGAATTATCTCCAAAATAGTTATGCCCTTTTTTTCTTTTTTTAATTAAACTGATTAAATAAAAAAATATTATCCAAATAAATGTCATATTAAATGGGATATAGTTTTTTGGGCATGTAGTACTGATGATAAACCGTGGTAGTGGCTTATGATCTTTTTTTTTAAATATATAAATGTTTAATTTATATATTAATTATTTTTATCATTAATAGTAATAATAATTTAATAAATTTATAAACTAGATGTATTTTTTAATTTTAAGAATGCTAAATGTATTATAAGTAAGTGTTTTGATGTTTATTAGTGTTTACCAACCATTTAATTTATATGGTTATACTAGTTATCATTTTTCATAACATTTATGTTAAAAAAAAAAACACACACACATCTTAATATTAATTATTTAACCCTTATCATATAAAAGTTACTCATTTAAAACTCATAATAACTTTACATTAGCTATCATTTCTCCTCACATTTAAATTCAAGATTCAAAAATTTTACCCATCTTAACATTTATTATTTAACTTTTTTTCATATAAAAGTCACTCGTTAATATTTATTATTTAACCTTTTTCATATAAAAGTCACCCATTAAAAACTTATAAGTTTTACTTTCCAACTAACAAATTAAAAAAAAACATGAATCATTTAATGACATTTCTTTCCATCAATAAAAAAAATTACTAATTACTCATTAATATTTATTATATAATCTTTTTCATATAAAAGTCACCCATTAAAAATTTAAGTTTTACTTTCGCACTAAAAAATCTAAAAAAACATTAATCATTTAATGACATTTCTTTCCATCCATTAAAAAAAAAAAAAAGTTACTAATTACATATAATATATAATGTAAATATTGCAATTAAACAATGCTACCGAACTTTTTCTTTAAAAAGGTAGATAAATCTTAAAATAATTTGTAAAGAAAACCTCCCTTATATAAAGTATCAATGTGATAAAAATATGTTAAAAAAAATTGTTTATCATAATAATTAATTATGATTCGAAAATTTCAAATTTATGTAACCATAAATTTTCACATTCCTATACGACCATAATTAGTTATAACTCCAAAATTTCAAATTTGTATAACCGTAAAATTTCACACTCCTGTAGAACCATATACGTTAATGGAAATACTTAACTACACTGTAAATAATTTATTTATTTAATATATTTTATTATTAATAGAAATATATATAAATTTTAAATGCATAAAATATTGTTATTTTCAAAAATATCAATAATAATGAAAATGACAATATATCAGGAAAAAATGATTTTAAATAAAAAATATTTATTCGCTCATGTTTGGAGATGGTTAACGGTTTAGTTTCTGAAACTATGTATATTATTCGCTCTGTTTGTAGATGGGAACAGTTTTATTAATGACAGTAAAACATAAATGTGGGTGTCGCTGACAAGCATAACGCTCAATGGATCGAAACACTAGATAAGAGAGAGATTGTAGTAAACAAAGTGGCATAGGAGTTTCACATCAAAAATTGAAAACATATAATATATTAATAACATAGTGAAATTAAAAAATCTTAGTTTGCAGTTAAATTGGATATATAGATTAATTTTCATGGTTGAATTTGAAACGTGCAGCGAACCAACAGAGCCAGCAGTTAAAGTTCAATTAACTCACAGTTTTGGTGATTGAAATGAAAAACAACAAGAAATTATAAATAAAATTTCTATACTAAATCAAAAAGAGTGCATGTAATTTTTATAAATAAATAATATTTATAGAATAATAAAATGAAATTGTAAAAATCATTTTATCTATATTTAAATTTATATATTATATATATATTATAAGAACAACTTATTGCTTTTTTCATGCACGAATCATATTGTTATCTGTCAGTTACTCATATATTAGTGTTAAGCAACAGATACAACTTATATATTACTGTTAACCAACAGAGGTTATTGATTCAGCGTATTTCCACTTGAAGAGAATATCGTATGCTATCGGAAGAGAAGATTGTATTGGTGAAACAGAATTGGAAAAAAGAAGATATAAATGGTTTCACATGAATGTGAGAGGTATAGTGTAGCAGGATATAATTGATTCTTCATGTATTGAGCTGGCTGTGATAGCGGTGGGGGCGGAATCAGGCAAGTAAATTTTCATTTTCACTCTCATTCTCATTTCTTGTTGGTATGTGGGTTTCTGTGTTCTTGGCTTTCCCTCCACTTTGACATAGTCTTTGAGAATAGGAGGATATAACAGGAGAATAAGAAATAGTGTTGTGGTAAAATGGGTTTTTCGGAAATTTTCAATAGTGATAAACTAGTAAGGTATGGGAGTAAGCAACATGGATGTGGGTGCGAGTGCGTGAATAAGAAGGATCCAACCTTTATATACACAGAGGGGAGTTTGTATAACAACACGGGGCAAGGGGTATATGGCATTTATTCCAGCGGACTCAATATCAATTTGGAAAAATTCTACCCTTATGGAGAGCACAAAAACCTAGTCCCTACAATAGAACTTAAGGGCATTCTGGAAGCCATCAGGAATATCAAATTACGTCATCCTGCACGGGCTCAAATCGACATCTTCACGGACTGTGAGTTTTCACTGGTGCATCTAGTGAACATGGTCGATGGGAAGGAGGGTCTGGAGATGTACAACAATTTGGGTGCCGCCATTTTGAGGGAGATCAAAGAGGACTAGAAATGGTTAGCCAAATTTTTTCTTCACAAGGTGAAGGCGCACTCAGGTATCAAAGGCAACCAAGTGGCCGACCAGTATGCTAAATTGGGAGCTAATAAATGCCCCACACTACACCTAGTTCCTCAGACTCTGTCTCCTGTCAATTCTCTCCACTGCAATCGGGAGCAGAACAATGAATTTTATTCAACATCTTCCCCTTCTTTCGACTCCTGCATGAGGAAGACATCATGGCTCTCTTGCACCCCTTCTTCACTAAGTGTAAGATGACATGGTGATAACTTTGACTTTGTAGAGAAAGTAGAACAGTTGGTCGAACACTTGAACGACTAGCCTATGAAAAGTTATCACACTGCTGATTGGGTGTTGGGTAGTGCACCAACCTTACCAGGTATGTATTTAAAATTTATTATTATTGGAAATTAACTATATTGCATAATTAGTGTAATTGTTATTTTTATAAATGTTTTTTTTAATCAAAAGAATATGTTACTTGTTATTATTATAATTTTTAAGTTGTTATGTATATATATATATATTTTTAAGCACATATGAGTAAGTGGGAAGTTAAACTTTAAATTTCTTAATAGATAATATTTTATTTTCACAACATTTAAAAAACTGCTCTAAAAATTTATATAATACTTTTTAATTTTATTATATTATACAACTTCAAATTATTTTATTAATATGATTCTTTTAAATTTTAAATAAAATTTAATGGTAAATTTAAAAAATAAAATAGTCAAAATACTTTTGTAACATACACCGATAACTTCACATGGAAATGTAAGGAGTTAAATTTTTTTTATACAAGTTACTCATAGGTAACTATCCATTCACTACAAGTATTCCTTACTCGTCATTACGTTGAATGTTTACTAGTTCATAGTGTAACTTTAGAATAAGAATAGTAAGCTCCTTAACCATTAAAAACCTCTATTACAATACATTAACATAATACTGTATGATGTAACCTTCCACTCATTTCATTATTCATGTAGTCATCACATACTTGGAATTATGACTATCATAACAAGAAAGGAATCAACATCATCATCTTGACACAATAATCAATGACATCATTGAACGCCAATATACACTGGAAACCCCGTAGGGTGAAAACCAGCAAACGCTAATTTTATTATTAAATGCTCGCGAGGGTGATCAACCCTCGCTGAATGGCTTATAAGGGAGGCCCTCCCTTAACCATTATTTATACATATTACAAGGAAATATACAAATATATAGCTTAAATCCATTACAATAAATATGATACCATTTACCCTCTAGTCTTCATATCTTTATATCTTGTTGGTATGGATGTTCCTACAATGGTCCATTCTGCACTAGATAATCTGGTAGTTCGTACTCATCTCCATGAACCATAATCATTTACCTGCCACCAAGTTAAGCATAATATTTCTTTTATACATATCACCATCATACCCTGCTAATGTTACCTTCAACATACATTGATGTCAAGATTCATAAAGTATAATAAATCATTTCACATATCTATATTATAGTAGTTTCTCCATCTACTCATGTATATTCATGACATGCAAGTAAAGTACCCTAACATTCTCCCTTTAACAACACATACCTCATATGTGTTGGTTATAAGTCATCACATTAACTAATGTTTCTGTTGCATAAGCACTGCAAGACAATAGCTACATCTCCCCAGCATACATTTAAAATAAACTGATACTTAGTTATGATACTCATGCATGCGATTTACATGATTTAATAAAAAATAGCTAACGCTTGAGCTATTACGTTTAGTATATGGAGAGAAATCTAACAAATGTTGCTCCCATGCATGCAAATGCATATATATTCGAAAAGAGTCTCCAACGAAGCACGTAGCTTCCTTCACGAGTCTTCCCAAAGGAAATCTCAATGCAAGTGAACATGTAAACATATGTTTTCCTTTTGTAAAACTATGCAATTAAGAATATAAATACATGTCTTCTTTTGCAAAGATTATACTATATAATCATTTCCAATATAGTTTAGCACCACATGTTATCTTTCCCATCTACAAATCTTTATATTATTTCCAATGAAAGTTATTACTTTTGTTGCATGCCTAAGCATGATCTTCTTCCAAAAGTAATTAACATCATAATCATGGTAATATAAAAGTAATCCCACAGTTTTCTCATCTAAAGAAATTAAAACTGAATAGTTCTTTATCTGAGGATTTATTAAATAACTAATCTTTACCAACACCATGGTAATCTATTCATGGATTTATGAAAAAATAATTTTCACAAACACCATGGTAATCTACCCATGGTTTTATGAAATAATTAATCTCTATCAACACCATGGTAAACTACACATGGATTTATTAATTCATTAATCTCTAGCACTATCATGGTAAACTATTCATGGATTTATGAAACTATCCATGGATTTATTAATTCATTACTAATTACAACATGTTTAATGAATATAAATGTGATAAAACTTATCTTTTCTTCTTCATTGCACATGAAGATATTTCAAGAGTTACCCTCTTTAATCTATTCAAGAAAATACCTTGAATTTGTTCTCATTCCATAAAATAAATGAGTACAAAATCCGTTTTTAAAATAAGGGCATGCATCTTCTATTTTCTTGCTTATACAATATTATGTAAATATTTTTATTAAAGAGTTACCCTCTTTAATCTAATCAAGAAAATCTCTTTTAAAAAATAAAGTACCATAACTAACCCTTATTTGGGCATAAGAGCTAGATTGACCTTTTTAAAATAATAACAAAGTTAACATGTAACCTTTGCAAACCCTTGCAAAGGAATTAACACAATGGACTTATCTTCTACTCCCCAGATAAATACATTCTTTTAGTCAACAGTGAATTTGTTTCAATCAAATCCCAATAAACTAATGAAATACCATTTTCTTCGTATATGTAACTTATCTCAAGAAATATGAGAAAGATCATTAGTATTCTTTCTATTTTCTAATAATCTTTTTGCAGAAAAAATATATGATATATAATATTTATTTATATATTTCCACTCACAAAAAAAAAATATTATATAATAAATAAATTTAGCCAAAATTACTTATCTTACCAGTCGACTCTTATCGAGTCAACTCTTATCAAAGAAAAGGAATGGAAATGGCTGAATCTTGTAATTTGGAGATCAAAGCGAGAATTACAGATGAAATTTTTGAGCTCGAGGAATTGCCAACTGATATAAAAACTATGCCAAATTCAGTAAGTGGGGAGCAAGGATACCAAGTATCAGATCAGTCAGAACACAATCAGGAATGCATTTACAGTGATGTGGGAACTATTTGTAGTAAAGTGAGGTAGCCTATCTCTTTAAATGACAACCTTGAACTATCTTTGACCACATGCTTAATCTGTCCGAGAGAACAAGATCTACCAGGCATGGCCAAAGATCTCTATAATAATAATCCATCTTCCCTAGCTCTCACTAACGCTTTAGCTGATGTTGCGTTTTTGCAAAGTTTCACAGAAAAATTGTGGGAGTGGAGCCCTTGTTAGAAGCAATGGAAACTGCGCACCTTCCTTAAACAGAGAATTCCCATATATGGTTATCAAGAAATCATTTCCAACGAATTCTTGAATAAAACAGTTAGATTTACCTTACGTAAAATTAATTTACTGTGAATTGGTTGGAGACGTGTGTTACATACTCCCCCCCTTGAAGAGAACACCATCCTCGGTGTGCTTCTCTCATTGAAACTTAAGCATATACTCATGATATAATAATATAAAAAATCCAAAGGGGTCCTTTCCCTCACAAGGAAACTTTTGTTCTTTAACTGCAATTAATTCAAACAATAATGTTTTTATCCATATTCATAAGCATGTATAGCGCAAAGAAAATTTAATTTCCATTTCTAACTGCTTATTCCTTATTCAATTCATAAAAATATAGAAAAATCTCTATACGAACTTACCAATTACTATTGGAGGAAATGATGGCTTTTACGCAAGCTCTCATAGAATGGTTGAACACCCATCAACACTTCCTGGAAAGAGCCTGTAATGTCTGACTAACCATTCAATCACATTAGTCACATAGTTTCAATCAAATGAAAATACTTGCAACTATTAAACATTCTTGCAATATAAAGAGATGTTTTAATCAAAGTACTTCCACAAGTACTCAAAGAGAACCAACCCTTCTCATCAATGCATCACGTGCACACTGTCTTAGCTTCTGCTAAAGACATCCACACAATACTTCAAAAAGTACTCAGATAGCACCTAGCTCTCTAATCATACCAATGGTAAATCCATGCACCATAGGCATATCCTAGCATCTGCTAAGACATTCAAACAAATTAGTAATAATATAAATGAACTTATACATTCAATAATTCATTTTCCGAGTGCTAAGCTCCTTTTCTCTTAATATCTACACAAGATTTTTACACAATCTTATAAAACTTCATTTTAATACAACACATAAATTTTTAATTAACTTGTTCCACTATGAGAACTGCAATCGTAAACAAAATTCTCCTCCTAATCCATAGGATCGAGTCATTTTTCACAACGAGACAGTCAATCTTTCCACACTAAAAAGTATTTTTACTTATCTGGAAATTTAGTCTTTCAAGCTATGGTCCTCCCAACCATCAAGGGAGGCTATTACGTCCTCCACTTGCCCCCTAGCTCTAGAATCTGGACGGTGCCACGGGTTAACACTGGATCTTTCTGCGATGACCTCTGGATGGCCAATCCAGTCACACTTAGAAATTCTAGTTTTACAAGGGTTGTTGTAAGCTATTTTCAACTGGTCCCAACCAGCTCCAGAAAATACTCCCCCTTTACCAATTTCACAGAATGCCTACTCCTCCTCTGGGATTCAGATTTATCCTCAGAGGAGTAGGTAACTGTCTTTCCAACTGTCCCCAACCACCTCCTATTCTTGGAAACATTTTCACCATTAGCTTAAAAAGATTTTCTTTTCATTAATTAATTTCAGCAAATTTTCTTTATCAACAGTGATGATTTAAGTTTTTCTTGCTAGATAAAAGAAAATTAAACAAATTGTTTTTAACTAGTTAATACTATTTAACTTTAATGAAGCTGTAACAACTTCCCCCCTAGAAGTAACATACATGTGTTGTAAATTAAAACATGATACTTTAACGTTTATTGTTGCAATTCACATTGCAATGTTTGCGACGCTTTATTTTCACAGATTTTTTGTTTCCATTAAGCTACCCATGCTTACAATAAGAAACAATGCTAATCATAAATATGCATTTCTCAAGCACATATTATCTTATGCAATCATTTTAAGTTCTTGCATAAAATGTTCTCATGCATACAATTTTGTCATGTATAAAAGTATATACAAATACTCATTAATCTCTATGTGTCAGTAACAATTAGGGTATGAGTGCAAACATTTCCAATTCCCATAATGATCTGTTCCAACACACGAATTAATTATCATAATTATTTTTTCACAACTTTCAAATAGCTTTAGTCAAAATCGATTCGTGCATATAAATTTCATTAGTTATTCATTCATAAATAATCAGTTCTATTAATAATTTTAATGCATCTATGACATGAATCACTCTAAAACTACTCATTCCATGCCATTATGATCTTAATGCATTCATGATGACTCATGCGAAAACTAGTCAGTCAACTAGTTATTATAGTTAAGTCTTACAAATTGACCCATTAAGAGGCTTTATTCAATTTAATACTCCATCATCTTATATAAGGGCTTTCCCCATCTTTTGCATTCATGCATTAGTTTCACACACCATCACTATACACATTCATCTTTTTAAAGTAGTGCATGGTAACTTTAGAAATTTTATTGCATGCAAAAACAATTACTTCTTTTCAAACTAAATGAAAAGTAACTACTTTTATTTCATGCTTTTTATACTTTCTTTCCTAAAGAAATAAAGCATAATATACATATTAATCTCATATGCATATTCTTATCCGGAAAAAGTATATTATAATAGAATGTACCTTTTTAAGAATTCTCTTAAATGGAAGCTAATCTCATGCAATGCCATGTATATAACAATTCATTTTTAAAGGAAATCAACATGCATATGCATAGAATTCCTAAAACAAAATACTTATCTTTATTTTATTTGAAGGACTTCTCTCCGTACTGCACTACTCATCCCCATCAGGAAATTCACATTTCTCCTCTACGACAATGTTTTCTTTTAGCAACATCTAAAAGATTTTATAACATAATTAGATAAAGCCTTAATCAATAAATAATCAATCTTTGAGTGATCCTTTAACACCTATTCATGTGCATACATGAGATGTAAATTCAATGTCACAACATGCTTTCTTCTAACATCTCTACATTAGTGTGAGTAAGTAATTATCAATTCATGTCAAATAACTCCCACATTTTTATGAAATTGTTCACACATGCACACATTCATATAAGAAAAATCACTATATTTTTTCAGAAATTCCTTTAATGGAAAATGACACAATGTGCATTCGCTTTACTTAAAATTTTACAAAAAACCCACCAGTTCATCTTTTGCCTTTAGAGCATGCAAATATATTAAAGATAACATATTGGCTATTTTTCCTATGCATACAATGCATAAATATTCTAATCTTAATTTCCCAACAGAGTACTTAACATAATCGATTAACATAATCGAGTAGGTAAACTCATGATTCCTCTTCGAGGACATATAACATAATAGTTATGATAGCATAACATAATCACATACTCAATAGATCTTCTATCCATGCAAAGAACCTTGTTACTCTATGATTCTTCATGCAAGTTTCTCATGCTTTGCTTCCAAGAATTTACCATAGATAGCCTCTTTTATGCATAAAAACGACGCAACACTAACAAAGTTAACTTAACCTTTAATATGCCTAAATTAAGAAGTTGACATAATCCATCTTGCAATGTAGTATATTCAACAAGTTATTCTCTTTAGCCTATATATATTTTCAAGAAAAGAACTTGGATTCCTTATCATCTAACAGACCAGTATGAAATCTCTTTTAAAAGAAAACAAGCTTCCTATCTTTTCTTAAAGAATATATATATAAAGGCAAGCAAGTTTATTTATTTATGTTTTACTACTGCTCACACCTTTCAAGATATGTACTAGTAATATTTGCAAGAACTCACATGGGTTCTTCTCAGAAAAACTAGCATAGTAGTTTGGTATTTTACCATGGTATATCTTTCTAAAAGATTATCATATTAGAAATGCTTTACTACTTTCCAAAAGAACTAGCACAATCTTGCATATTAAGTAAAACCACATTTTACTCTATATTTGTCTCTTTTAGTTGCCAGATTCACATGCAAGAATTATTTCAATATTTCTCTCCCAGAAAAATTCAAATGTATATTAGTTTAAATTTTTCAAGAAAAACACACACATGTTTAATTTTCAAGAAATCAAATTCCCATCTCCTTTCATGAAAACTTCAACATAACAATGGAATTCTTACGTACATGGAAAAGACATATCCTTTTTAAAGAAACTCTAACTTCATTGCTATTTACTTTGTACGCATTATATTTCCCATATATGCAGTAACTATGGTTTCAAGAAGAGAAAGATAATAATACTTATCTCTTGAAACTCTTTATTCAACCTGGATTAGAGATGTGATGCCTTCCTTCACATATGCGATGCCTTCCTTCACATACGCGCATTTCATCTTGGATCTCTCAATTTCTTTTCCCAAAGGTGCCAGTGTTGCAACCTTTAGCTCTAATACCACTTGTAACATACACCGATAACTTCACATGTAACTGTAAGGAGTTAAATTTTTTTTATACAAGTTACTCATGGGTAACTATCCATTCACTACAAGTATTCCTTACTCATCATTACATAGAATGTTTACTAGTTCATAATTTAACTTTAGAATAAGAATAATAAGCTCCTTAACCATTAACAACCTCTATTACAATGCATTAACATAATACTGTATGATGTAACCTTCCACACATTTCATTATTCATGTAGTCATCGAATACTTGGCATTATGAACATCATAACAAGAAAGGAATCAACATCATCATCTTGACACAATAATCAATCACATCATTGAACGCCAATATACCCTGGAAACCCCGTAGGGTGAAAACCAGCAAACGTTTAATTTTATTATTAAACGCTCGCGAGGGTGATCAACCCTCACTCAATGGCTTATAAGGGAGACCATCCCTTAACCATTGCTTATAAATATTACAAGGAAATATACAAATATATAGCTTAAATCCATTACAATAAATATGATACCATTTACCCTCTGGTCTTCATATCTTCATATCTTGTTGGTATGGATGTCCCTACAATGGTCCATCGTGCACTGGATCATCCGGTAGTTCGTACTCATCTGCATGAACCATAATCATTTACCTGCCATGAGGTTAAGCATAATATTTCCTTTATACATATCACCATCATACCCTGCTAATGTTACTTTCAACATATATTGATGTCAAGATTCATAAAGTATAATAAATCATTTCACATATCTATAGTATAGTAGTTTCTCCATCTACTCATGTATATTCATGACATGCAAGTAAAGTACCTTGACATTCTCCCTTTAACAACACATACCTCATATGTGCTGGTTATAAGTCATCACATTAACTAATGTTTCCGTCACATAAGCACTGCAAGACAATAGCTACATATCCCCAGCATACATTTAAAAT
Organism: Pinus albicaulis; assembly: GCA_034641835.2. Taxonomy (NCBI): domain Eukaryota; kingdom Viridiplantae; phylum Streptophyta; class Pinopsida; order Pinales; family Pinaceae; genus Pinus; species Pinus albicaulis. Next base: position 340,226 of record JAXQQM020089259.1, read on the forward strand.
AAATTGATACTTAGTTATGATACTTATGCATGCAATTTACATGATTTAATAAAAAATATCTAACCCTTGAGCTATTACTTTTAGTATATGGAGTGCAACCTAACAAATGTTTCTCCCATGCATGCAAAGGCATATAGGTTCCAAAGCATATAGATTCCAAAAGAGTCTCCAACGAAGCACATAGCTTCCTTCATGAGTCTTCCCAAAGGAAATCTCAACGTGAGCATGTAAACATATGTTTTCTTTTTGTAAAACTATGCAATTAAGAATATATATACATGTCTTCTTTTGCAAAGATTATACTAAACAATCATTTCCAATATAGTTTAGCACCACATGCTATCTTTCCCATCTACAAATCTTTATATTCTTTCCAATTAAAGTTATTACTTATGTTGCATGCCTAAGCAAGATCTTCTTCCAAAAGGAATTAACATCATAATCATGGTAATATAAAACTAATCCCACAGTTTTCTCATCTAAATAAATTAAAACTGAATAGTTCTTTATCCGAGGATTTATTAAATAACTAATCTTTACCAACACCATGGTAATCTATTCATGGATTTATGAATAACTAATATTCACAAACACCATGGTAATCCACCCATGGTTTAATGAAATAATTAATCTCTATCAACACCATGGTAAACTACCCATGGATTTATTAATTCATTAATCTCTACCACTATCATGGTAAACTATTCATGGATTTATGAAACTATCAATGGATTTATTAATTCATTACTAATTACAACATGGTTAAAGAATATAAATGTGAGAAAACTTCTATTTTCTTCTTCATCACACATGAAGATATTTCAAGAGTTACCCTCTTTAATCTATTCAAGAAAATACCTTGGATTTGCTCTCATTTCATAAACTAAATAGGTACAAAATCCCTTTTAAAATAAGGGCATGCATCTTCTATTTTCTTGCTTGTACAATATTATGTAAATATTTTTATTAAAGAGTTACCCTCTTTAATCTAATCAAAAAAATCTCTTTTAAAAAATAAAGTACCATAACTAACCCTTATTTGGGCATAAGAGCTAGATAGACTTTTTTAAAATAATAACAAAATTAACATGTAACCTTTGCAAATCCTTGCAAAGGAATTAACACAATGGACTTATCTTCTACTCCCAAGATAAATACATTCTTTTAGTCAACAATGAATTTGTTTCAATCGAATCCCAATAAACTAATGAAATGCCATTTTCTTGGTATATGTAACTTATCTCAAGAAATATGAGAAAGATCATTAGTATTTTTTCTATTTTCTAATAATCTTTTTGCAGAAAAAATATATGATATACAATCTTTATTTATATCTTTCTACTCACAAAAAAAGATTATATAATAAAGAAATTTAGCCAAAATTAGTTATCTTACCAGTGGACTACTATCCAGTCAACTCTTATCAAAGAAAAAGAATGGCAACGCCCGAATCTTGTAATTTGGAGATCAAAGCGAGAATTACAGATGAAATTGTTGAGCTCGAGGAATTTCCAACCGATATAAAAACTATGCCAAATTCAGTAAGTGGGGAGCAAAGATACCAAGTACCAGATCGGTCAGAACACAGTCAGGAATGCATTTACAGCAATGTGCGAACTATTTTTAGTAAAGTGAGGCAGCCTATCACTTTAAATCATGACCTTGAACTATCTTTGACCACATGCTTAATCTTTCCGAGAGAACAAGATCTACCATTCATGGCCAAAGTTCTCTATAATAATAATCCATCTTCCCTAGCTCTCACTAACGCTTTAGCTGATGCTGCATGTTTGCAAAGTTTCACGGACAAATTGTGGGAGTGGAACCCCTGTTAGAAGCAATGGAAACTGCGCACCTTTCTTAAACAGAGAATTCCCATAGATGGTTATCAAGAATTCGTTTCCAACAAATTCTTGAATAAAATAGTTAGATTTACCTTATGTAAAATTAATTTAGCGTAAATTGGTTGGAGACGTGTGTTACAACTTTATTTAATTATATTTATTATTATTATTATAAAATAAAATAAATTAATTTTAGAAATGTAGTTGAGTAAGTGTTAATATAAAAATGTTGGTAATGAGATAGTTTTTTTTTTTAATGCTTTTCATTTTCACAAAGTAAGGTTATAAGAAAACCAATATGAAGTATTAGAAAAATTGAAAAATATTTAGAAAAAAAGAGAACAGAATAATTTTTTATATATTTATAATCAAATGGTATGTGAAACAAAAATGATATATGAAATTACACTTATTAAAAAAAACTTGTATTAAAGAAAACATTTAAAGTAAATATTTTTCTAACAATTCAATTCAATTCAATTTATTCAATTCAATATATATATATATATATATATATATAATTTTAAAAGAGAAAGGAGAGTTTTACGTGATTGTCTCGAGTACATATGGATATGAGAATTAACTAAAGTATACTATCCTGCAGGCCACTGCTTTTTGAATATTGTTGCTTTTTGAATATTGGGAGACTCTTTATTAGATTTTGACATACCCAACCGCAGTGCTAAAAATAATAGTTTAATTTCGGTAAGTTCTCAAAACGCACAAGAAAAATCAATTGTTCTTGCTAACCATTTGATAACACAGACCCAACTAAATTTTATGTACTTTGAACATTACAACTTGAATTACTAGCATTATTATTGATGGTCATGCATTTATATATATGTGCGTGGGGCAGGTTGGTGGTTTGAACTTTGAATCATGGATAAGCGGCCACTGTGCGACAGTTGCACCAAAATTCACTTTTATTATGCGCAAGCATTATACATAAAACATTATAAGACTTTTGCAAGGCGTGGGGAAGATGTGTGTCACAAGTATAGTTCACATCATGATTCTAAGTTGGTTGGTTCATGTGCAAAAATCAAAAAGAATTTCCTCAAGTCTTCTGTATGTACTTGTTCTGTGCGATGCATCAGCTGTTATTCATACATGCAGTTCACTGACTTGATACTCAGGTAATTGGCATTAAGGTCAATATATTTAAATGAAAGGTTTATGATATTGTGATTATAAATGTTATTTATGTGGAAAATATTTTTCCATATCTGTGATTAAATTTGTATATATTTTTTTATATGTGGTATTTTTTTTACAAATAGCATTTTTTTATGTAATGTTGTAAATTAATTTTCATTTTCAACATGTTAATTTTCTTAATCTTATTATTATAATTACAATTATTCAAAATAATGAGAATACATTTAAATAATTTTAGCCTTATCTAATTTCCAATTACATGTTATTTTTGTATTAATCAACTTAGGTAGGTAAGGGTAGATTATCCAAAATTACTCAATTTTTTATATTTTCATCAAAATTAGCTTTTATACCTAATTATTCCTTCTTGACAATATTTTCTATTCATTTCTTATTAAGCTTTCTCTTTTAGGAAGTAGAGAATGAGTGTGTTCATTTTCCATTTTTTTATTTTTTCTACTAACAAATGAAGTACAAACAAAGCTCTAGGAAAAAAATGAAATATTTGTAGGTAGATACTAGATTTAATGGAATTTCAAATTACAACTTTTATCATTCTTGATCTCCTACTTAAAGGTAGATTCATTTTAGTAACATAGGTTGTAGCCCCTTGACATTAGCAAAGGCCATGATGCAAAAATCATCTCATTCAATGTTTGCATTTGAAAGTTATGTCTCTCTCAAGTTGACCTTCATTGTTGACCATTGTGTTACCAATTGCATGTCATGTTAGCCCTCGTTAACCACATGTGGGGATATTCATGTGTGGAAGCTCCAAAACCTCAATACTAATGAAGGGTTAAAGCATGTAATTAACATAAACTTGGGTAACACTCACATTATGTCAAAGATGACTCCAGAGTGAGTTCCCACTTCTTTGTACTTGTATATCATAACTAAAGAAAAGAAGGCAAACCATAAGTCTTACCTTTTAGTCGGGTTTTATTCTATGTTGAGTTTTCTAGGACACATGTTATGCTCATTTATGTGATTGACTTGTTTTTTCATTTTCATATTTTAGTTATTTCCATAAAATAAATGGCATATTAAATTATTTCATAATATTACAACATTTATTGTGATGAACTATTCCAGTGGAAATTCCACAACAATTTGTAGATCAAAAGGACATTTTCTAGTGAAATGACTTAATAACAAAGAAAATTCTAAGGATCCAAAACTATAAAAAACTTGATGCCAACCATATAATGTTTGGTGTTGTTTGTGTAAAAATGTTCAAATTTCCATGGCGTTTATATATAGATTCTAGAAAAATTGGGTGATTTTCGGAACATGTTATTTTTATCTTGTAGAATTTGGTTGAATCATCTCACAAATAATGTATATTGACAAAAAAAAAATTGTAAAGAAATTGTAAAGGAAAAATTGTAAGAAAAATTGTAAACAAAAATTAGGCACTAAAATGTTTATTGAAAAATGAAAAAAAATTGCACGTTTTTAATTATGTCAATAGATGAGTGTATTTTAATTTAATTATCAATAATTATATTCTTAGTAGTATAAGTAAATCAAAGATTGAGATTTATATCCAAAGTAGTTATGTATGTATTTCTCTTTTAATTAAATAAATTATGTATGGATATGAGAATTAACTAAAATATACTATCCTGCAAGCCACTGCTTTTTGAATATTGTTGCTGATGACAATGACTTTTGGGAGATTCTTCGTTAGATTTTGACATACCCAACCGCAGTGCTAAAAATAATAGTTTAATTCCGGTAAGTTCTCAAAACGCACAAGAAAAATCAATTGTTCTTGCTAGCCATTTGATAGCACAGAGCCAACTAAATTTTATGTACTTTCAACATTATAACTTGAATTACTAGCCATGTGGATCATCCGATAGGACAAGGCAACCATCAGCGGCAGTGCGCCAAAAGAAAGGCACTGAACCTTCGGCATCCTGGCAATAAAAACAATCTCTGAATCAAAATGCTAAGAAACACACAATTTCAAGAAATGACTCTGCAAATCTGATGTCCGAAAAGACTTCTATCGGAGGAAAAAGGTGTTAATTGGCCATCTGATTCTAAATAAATTTCTTCCCCTTCCCACCTTAGAGAAATAAAAGAGAACAGATCCAATGGAAAATAATTAATGCTGAAATACTTTAGGTAAAATAGGAATGATACCAGAGATGGGAATTTTTCTTGAATACATTTGCAAAGGAATACAAATCCAGGTTAAAACACCAGGTTAATGGATACTGCAAAAATGTTGATATTACGAAACTGTTACCACTGAGGATGGAACCTGAAACCTGTGATTGGCAAATTCGCCAAAAGACCACGAATTGGCTGGAAGTCCCTTAGGACACAAGTTAATTTGAATGCTGAATTTATGTGCAGATTTTTCTGGAGGCGTTTAATTTGAATTTGTTAAATCTTTCTGTCAAAAGGATCTCATCATAACTCATCTACGAATGTAAAGCCACTCCAAAAAAAGAGAACAGATGGGAAGGAGTTTGCAGGGCCAGCAGGTCCACCTGTCTTGCTAATGAAATGGCAAAACCTATGGATTAAATAAAAGAGGCAGAGTCTTATATTTTCTCCCCTGTCAATTGCCCGATCAGGAAAAATGATTCCGATGAAAAGAGTACTAAAATTCCAGAAATGGATGAGAAAAATACTGGGAAGCCTCAGATTTATTTTATTATCTGGGCATGGCCAAGGAATGTAGCATGAAAGATTGAGGTTAAAGTGCACTGTAGCAGGTCAGAAAGAAAAAATTAAGGGTTTATGTTCGATATTTTAATGGAAAATCTCAAAAGAAAAAAAAGGAAATGAAGGGATGAGAATGACAAGCGTACCACTGCGGTGAAGAGAGCCTGGGAGGTGGAGTCGTAAAGAACGAAGAAAAACTTTCCAGAGAGATCTGTGATGACCTGATCTGCAGGGTAGGGGCCCCGGTCTCTGAGAGTCCGATACGCTTCAATGACAATAGCCACTTCATTTGCACTTTTGTTCAGACCATATCGTTGCCTCAACATCGCTACGTTG